>CM024754.1:75484916-75919371 GCA_014218235.1 Colocasia esculenta | reverse complement strand
GTTTGCATTGAGTAATTCATCAGTAGCATTGATCCGATGGGTAACATCTGATGTTCGTGTTCGGCTTGGAAGAAACGAAAGTGGATATCGACATGGGATGTGCAGCATCATTGTATAACGGAGGATTGTTGCCCATTATGAGTTATGGTCGTCTCATGGTGAGTTGAATATTCGTCGTCTGCACCAGCTAATTACTTTGCCTCCCAAGTACGTACGTAGACATGGTTGTCGATGCTGCTGGTCCGGAGTTCAATATTCATGAAGATCAAACAAATGAAGAAGTGTTGAATGATACAGCTCAAAGATTTTATCAGTTACTTCGAGATGCTGATGAGCCATTATGGGATGGTTGTGAGAAGCATACACGGTTGTCTGCAGTGTCGCAGCTACTGAATTTGAAATCTGAATTTCATATGAGCGAGAGTTGTTTTGATCGGCTTCTCTTACTCGTCAAGAGTATGCTTCCTCATCAGAGAGGTTACCTGCTGATTTTTACCGTGCGAAAAGATGGTGAATGATCTAGGCTTGGTTTATGAAAATTGATGCATGTCCGAATCACTGTATGTTGTACTACAAAGATGATGCAGAAAGACATCATGTTGTATTTGTAAGCATGATAGATTCAAGCCTAGAGAGGGGCAAGTCAAAGCAGAAGGATGTTCCGTATAAGTCATGCGGTACTTTTCGATCACACCTAGATTGCAGCGGTTGTTCATGTCCCGAAGACAGCTGGACACATGACTTGGCATGCGGAAAGAGTCCGTCGTGATGATGGTGAAATGAGTCATCCTGCCGATGGTGAAGCTTGGGCTCATTTTAGCCGTACTCATCCTTTCTCAGGGATCCACGCAACGTGCGGCTGGGTTTATGCACAGACTATTTCAATCCATTCGGAGGCTCGGTGGCATCTTACTCATGTTGGCCATTATTTCTAACACGTATAACCTTCCACAGGCATGTGCATGAAGCTTGAGAATCTGTTCCTTTCATTGTTGATTCCGGGTCCAAGAAGTCCAGGAAAAAATATAGACATATATCTCAGACCGTTGATTGATGAACTAAATTGTTATGGTCAGGGGTTCTCTCTTTATGCATCCAGAAAATAGAATTTCAATTTAAAGGCTGCATTAATGTGGACAATAAGTGACTTTCCAGCGTACGCATGTTATCTGGCTGGAGCACACATGGGAGGTGGCATGTCCTTATTGCATGGAGGATTCTAAATCTTCGTATTGAAATCTGGGGGAAAATCATGTTGGTTCGATTGTCACCGTCGGTTTCTACCGAGTGACCATCCTTTCCGAAAGCAAAAGGATTCTTTTATGAAAAATACAATTGTGGATGGAGAGGTAGATATGGAACGGTGTCTGGTGGAAACATGGCGAGGCGGGTCCAGAACTTACTGACTATATCACAACTGGCTGGTAGTACCCGACAAATCCCCGGCTTTGGGAAGGATCACAATTGGTGAAGCAAAGCATATTTTGGGAATTGCCTTATTGGTCTACACTTTTGATACGACATAACCTAGACGTCATGCATATAGAGAAGAATGTTTTTTGATAATGTGTTCAACACAGTTATGGATGTCAAAGGCAAAATGAAGGATAACGTCAAGGCACGAATGGATTTGAAAGTACTTTGTAGACGTCCAGAACTAGAGCTGCAGCATGTTAGTGGAAAAGTGGTGCAACCTAAAGCTTCATATGTGCTTGGGCTAGACAGATTAAGGAAGTGTTGCAATGGTTGAAGCAATTGAGATTTCTGGATGGATATGTCTCGAATATTGCCCGTTGTGTAAATGTCAACGAGGGGAAAATATACGGAATGAAGAGTCATGACTGCCATGTTTTCATGCAAAGACTAATGCCACTGCTTTTCGTGAGTTGTTGCCGAAGCAAATATGGGGAGCAATGACTGAGCTGAGTCAATTCTTTAGGATTTTATCTGCATCAGAACTCAGACTTCATGACTTGCAAAATATGGAGCAAAATATAATACAGATACTCTGCAAATTAGAGAAGATATTTCCTCAGCATTCTTTGATTCAATGGAGCACCTGATCATCCATTTTACCATATGAGGCTAGGGTCGGAGGACCAGTACAATTTCGATAGATGTATCCATTTGAGAGGTATATTACTATGTCTCAATTTATTCACATTACGACGATCTTTTATATTTCATATGTATTCATTTGAATCATTGTCGTAGGTGCATGCATGATCTTAAGATGAAAGTCCGCAACAAGCACAAGTTGAGGGCTCCATTACCCAGCGTAACTTATTGAAGAGATATCGAACTTTTATTCGATGTACTTTGACACGGAGATCCGAACCCGACGCACTCAACCTCCACGTAATGATGATGGTGCAGATTCTAATGTGTCTGACCGACTTTCTGTGTTCAAGTGTCCCGGGCGAGCATTTGGATATTCTTCTACTCGCGCACTCGAAGATAGAGAGTTGGTAGCTGCGGAGATCTACGTATTTATGAATTGCGCATAACTAGACCCTTACATTGAGAAGCTCTCAACACTAATGAAATACATCAATAGCGAGCAATACTGCAGTACTTAGAGGTTGTGTGACATTTACATTGCAGAGAGTTTGACTCGGTCATACTGCAACGGAATCCACGTCCGACTGACGTGCAGGTTGAAAAGGAACGAGAGAAGTCTTTTCCTACTTGGTTAAGATCTCAAGTAAGTGTCTAAATATTTTGAAAGCATAAGTGTTATGCTCTTATGCATACTTAGTTGGCATAATTTGTCATTGTCTGTCCCTTTTTTAATAATAGGTTGAACAAGGTTTGGCTACTGATTCAAGAGTACAAGAGATCAGTTATGGGCCCTCAAAGATTGTACGCATCTATCAGGCTACATTGTGAATGGATACCGATTTCACACGAGGGATTATGGACTGAATAAATCTACGATGAACAGCGGCGTATGTGTGAAGGAAGTGCCTACAATGAAAATGAAATAGACTATTATGGCATTCTCGAAGAAGTCATTGAACTGCAATTTTTGGGACAAGACAACAATGTAATTCTCTTCAAGTGTCATTGGTTTGATCCGACCTATATCGTAATGACAAACATATGGGATTGTCGATGTCAAGCATAAGTCCAAGTTGAGTACGTATGAGCCATTCATTCTGGCGGCACAAGCCCAACAAATTTATTATTCAAATTATTCATCACTCAATTGAGAGATTGGTGGGCGCATGTAGAGTGAAATCAACGCTATTCCCTGAGTATGAGCTTCTCCAGGCTGATGATGACCTCTAAGGTGTTAATGACAATTTTTTCCAATCAGATCGGAGTGACGCACGAGAGTTAGCGGCTTCTACGCAATTCAGTGTTGATGATATAAATGAAATAATTTGTTATATAAGGATAACAACAGAAGAAGTTGACCCAAATGCCCTTGAGCGGGAGGTGGAGTCTGCTGTGGAGGAAGAGTCCCGGCATGATGAGGACGAATTCGAGGAGGATGACGAAGATGACGCTGAATTAAACATATCTTCAGCATCTAATGATGAATATAGATATATACCCTACATTTTGTAAGAACTTTGTGTTGTGGTAATTATATGTTATTCAATAGCTACTTCAAATTTGATGCTGATGACATGTTATATCTTTATTTATCTCAATAGAGATATGGTACGTGGAGGACGGAGTCGGACGGTTTCCATGTCCGTAGGCCGAGGGTCCGCGTCCCCGTCCACGACAGGTATATGCATATGTACACACAAGAGTTTTTATATTATTGTTCATATTAAATTCATATTTTTTAACGTACATACAATTTTGCAGGGACTGCCTCCCCGTCCACGTCGGTCGTCCCGGCGACAGGTATATGCATATGTACAAACAAAACTCTACATATTATTGTTCATATTAAATTCACGAGATCTAACGTACATTCAATTATGTAGGGATTGCCTCCCCGTCCACGCCGGTCGTCCCGGCGACAGGTATACGTATATGTAAACACAAAACTCTATATATTATTGTTCAATTTAAAATTCATATTTTCTAATGTGTATAGAATTTTGTAGGACCGCCTCCCCGTCAACACCGAGTAGCGCCACCTTTCCCTTCTTCCTCAACACTGGGTACATGTATGTTTCCATAGATTAGTATGTTTCTTTCTTCCATTTATACAACAATGGTGTACTTAATTGTTTTCAACAGAGGTGGAGAGCCAGCATCCAGCAGCGGATGAGGAGGGGCCTCAGCTACCGGGACGGTAGCCATGTGGATCTCAAGGTAAACTTGATCACTTCAAACTTACTGTATTTGTTATTTATGTCATACATTTCATGTACAAATTAATGTGCAATTGTAGGGGGAAGATAGATCCTGGTTCTGCTTCCCGCTATATTACGACGCTGGTCCACGCACATATTCCTGTTGCCCAGTTGACGAGCCCAGAGGGGGGGTGAATGGGTCTTTAAAATTAATCTAGAAGATACCTGTAACTAAAAACATTCACACAAACATTCTTCGAAGTAGGTTAGTGACAGTTAGTTTAAATAACAAACTCACAAAGAAGACAATCACACAACACAAGGTTTATCCTGGTTCGGACCTCCTTTCCTTAGGAGTCCTACGTCCGGTCCCTGAGCAACAACTCAGGATTTCACTAACTAGGGTACAGTCCCCTAAGGACACTACAACACCCAGCTCAGCTGGTCTTCCTTCACACACGAAGGGAACAACACCCTGGATACCACACCAGGTCTTCCTTCACAACCGAAGGAACAACACCCTGGATACCACACCAGGTCTTCCTTCACACCGAAGGGAATAACACCCTGGATACCACCAGGTCTTCTTCACAACCGAAGGAATAACACCCTGGATACCACCAGGTCTTCCTTCACAACCGAAGGGAACAACATAAAGAGAGTGAATGAAATTTAAGCCCCTAGATCAAGCTTTTGATAAGCAAGGATCTGAAGCAACTAGAATGAGAGCAAAGAGATTTAAACAAGGCACACTCTCAGAACTATACAGGCTCTCTCAAGATTTTCACAAACTAGTGGAGAGCAAAGAGCAAAAGCTAAGTGGAATGAAGATTCTTAGCTCTGGACTTTCTTCAGAAGAATTTGAATGCTTGAATGCGCGATGTCAATTTCTTCTGTTCTTCTGACTTGAATTTATATCTTCAATTTGAAATGTAGACGTTGAAGTGTCCGTTGTCTCTCTTTTGAGTAGTCGTTAGACTGAATGACATCTGGAGTCTTGGAAGCTTCCAGTCAACAGTCTTTTGATCACTTGAGCACGCAAAGAGATAGATCTTCAGAAATATCCATTGGCTTCTATTTGTTTAAGGTTGTACCATGAAGCTAGTTCAGAGGTCTGCACAAATGTCAATCTCAAATAGCAGACAGCTAAGCTGTCTCTGATGTCAGTCACGTCAGTAGCAATAGACATGAAAATAGTAGTGCAAAATAGCTTAAGTCTAAAGGACGTAATCAGAGTAGGCACGATATGGTCTGCATGCATGCAGAGATATGTTCAGATCTCATAATGCAAAAGCGTCAGAGAGATGTCTACGTGGAGCTTGACTAGTCAACGCTTTTAAGATGAATAAGATATCAAGATATGAAATCGATGACTATATGACTTATGAAATCGTTATGAGTCATAGCAATCGTTATGTGACAGAAGATATATCATGAACACTTAATGAATCGTTGCACAAGCAAATTGTTGTGTTCTGAAGAAATCGATGTGAAATACTTAACAAATCATTATACAAAGCAAGTCGTTGTGAATTCTAAAGAAATCGTTATGAATACTTATCAAGTCGTTATGAACTCTAAAGAATCGTTATGGTAACTTATGAAGTCGTTACACTAAGCAAGTCGTTTGCGAGTTCTAAAGAAGTTGTTACGGTAACTTATGAAATCGTTACAACAACAAGTCCTTGCGCTTTCTAAAGAAATCGTTACGGTAACTTATCGAGTCGTTGTGACGAGCAAGTCGTTACGGGCTCTAAAGAAATCGTTGCGACAACTTATAGAGTCTTTGCGACAGGCAAGTCGTTACGAGCTCTAAAGAAATCGTTATGGCCTTTAATAGAAGTCGATATGGACTTAGAGAAATATCATATTGAAAAGATTAAGGCTTCAGAGAAGTAATGCATACCTTTAATGTCTTGTTTGACCTTGATATTTTTCCTATGCTTAAGACTTATGAAATATTCATTAGATATAATTGATAAACTTTTGTTTGTTTTATTAATCATCAAAATATATATATATGTAATTAATTAAAATTACATGGGGACAGACTGGTCATCAATCTCCCCCTTTTTGGTGATGACAAAACTGAATAATAAGCATGGATGAAAAATATCTGAAATCATTCTGAAAAAAAAAATTTATTGTATTTCAGACATGCTAATTTTCTCCCCCTTTTTGTCATTGAGCAAAAAGACAATCTTCGATAAAGAAAGAAGAGAGAAAGAGAACAGGAGTATACAAAGAAGGTCATTTCATTAACTTTGTGGAGGTACTGGTAAATAGAAGGTAGGAGACAGAAGAGAGGCAAAATGGGAGATGGTTTCCCATGCCTGTGCTTCCTGCTCTTCAAAAAGAGTTTTGAATACTCCAAAAGATACAGAGTAGGATGGTCCCATGGAGGAAGCCATCCTTTTGAGATGAAGATCTAGTGTTTGATAGAGAAGATCAGCATATGCATTCTTGTCCATGTTCATCTTGAGAAATCGACGAGTCCCAAGCTGGCACAGGTGAGGAATTGGTCCATGGTGACAGGATAATGGTTGTGGTTATCTCTGAGAGCTTTGTGCATAGCCACATACACTTTGTATCTTTCCTCCCAGACCTTGAAGGGGTCATCAACAAGATGAATGGAGTTCATATCTAGGAAAGTAGCTGGAGAAATTGCTGGTTTGCCTTCTCTAGCCTGAACTTCATTGATTTCAAATAGTAGCTGAGCTGACAGGGGGTAGAACTTGGACCATTCAGAAGATGTCAGCCTTTCACATTCAGACAGAATAGGGGCTAGAACTTCAGCACTTACATGCCCCTGGTGATATTCCCTAAACAGGAATCTAGAAAAAGCAACCAGGCAGCCTTTCTGTACTTTAATTCTGCCCATTACTCTGGCAAAACGTTCAAAGATGATGGATCCTACAGAGGACTCCATAACTAGAAAGTGAATTTGAGGAAGGACTATCTCTTCATTATTCTACCTGGGCCTCCAACTGGGCCTGAAGTGCTGCCTGGGTGTGGGCCTGCGTCTGCATGGCTTGCACCAGACCTTGCATGAATACTCCATAGTCCACTGGCAGTGGTGGGGGAAGCACAGGACCCTGTGGGGCCGGGGCCTGCTGCTCCGCCCGCTCCTCACGCCTCTGCTCGTCGTCGCGAGCTGGCACACCTCCACGTCGTCCACGAGAAGCCATGGCTGTAATAAAATTTCAGCCACTATTAGAGCTAGGTTACTAATTCTCTAACCATTTTCTTATCTATCTTTCATTTCCTATTAGGTTTCTACACATGTGGACATACTTAGCATGCAATGGGATGATGACTTAGGTATATTCATGTGTAATCTCAACCGGTCGCTCTGATACCAATCTCTGTGATGGCCCTCATTGTACCGGTACGGTTATACCAACCCACGTCAGTATAGCGAGTGCTGCCACAGTGGGACATTTACCCAAACGATACGTACAGCTGAGATACACGCGAATATACAACAGAGTAGCGGAAGTAAAAGACAACAGTCTCCATTCATTCATCATCCACATTAAAGATACATGCAATTCGCAATTGCATAAAAGGAACTAAAGTTCACATAAATTAAATTGCTGAAATGGAAATACATAATGTCCACACTTTTACATCCTTTTCATAATACTCTAATACAATGTTCAATTACATACTTATGAAATACACAATCTCAAAGAAACTCCAACGCTAGCTAATCTCCGCGCTCGGAGTCCGTCTCTGCTGCCTCCTCCAAAGGTGCCACGTCACCAACTACACCTGTACGCCGAAGCAAGGAGTGAGTCCAAGGACTCAGCAAGCAACACTACTCATGATATACACTTACAAGTCCTAGTGGTTTCTACATGCACATTTACAATTTGCAACACCTAGCATGCTAGCCAATTCAAGTCTCAACCTATCATGAAGTTTTACAATTTTATACATGAATCATGCTTTCAGATTTCTAAAGAAAATGAAATTCACCTATCACATGATCTCGATTCAATTTACTCATGAAACTTTAATAAGAGCTAAAACATGAGAGCTATCAACATGAACATTTTACATACATGAAAGGGAACACAACTAGCATGGATTTTTCATATTTTTAAACACCTACATAGACCTTTTCACATGCTTTAGGTTGCTGATTTCATATGGTTTCATGGCTGAAAACCTATGCATGAGAGCTACAATAATGCATAAAACATATCATGTTAACAACCATTCATGCTATCTTGTGCCCGTGTTCACTAATTATCCCTAACATGGATTCTAGACATCTTTGCACATTTAAACATGATGATAATAACATGAATTTACTGAATTCACATGGTTTCAGATTTGTCTCACATAGGTTTCAATAACACATTTTTCACATCTTGAGTTTCACATTTTCTTTACACGAATTCCCTCTTTCACATGGTTCACTTTACACATACACATTCACATTGTCACTTACACATTTACACATGGACACATACACATTACATTTCACATTACACATTTTAGGTGCCGTGACACATAGTCCAAACCACCAAAGAAGGACATATACACATCACATTACACATAGACGCCATCTAGGCATTCCAATGGCGACTCTTGGACTGCGCAGACCGGGAGAACAAGTCTCCACCCTAACCAGTGGTACTTGTCCACCTCCAGGATTTCCCCCTAATGCCCTTAGGGTCACTTACACATTGAACTTTCTCAGGGGGACTTTTCCCTGATACAGCTCCACTGCCCTCTACGGAAGCAGTGTCACATTGGCACAGTTACACATTTACACATTTACCGTTTTACACATGGTTTTACACATAACACTTCATCACATTCACTTTCTCACTCACATGTACATCTCTGTTTTTCCTAACATGGTACTACAGATTTCAGAGTTTAACACACAGTAAACACACTCATCATGTTGGGTTTAGGCAACATCTAATCACATTACGATAATATGCATAAATTATCACATTTCACATGAAAAATACATAACTTTTTATTTACTGATCCAAATGACCTGAAATTTTAACCACATGCTGTTTTCGGGTTCAAGATCATACACTCAAATTTTCAGATTTTTCTGAGCTAAATATAATTTACAGAAAATCAAACACCTATTTAGCATGCCATTCACAATTTAAGTTACATGGGGTTTAACACATCTTGAAATTTGCCACTTACTGTTGAACAGGGTTCTGTCACATACATGATTTGAGAATACAAGTTACCCTAATTCATACATCTATAGATCGATCACCACAAACCATTCTTGCATGCTTTTATTTCTACCGAATCGGATTTATTAGTTACACAAGCATGGATAATTTACCAAATTTGCAAACACATATACTGACCCACTAACCTTCATGATCAGACCAAAACCAAGGCATTCATACTAATTCTAATCATGAAACATAAATTTGCAAGAATTTCAATAAGTCATGCTCACAAGTTCAAGGGATACAATATTCCACATCCACCATCACACCCCACATTCATTCACACACCACAATTAACAATATACATAGAGTATAAGGTTTACCATATATCCTCATCACGAAACCATATCGAAATTAATGTAGAAGAAGGGCAGAACAGTTCACTGTTCTGTCCTGAAGAACTTGGCGGCGGTCTCTGGCCGCTGACTCAGGGTCAGCGGCATGGTCGATGGACGCCAAGCATGATCTGGGCGTCCAGGGACCTTGCCGTCGAATCAGGTCTGTGCAGAAACACAGACCCGAGCTCTGAAACTTGGGTGAATGGGAGGGTCTAGGACTCGAGGAAAAATGCTTAAAAATCATAAAACCGACCTAGACTCATAAGGGGACATCATGGGTAGGTCACTTGCCTTTCAAAAATTTCTCCAAGGGATCTAGGGCTCGGTGAAGACCTCCTTGGGCAGTCCCAAGAAAGTTGCAGAAAGGCCTCCAAGATCACCTTCCTCCGGGTTCTTGGATGAGCTCCACAGCAAGGGGACGATGGGGAAGCCTTCTCCTTTGCTCCAGCTTCCTTCTTGTCGGGGAAGATGGCCGGATCAACCTCCAAGGGGTCGGATTTTTGGGTGCCAAGGTGGGGTTTTCTCACAGTTTTCTCTCTCTAGGGTTTTTCCTCTCTCTTTTCTCCTCTTGCAAGGGTGAAGGGAAGAGTGGGGAGAGGCCATTTCGGGTTTAGACTTAAGGAGAGTCTCTCTCCCACTCACTAGGGTGATAGGACACCCTCAGAGCCGTTGGGGGACATCCCCCAATGGGTGGCCATACCTTGTTTCAGAAGCTTGCAGCTCTGCTGCGCATGCAGGTCAGAGAAATTGGCGTCCATATCGCTGGACGCCAGGATGAGTGTTGGCGTCCATGTCTGGACGCTGACACCACCTAAACGGCCTGGGGTTGACGCCAAGATGGCCTTCGGCCAGAACTCTAAATTATGCAGAAAACCATGCATACCATGCATATATACATGCAATATACATATGGTATCGTATCCATACTATCACCATGCAATACATGCATTATCTATATTTAATATAAACACATGCACACGTAATTATACTAATTAATGCGTACGTAAATATGTACATACATACACAAGTACAAACATACACACATAAATACAAATAATGCGACGGAAATTAGAGGGCCTTACACCCTCTCCCCCTTAAAGAAACTTCGTCCTCGAAGTTAGAACGACACTACTCAAACAAAAGGGGATACTTCTTCTTCATCGCATCCTCAAGCTCCCACGTAGCCTCCTCACGTGAGAAGTTCCGCCATAGAACTTTCACCGACGCAATACTCTTGTTCCGGAGATGCTGAACCTTCCGGTCAAGAATGGCTACGGGTTGCTCGACATACGAAAGATCTGGCTGGATCTCCACGGGCTCATGACTAATCACATGAGACGGATCTCGGACATACTTCCTGAGCATAGATACGTGGAATACCGGGTGAACGCTAGCCAAAGCTGGGGGTAATGCTAGCTCGTACGCCACGCTGCCCAAACGTCTGAGAATCTCATATGGGCCAATGAATCTAGGGCTTAGCTTGCTATGCCTGCCAAATCTGACAACACCTCGAGTAGGCGATATCTTCAAGAAGACATGATCGCCAACCTCGAACTCCAAATCCTTTCTCCTGTTGTCGGCATAACTCTTCTGCCTATCCTGTGCCGCAACAAGCCTTTTCCTGATAAGCTGAATCTTATCCGAAGTTTCCTGAACTAACTCCGGTCCGATCAACTGCCTATCACCAGTCTCCTCCCAACATAAAGGAGATCTGCAGGGCCTACCATACAACGCCTCGAATGGAGCCATACCGATACTAGCATGAAAGCTGTTGTTGTATGCGAACTCCACAAGAGGTAAATGACGCTCCCAATCATCCTTCCAATCCAGAACACACGCTCTCAACATATCCTCGAGCGTCTGGATAGTCCTCTCGGACTGTCCATCGGTCTGGGGATGAAACGCCGAACTGAGCTTAAGCTCCGAACCTAACGCATCCTGAAGACCTTTCCACAATCTCGAAGTAAATCTCGGATCTCGATCCGAAATGATCGACTTCGGCACACCATGCAATCTAATGATACCGCTAACATACAGTCTAGCTAAACTCTCTACTGACTGCTTCTTCTTCATAGGCAAGAAATGAGCAGTCTTCGAGAATCTATCTACAACTACCCAAATCGAGTCATTGCCCCTTCTAGATCGAGGCAAACCCGAAACGAAGTCCATAGTGACAGCTTCCCACTTCCATACGGGGATATCCATCCTCTGCATAAGGCCGGATGGTCGCTGCCGCTCGGCTTTCACTTGCTGACATACTAGGCATCTAGACACATAATCCGCAACATCCTTCTTCATGCCGGACCACCAAAATGATCTCTTCAGGTCTTGATACATCTTAGTGTTACCCGGATGAATAGAGAATCGCGATCTATGAGCCTCCGCTAACACATGCTCACGGACATCTACCACATCGGGGACACAAACACGGTGCTGAAATCTAATCACACCGTCCTCATCACGAGCAATGCCCGCCTTACCCACTAACTCTAACAATCTAGGATCGGCTTTCTGCTGCTCAATCACCTCATCCAAGACTGAGGATCTAAGGGATAGCTGAGCTACAAAAGCCTGACACAACGATGGCTCTAACTCGGTCATAGAGCACGCTGCATCCTCCAACATCTTCCAATCCTGCTGGAGCGAAGACCTCTTTCTACTAAGAGCATCCGCTACGACGTTCGCCTTTCCAGGATGATACTGAAGGTCGAAGTCATAGTCCTTCAAGAACTCAATCCATCTTCTCTGCCTCAGGTTTAATTCCTTTTGGGAGAAAAGATACTTCAAGCTCTTGTGGTCGGTAAACACCTCAAATCTGACACCATAAAGATAGTGCCTCCAGATCTTTAGTGCATGAACCACAGCTGCGAGCTCTAAATCATGAGTCGGATAGTTCCTCTCATGCTCCTTCAACTGACGAGAAGCATAAGCCACTACCCTCTCTTGCTGCATGAGCACACAGCCTAAACCAATCTGAGATGCATCCGTATAAATGGCAAAGCCCTCTAGACCACTAGGCAATACCAATACCGGAGCAGAAGTAAGCTTAGCCTTCAATAGCTGAAAGCTACGCTCACATGCCTCAGACCATACGAACTTCTCACCCTTTCTGGTCAGCTTTGTCAAAGGGCGGCGATGGATGAGAAACCCTCAATGAATCGCCGATAGTAACCAGCTAACCCAAGGAAACTACGAATCTCCGAAGGGGTCCTGGGAATCTCCCAATCCATAACTGCCTGGACCTTTGCTGGATCAACAGCTACACCAGCGCCGGAGATAACATGCCCGAGAAAATGAACCTCGCGCAACCAGAACTCGCACTTGCTGAACTTGCATACAGCTTGTGCTCACGGAGAACCTCTAAGACTAACCTCAAATGCTGACGGTGCGTGGCCTCATCCGGAGAATAGACCAACACGTCATCAATAAACACAACAACAAAGCTATCTAAATACGGACTAAACACCCGGTTCATGAGATCCATGAACGCTGCAGGGGCGTTAGTCAATCCGAAAGGAAGGACCAAAAACTCATAATGTCCATAACGGGTTCTAAATGCCGTCTTGGACACATCCTCACTCCTAATCTCAACTGATGATAACCAGATCGCAAGTCAATCTTGGAAAAGACTGATGCCTCTCGCAACTGGTCAAACAGATCATCAATCCGAGGTAAGGGATACCTGTTCTTCACAGTCACCTGGTTCAACTTCCTATAATCAATACACAACCGAAGTGACCCGTCTTTCTTCTTGACGAATAATACAGGTGCGCCCCAAGGGGAAACACTAGGGCGAATAAATCCCTTATCGAGCAATTCTTGCAATTGCTTCCTCAACTCGGCTAATTCTGCAGGGGCCATCCGATATGGGGCCTTCGAGATAGGAGAGGTGCCTGGAAGCAACTCTATAGTGAACTCTATCTCCCTATCCGGTGGCAATCCAGACAAGTCATCGGGAAAGACATCTGGAAAGTCCTGCACCACATCGATCTCTGCAAGAGTCAGTGACGAACTAGCATCGGGTACTAGCATAACGCTGGCAAGAAATGCGTCACAACCCTTGTTCACCATGCGCATCGCCTTCATGGCAGAGATAACTAACTTTCCCGCTAAGTTCTTTGGCAAGGGATGAGAGAACTCATCCTCACCAGGAATGCGGAAAACAATCTTCTTCCTACGACAATCCACTAACGCATAGTGCTCCTCTAGCCAATCCAGACCAAGGATACAATCATAGTCCTTCATCTTTAGCAAGAAGAAACACCCATCTAGGAATCTATCCTCAATGCACACAGGTAACGACGGAATGCACTTCCTAGTCGATACCGTACCCGCAGGGGTGTGCACAGACAAAGGGACCTCTAACTCCTCAGACTCTATGCCTGACTCTAGGGCTAACTGCCTAGCGAACCGCTCGGAAATGAACGAGTGAGTAGCACCCGTATCAAACAAAACCCGAGCGTGCACACCGAAAAGTAAAACTGTACCTTCGGTGACATGCTCCGCCTGCTCGGCGTCCTCACGAGCTAACGCAAACACTCGAGCTGGGGCTCGAGGCCTTCCTGGTCGTCCTGTAGCTGGCGCGGCTGCCGCTACTGCTGGTGCTGGCGCTCCACGCTGAGCTCCTTGCTGAAGTCTTGGGCAATCTTTGATCTTGTGGTCGCTGCTCCCACACTTTAGGCATCTACCCGCTACTAACCAGCACTCGGACCCACCATGTGTCTTCCCACAATGGGGACACTCTTTCTTCGCACCGGGGGAACGTACAGAAGGTACCTGAGAGTTGCTGACTGCCACTGATTTCTGCGGTGTCTGGTACACCGTTTTCTTCTTATCCTGCCGCTGGAATGTCGCTGCCGGCCTCTTCTGCGAAGCCTTCTTCTCCTCCAGATATTGCTCCATTTCTCCCTCCTGTCTGCAGGCTGCGCTGAGGGCCTCGTCTAGCGTGCGGTGGTCGAACGCCACGAGTCTCGTCCTCAGTGATGGTTTGAGACCCATCACAAATTTCTTGGTCTTCCTGCGCTCATCCTCTACTATATGCGGTGCATATTTAGAAAGTTCAGAAAACCTTGCCTCGTATTCCAGGACGGTCATTGATCCTTGCGTCAGGGAAAGGAATTCTTGCTCCATCTTGTCCTGGATATGCTCTGGGACGAACTTGGCTCGAAAGAGCCTCACGAACGCATCCCACGCCACGTCTACTGCTCCGTCCTCGAAGCGTGTACGTAGTAGGGAGGACCACCATACATCAGCTCTCTCCTGCAATACACCTTCATAAGCTCTAACTAACAAATTCTAACTTGACAAACAACATACAAGCATAACTAAAGCATACCTGTAGCATGTAGGTGGCTAATGTCACCTTGTCCTCATCAGGACACCTGATAGCTCGGAAGATTTTCTCCGTCTCCCTCATCCAGCTTTCTGCCATTAGCGGATCACTCTCCCCCTTAAAAGAGGGTGGGGTCATCCTCTTGAATCGCTCCATGATGGAAGGTCCACCATGGTCCTGAGCTGGGGCCTGAGCCTGCTACATTAAACAATAACAATATACAATAAACACAATATCACACAATTTAAATAGCAAACTACTAGGTTGTTTCATTATTCTACCTGGGCCTCCAACTGGGCCTGGAGTGCTGCCTGGGTGTGGGCCTGCGTCTGCATGGCTTGCACCAGACCTTGCATGAATACTCCATAGTCCACTGGCAGTGGTGGGGGAAGCACAGGACCCTGTGGGGCCGGGGCCTGCTGCTCCGCCCGCTCCTCACGCCTCTGCTCGTCGTCGCGAGCTGGCACACCTCCACGTCGTCCACGGGAAGCCATGGCTGTAATAAAATTTCAGCCACTATTAGAGCTAGGTTACTAATTTCTCTAACCATTTTCTTATCTATCTTTCATTTCCTATTAGTGTTTTCTACACATGTGGACATACTTAGCATGCAATGGGGATGATGACTTAGGTATATTCATGTGCAATCTCAACCGGTCGCTCTGATACCAATCTCTGTGACGGCCCTCATTATACCGGTACGGTTATACCAACCCACGTCGGTATAGCGAGTGCTGCCACAGTGGGACATTTACCCAAACGATACGTACAGCTGAGATACACGCGAATATACAACAGAGTAGCGGAAGTAAAAGACAACAGTCTCCATTCATTCATCATCCACATTAAACATACATGCAATTCGCAATTTGCATAAAAGGAACTAAAGTTCACATAAATTAAATTGCTGAAATGGAAATACATAATGTCCACACTTTTACACCCTTTTCATAATACTCTAATACAATGTTCAAGTTACATACTTATGAAATACACAATCTCAAAGAAACTCCAACGCTAGCTAATCTCCGCGCTCGGAGTCCGTCTCTGCTGCCTCCTCCAAAGGTGCCACGTCACCAACTACACCTGTACGCCGAAGCAAGGAGTGAGTCCAAGGACTCAGCAAGCAACACTACTCATGATATACACTTACAAGTCCTAGTGGTTTCTACATGCACATTTACAATTTGCAACACCTAGCATGCTAGCCAATTCAAGTCTCAACCTATCATGGAAGTTTTACAATTTTATACATGAATCATGCTTTCAGATTTCTAAAGAAAATGAAATTCACCTATCCATGATCTCGATTCAATTTACTCATGAAACTTTAATAAAGAGCTAAAACATGAGAGCTATCAACATGAACATTTTACATACATGAAAGGGAACACAACTAGCATGGATTTTTCATATTTTTAAACACCTACATAGACCTTTTCACATGCTTTAGGTTGCTGATTTCATATGGTTTCATGGCTGAAAACCTATGCATGAGAGCTACAATAATGCATAAAACATATCATGTTAACAACCATTCATGCTATCTTGTGCCCGTGTTCACTAATTATCCCTAACATGGATTCTAGACATCTTTGCACATTTAAACATGATGATAATAACATGAATTTACTGAATTCACATGGTTTCAGATTTGTCTCACATAGGTTTCAATAACACATTTTTCACATCTTGAGTTTCACATTTTCTTTACACGAATTCCCTCTTTCACATGGTTCACTTTACACATACACATTCACATTGTCACTTAGACATTTACACATGGACACATACATATTACATATTTCACACTACACATTTTAGATGCCGTGACACATAGTCCAAACCACCAAAGAAGGACATATACACATCACATTACACATAGACGCCATCTAGGCATTCCAATGGCGACTCTTGGACTGCGCAGACCGGGAGAACAAGTCTCCACCCTAACCAGTGGTACTTGTCCACCTACAGGATTTCCCCCTAATGCCCTTAGGGTCACTTACACATTGAACTTTCTCAGGGGGACTTTTCCCTGATACAGCTCCACTGCCCTCTACGGAAGTAGTGTCACATTGGCACAATTACACATTTACACATTTACCATTTTACACATGGTTTTACACATAACACTTCATCTCATTCACTTTCTCACTCACATGTACATCTCTGTTTTTCCTAATATGGAACTATAGATTTCAGGAGTTTAACACACAGTAAACACACTCATCATGTTGGGTTTAGGCAACATCTAATCACATTACGATAATATGCATAAATTATCACATTTCACATGAAAAATACATAACATTTTATTTACTGATCCAAATGATCTGAAATTTTAACCACATGCTGTTTTCGGGTTCATGGTCATACACTCAAATTTTCAGATTTTTCTAAGTTAAATATAATTTACAGAAAATCAAACACTTATTTTGCAGGACATTCACAATTTAAGTTACATGGAATTTAACATATCATGAAATGTTGCCACTTACTGTTGAACAGGGGTTTCTGTCACATACATGATTGAGAATACATAGTCTACCCTAATTCATACATCTATAGATTGATTGCCACAAACCATTCTTGCATGCTTTTATTTTATTCTACCGAATCGGATTTATTAGCAAGTTACACAAGCATGGATAATTTACCAAATTTGCAAACACATATACTGATCCACTAACCTTCATGATCAGACCAAAACCAAGGCATTCATACTAATTCTAATCATGAAACATAAATTTGCAAGAATCTCAATAAGTCATGCTCACAAGTTCAAGGGATACAATATTCCACATCCACCATCACACCCCACATTCATTCACACACCACAATTAACAATATACATAGAGTATAAGGTTTACCATATATCCTCATCACGGAAACCATATCGAAATTAATGTAGAAGAAGGGCAGAACAGTTCACTGTTCTGTCCTGAAGAACTTGGCGGCGGTCTCTGGCCGCTGACTCAGGGTCAGCGGCATGGTCGATGGACGCCAAGCATGATCTGGGCGTCCAGGGACCTTGCCGTCGAATCAGGTCTGTGCAGAAACACAGACCCGAGCTCTGAAACTTGGGTGAATGGGAGGGTCTAGGACTCTAGGAAAAATGCTTAAAAATCATAAAACCGACCTAGACTCATAAGGGGACATCATGGGTAGGTCACTTGCCTTTCAAAAATTTCTCCAAGGGATCTAGGGCTCGGTGAAGGCCTCCTTAGGCAGTCCCAAGAAAGTTGCAGAAAGGCCTCCAAGATCACCTTCCTCCGGGTTCTTGGATGAGCTCCACAGCAAGGGGACGATGGGGAAGCCTTCTCCTTTGCTCCAGCTTCCTTCTTGTCGGGGAAGATGGCCGGATCAACCTCCAAGGGGTCGGATTTTTGGGTGCCAAGGTGGGGTTTTCTCACAGTTTTCTCTCTCTAGGGTTTTTCCTCTCTCTTTTCTCCTCTTGCAAGGGTGAAGGGAAGAGTGGGGAGAGGCCATTTCGGGTTTAGACTTAAGGAGAGTCTCTCTCCCACTCACTAGGGTGATAGGACACCCTCAGAGCCGTTGGGGGACATCCCCCAATGGGTGGCCATACCTTGTTTCAGAAGCTTGCAGCTCTGCTACGCATGCAGGTCAGAGAAATTGGCGTCCATATCGCTGGACGCCAGGATGAGTGTTGGCGTCCATGTCTGGACGCTGACACCACCTAAACGGCCCGGGGGTTGACGCCAAGATGGCCTTCGGCCAGAACTCTAAATTATGCAGAAAACCATGCATACCATGCATATATACATGCAATATACATATGGTATCGTATCCATACTATCACCATGCAATACATGCATTATCTATATTTAATATAAACACATGCACACGTAATTATACTAATTAATGCGTACGTAAATATGTACATACATACACAAGTACAAACATACACACATAAATACAAATAATGCGACGGAAATTAGAGGGCCTTACACCATAGGAGGAGGAGGAGGAGGCTCCAGCTGAGGATGCTGGAGGGGCCTCATGGATAGGAGAAGGAGAAGGAATGGAAGTAGAGGAGGCAGGAGATGAGGTGGACTGAAATGGTGTAGGAGAAGAAATTGGTCGAGATTGAGGCTTCTTGAATGTTTGAGGAGCAGGAGGTGCTGTAGGAGCTGAGGGTGGAGTTGGAGGAATAGGTGTGTGAGAGGGAGAAGAGGGAGCTGGGGGCTTGGGTGCAAAGAACTCTTCTGCCTCTATCTGCACAGACTCACTCTCCAATGGCCCTGATGGCCCTGACCCTTGCTCAGATGGCCCTGTTGGCCCTTCAACCTGATCAGCTGGCCCTGTTGGCCCTACCTCTTTTGGTGCTGCTGCTGCTTCTGGTGCTGCTGCTGCTTCTGGTGCTACTGCTGCTTCTGGTGCTGCTGCTTCTGGTGCTGCTGCTGCTTCTGGAGGAGGAGGAGCTTGAACTTCAACTGCCTTGATAATATCCGAGAGCATGCCTTTCATGCTGCTCATCTCCTTATTAAACCATTTCATAGCATTTCTGATTTGTCCCAATTCTTTGTTGGCTGAAGCTTGGCTTAGAAATATAGAATTTACATCTGACTGGAGAGTACATAATAGCTCACCTTGCACATTCAACCTTTCAATCACTGGTTTCAAATTTATGACAATTTTCTGCTTGACCTACCTCTCAAAAGGTGTATCAGCAGGCAACTTCTTTTCCTTTCTTCTTACCTTCTTTTACTGGAGGAGGTTGATCATCATCTGAGCTCAAAGAGCTTGCAATCTCTCCTTCTCTGTCATCCAGATTTTGAGAATCTCTATGCCTTTCCTCCTGACCATCAACAACTGGAGTTGTTTCTGCTGAACCTTCTTTTGATGGCTCCCCCTCAATAGGAGCATCTTCTTCATTTGATACTTACTCCCCCTAAATGGGAGCATCTTCCATCACAGAGTCACCTTGAGCAGCTGGGTGCTCTACCTCTACTTGAACATCTTCCATTGGTTTATCAATGTGGCCTGATGCCACAGCCTCTTCTGCAACTCTGCCACTGGTTTCGGGAGCACTAGAGGTGAAAG
The DNA here is from genome assembly GCA_014218235.1 of Colocasia esculenta. Lineage (NCBI taxonomy): Eukaryota > Viridiplantae > Streptophyta > Magnoliopsida > Alismatales > Araceae > Colocasia > Colocasia esculenta. The sequence continues at coordinate 75,899,153 of CM024754.1, read as the reverse complement.
GAATTGAATCAATAATGTCTGAAAGAATAGATGCAACGACAGTTGAGGGTAGTGGGTCCTCAACTAGAAAAATGTCCTCTGGGAGAATATCCTCAATTCTCCTTTCTGTAAAATTTACAGCTAATTTTTCTAGAAATTCTGAAGCTGGTGCTGATATCCTTTCTTCTTCCATTGCAATTTCAGACTGAGCTTCTGCTAAAGAGGGGCCTGATGATTCTGCTGCTCCAACTGCTGGAGCTGAAACTGACTCCACTGGCAATTCTGGAGTCATATCTACTGATCCCATCTCTTGATGAACAACTGAGGTGTCGTCAATGATGGCTTCGCCTTCAACAACTGAAGCCTGGAACCAGACACCATTTTCCACAGAGAAGCCACTCTTCTTCAGGTTCCTGGACCTGATTGCTTGGCCCATTTTCTCTACAACTGCCCCAGAAAGATCAACACCGAAGTGTTTGAAGATCTTGGTAAGTAGGTGGGCATAGGGAAGGGACACATTTAACTTGCTCTTGGTGTCCCAAATCTGATCTCTGGAAATTTCATTCTTTCCATCATCACTGCGGCCATATTTATCTCCTTATTTTGAATGGCCCAATACATCATGTCTGAGTCGGCCTTTGTGCAAGATGAAAATGTTGCACTTCTGGGAACTAGGATTTGACAAACAATAAAGTGAAGGAGGCGGTTGAAAGCAGTTAGTTGATTTATGTCCAGCTTTCCATCCCTTAGCTTGAAGCCCGGCCCTACAATTCCCAAACCTTTCACTTGGGCGTCCACGGTGTGAACCCCACTAAATCCGGAAGTCTTCACATCAAACAGCATCTTCAACAACTCAGGGTCTATTCTAATCAGGGTTCCCTTTACTGAAGAGACTAGGGACCCATCTTCCTCTGTTCTCATACACACGAAGAAAGCTTTTACCAAGTCCGGATAACTGACCTCTGAAAAGGTGGAGACTCCTGTCCACTGCATCTGATTGATCAAATCTACCACACTGCTCATTCCATTTTTCCTCAGATTAGCAACATTGACTTCTTTATTTCCACAGAGCTTCGTCTTCACAAAGGTAAACCTCTCCTGCTGCTCAGGAGTGAGAAACTCAGCGCTGTAGCCACCCAAACTGCCGGCGATGACTGGTGCGGCCATGGATTCAGGTGGGAAAGTCTCTGGAGGGTTGAAACGAAAGGGGAAGAGAAGGAATCCTCAAGAAATTTTGCGGGAAGGAGGAGGAAGGTTCAAATTTGCAGAGGGTTGAGATATGAGTTGTTAGGGCATCGGCTCATGCGACAGGATGAAAAGGGGAAAAGGTAGACGATGAGATACGAATCGTTCTGCCATTGATTTTATGAATAAATTAATGCGATGTGGAAAGTGAGGCGCCAAAAGGTGGTGGAAAACGACAAAAGGTGTTGACTATTCAAACCGACTTCAATGAGAGAGCGGTTACAAAGAATAATTTGAATTTCTTTTGCTTAACGCCATGGAGGGAAAAAATTACTTAATTCTAAATTTTAATGTGCCATTTGTAAGCAAACTTTTATCACAAATTGCACATGCCTAATTCCCTTCTAAGAGATGTGAATCTCTCTTCAGGTAAGGCTTTTGTGAAAATGTCTGCTAATTGGCCATTTGTATCAATAAAGGATATTTCAATATTTCCATTTGCAACATGATCATGAATAAAATGATATCTAACCTCAATATGTTTGGTCCTTGAGTGCTGAACTGGATTCTTGGTGAGATTAATGGCACTGGTGTTGTCACACAGCAGTGGGATGGATTTAATGTTTAATCCGAAATCTTCAAGTTGTTGCTTTATCCATAAGAGTTGTGTACAGCAATTTCCAGCAGCTACGTACTCAGCTTCAGCAGTGGATAGTGCTACTGAATTTTGTTTCTTTGAAGACCAAGATATTAAACATCCTGCAAGAAATTGACAACCACCACTGGTGCTTTTTCTATCTAATTTGCATCCAGCATAGTCAGCATCAGAGTAACCTACTAAGTTAATTTCACAGTGTTTTGGATACCATAGACCTAAGTCATGAGATCTTGCTAAATATCTAAATATTCTTTTCACCGAAATTAAATGTGATTCTTTAGGATCAGCTTGATATCTAGCACACATGCATACACTAAATAGTATATCTGGTATACTAGCTGTTAAATAAAGTAGTGAACCAATCATACCTCTGTAGATCTTTTGATCTACTTTCTTACCATCTTTGTCACTGTCCATCCTTGTTGATGTGCTCATCGGTGTTGACAGTGGCTTGGTATTTTCGAATTCAAATTTATTTAAGAGTTCTTCTGTGTACTTTGCTTGACAGATGTGAGTTCCTTCCTTTCCTTGTTTGATTTGTAATCCAAGGAAGTAATTAAGTTCTCCCATCATGCTCATTTCAAATTCTCCCTGCATCAACTTTTCAAAGTACTTGCAAAGGGATTCATCAGTAGACCCAAAGATAATATCATCTACATAAATTTGGACTAATAGAATGTGTTTGACCTTTGACTTTATGAAAAGGGTACTATCTACTTGACCTCTACTGAAACCATGGTTTAAAAGAAAAGAGCTAAGCCTTTCATACCAGGCTCTAGGTGCCTGTTTTAAACCATATAATGCCTTATGAAGTTTGAAAACATGATTGGGAAATTCTGTGTCATCAAAACCCGGAGGTTGTTCCACATAAACTTCCTCTTTTATAAAACCATTTAAAAATACGGATTTAACATCCATTTGAAATAATGTCAAGTTTAAAGCTGATGCATATGCTAGTAATATCCTAATAGCCTCAAGTCTAGCTACATGTGCATAGGTTTCATCGAAATCTATGCCTTCCTCTTGAGAATAGCCTTGAGCTACCAATCTGGCCTTGTTTCTTAAGATTGCACCAGTTTCATCCAGTTTATTTCTGAACACCCATTTGGTGCCAATGACTAGATGGTCTGATGGTCTAGGAACAAGTGACCATACTTGGTTTCTCTTGAATTGATTCAATTCATCTTGCATGGCTACTATCCAAGATTCATCAGAAAGAGCTTCATTGACTGTCCTAGGCTCTATTTGAGAAACAAAAGCTAGGTAATCACAAGGAATAACATTACCTCTTGTTCTTACCCCTATGGATGGATCACCAATAATATTCTCAAGTGGGTGATCTTTCTTGTATCTCCACTCCTTTGGAAGGTTTTCATGAGTAACTTCTTCTTGTTGCAATTCTTCCAGAGGTGGATCATCCTTGTCCTCAATTGATGTATCTTTTAGTTTCTTGGATAGTTCATCTGCATCATCATTGTCACTATCTACTTCCTTTCTCAAGGAAGGGTTAGTTTCATCAAAAATAATATGTACAGATTGTTCAATCAATAAAGTACGTTTGTTAAATACTCTATAGCCTTTGGGTTTAGAGGTATACCCCATATAGATGCCTTCATCTGATTTGGCATCCAACTTACCAATATCCCTTTTTCCATTGTTGTGAATGAAGCAAGGACATCCAAAAGTCCTGAAGTGGCTGATCTTTGGCTTCTTCCCTTTGAATAGTTCATATGCAGTCTTTTTCAGGATTGGCCTGATCATTACTCGGTTGATAATGTAGCTTGCTGTGTTGACTGCTTCAGCCCAAAAATATCTTGGCAGATCATATTCTGAGAGCATAGTTCTTGCCATATCCAATAGGGTTCTGTTCTTCCTCTCAGCAATACCATTTTGTTGTGGTGTCCTTGGTGCTGAGAAATTATGCTCAATTCCCTGATCATCACAAAATCTAGCAAACTTTTCATTTTGAAATTCACCACCATGATCTGATCGGATAGGCACAATGCTAAACTTTTGATCTTTCTGGACCTTCTTGCTGAAACTAACAAAGTTTTCAAAAGTATCATCTTTATGCTCTAGGAATGATACCCATGTGAATCTTGAGTAGTCATCCACTATGACAAATCCAAAATTCTTTCCTCCAAGACTGGTAGTCCTCATTGGCCCAAATAGATCCATATGAAGGAGCTCTAAGGGTTTTGAGGTGGTCACCACCGTCTTTGACTTGAAGGAGCCTTTGGTGTGCTTTCCCTTAGCACAAGGTTTACATACACCATCCAATTTTGTACTAACCTTAGGTAGACCTTCACAAGATTCTTCTTCAGCAGTTTTCTCATGCCATCTATGCTGCAATGTCCAAGTCGTCTGTGCTATAATTCTGTAGATTTATCTTTATTTGCTGCCAGGCAAACATTCTGAACCTTGAGTTCTTCAAGATAGAGCACATACAAATTCTTTTCTCTATTAGCTTCAAAGATGACTGCTCCATCCTTCAGTATGTTGCACTTCGACTCTTGAAACTTGATCTGATGGCCTCTGTCACACAGCTGGCTAATGCTAATGAGATTGTGCTTCAATCCCTTGACTAGTAACACATCTTCTATGACTGTTTTTCCTTTGTTATTCACAGAGCCACTGCCTATCACGGTTCCTTTCCCATTATCTCCATAAGTAACTGTTCCTTCTTCAGCTTGGAGATGAGAGAATAACATCTGGTTTCCTGACATGTGCCTTGAGCACCCGCTATCCAAATACCATTTGGATGCTCGAGAGATGTCCTGAAATAAAAACATCAAGTTTTAGGTACCCAAATTCTTTTGGGTCCTGATGGGTTAGTATCATTTATTTTGCCTTTTATTATCCATTTCTTATGTCTGGTTGGGCATGTCGTTATGATGTGTCCTAACTTGTTACAGTGACTACAGCAGGATAATTTGGTTACTTTTTCTATATATCTGAAATCAGCTTTGTATGATGTATCTTGTTCAGGTACAAATTTTGGTGTTGGATATGTTTTAGGATAAATTATGGTTTCTTCATTATCTGGGGGTGTATATCCTAATCTATTTTTCTTCTTACTTGATCTTCTAGCACCTTTTAATATGAGGGAGTTTTTACCATTAGTGAATTTTTCTAACGTGCTAGATAACTGTATATTTTCTTCTGTTAGTGTTTTGATTTCAGTTTTAAGTTCATCTGAACTTACTTATTTCTCTAATTTAGTTATTTGTTCATTCTTAGCTTTTAGGTCTTCACATAACAATTCATTTCTTCTTTTAAGTTCAGTTATTTGACTTTCTAATTGTTCATTTTCTGATTTTAGATCTGAGTTTGTATTTTCTATACAGACTATGTTTTTCTTGTTTACATTTAATAATTTGGTTACTTCTTTATATTTTTCATATAGTTCGTTGAAAGCCTCTTCTAAACTATCAGAATCTAAATCATTGCATAAATCAAAAGAGGAGTCAGAAGTTACCTTATCTTCAGTATTTGCCATGAAGGCCAAGTTGGCCTTTTCTTCATCACTGCAGGAACTTGACTCACCCTGAAGGCCAAGTGCCTTCTTCCAGATTGGAATTTCTTCTTCTTAGCCAAAATTCGCTGTAATTTTTAGATAGCATAGCTTCCTCATTTTCGCTGTCTACATCACTTTCACTTTCAGCTGAACTTGCTTCTGGTGAATCTTCTTCAGCGTTTAAGGCGTTGGAGTGCTTCTTTCTGCTAGAGGACTCTCCTAGCCTTTCCATGTTGATCTCATGGGTCATGAGGGACCCAATGAGCTTTTCTACAGACATTCTCTTCAGGTCATTAGCTTCTTCTATTGCTGTGACCTTTGGGGTCCATGAGGACGGTAAGGATCTAAGTATCTTCCTCACCATGTCTCCCATCTCATAGGTTTTCCCCAGACTAGCTAGTCCATTTGTGATGTCAGTGAACCGGCTGAACATTTGAGTTATGGACTCACTTGACTGCATCTGAAATCTTTCATATTGAGTGACAAGAATGTCGATTATTGTTTCCTTTACTTTGTCTGTGCCATCATAAGTAATCCTGAGCTTTTCCCACATTTCCATTGAGGATTTGCAGGCTGAAACTCTGTTGAATTCCTTCTTACTTAGAGCACAGCATAGGATGCTCTTTGCTTTGCAATTCAGGGAAATCTTCTTCCTGTCATCATCTGTCCATTGTGCTTTCTCATTTGTGACTAACAGATCACCTTCTACTACTATGGACCAAATTTGATAGTCGTGCCCTTGTAGAAAGTATTCCATTTTGGTCTTCCAGTAAGGATAATCTTCACCATCGAAGAGAGGGGGTCGGTTGACAGACTGACCTTCAAAGTTACCTTGGGCTACCATGGATCTTTACTCTTCAGATTGTTGGATCCTTTCTTTGTCGAAGACACTCGCTCTGATACCACTTGTTGCCCAGTTGACGAGCCCAGAGGGGGGGTGAATGGGTCTTTAAAATTAATCTAGAAGATATCTGTAACTAAAAACATTCACACAAACGTTCTTCGAAGTAGGTTAGTGACAGTTAGTTTAAATAACAAACACACAAAGAAGACAATCACACAACACAAGGTTTATCCTGGTTCGGACCTCCTTTCCTTAGGAGTCCTATGTCTAGTCCCTGAGCAACAACTCAGGATTTCACTAACTAGGGTACAGTCCCCCTAAGGACACTACAACACCCAGCTCAGCTGGTCTTCCTTCACACCGAAGGGAACAACACCCTAGATACCACACCAGGTCTTCCTTCACAACCGAAGGGAACAACACCCTGGATACCACACCAGGTCTTCCTTCACAACCGAAGGGAATAACACCCTGGATACCACCAGGTCTTCCTTCACAACCGAAGGGAATAACACCCTGGATACCACCAGGTCTTCCTTCACAACCGAAGGGAACAACACAAAGAGAGTGAATGAAATTTAAGCCCCTAGATCAAGCTTTTGATAAGCAAGGATCTGAAGCAACTAGAACTGAGAGCAAAGAGATTTAAACAAGGCACACTCTCAGAACTATATAGGCTCTCTCAAGATTTTCACAAACTAGTGGAGAGCAAAAGAGCAAAAGCTAAGTGGAATGAAGGTTCTTGGCTCTGGACTTTCTTCAGAAGAATTTGAATGCTTGAATGCGCGATGTCAATTTCTTCTGTTCTTCTGACTTGAATTTATATCTTCAATTTGAAATGTAGACGTTGAAGTGTCCGTTGTCTCTCTTTTGAGTAGTCGTTAGACTGAATGACATCTGGAGTCTTGGAAGCTTCCAGTCAACAGTCTTTTGATCACTTGAGCACGCAAAGAGATAGATCTTCAGAAATATCTGTTGGCTTCTATTTGTTTAACGTTGTACCATGAAGCTAGTTCAGAGGTCTGCACAAATGTCAATCTCAAATAGCAGACAGCTAAGCTGTCTCTGATGTCAGTCAACGTCAGTAGCAATAGACATGAAAATAGTAGTGCAAAATAGCTTAAGTCTAAAGGACGTAATCAGAGTAGGCACGATATGGTCTGCATGCATGCAAAGATATGTTCAGATCTCATAAATGCAAAAGCGTCAGAGAGATGTCTACGTAGACTTTGACTAGTCAACGCTTTTAAGATGAATAAGATATCAAGATATGAAATCGATGACTATATGACTTATGAAATCGTTATGAGTCATAGAAAATCATTATGTGACAGAAGATATATCATGAACACTTAATGAATCGTTGCACAAAGCAAATTGTTGTGTTTCAGAAGAAATCGATGTGAAATACTTAACAAATCATTATACAAAGCAAGTCGTTGTGAATTCTAAAGAAATCATTATGAATACTTATCAAGTCGTTATGAACTCTAAAGAAATCGTTATGGTAACTTATGAAGTCGTTACACTAAGCAAGTCGTTGCGAGTTCTAAAGAAGTTGTTACGGTAACTTATGAAATCGTTACAACAAACAAGTCCTTGCGCTTTCTAAAGAAATCGTTACGGTAACTTATAGAGTCGTTGTGACGAGCAAGTCGTTACGGGCTCTAAAGAAATCGTTGCGACAACTTATAGAGTCGTTGCGACAGGCAAGTCGTTACGAGCTCTAAAGAAATCGTTATGGCCTTCAATAGAAGTCGATATGGACTTAGAGAAATATCATGTTGAAAAGATTAAGGCTTCAGAGAAGTAATGCATACCTTTAATGGCTTGTTTGACCTTGGTATTTTTCCTGTGCTTAAGACTTATGAAATATTCATTAGATATAATTGATAAACTTTTGTTTGGTTTTGTTAATCATCAAAATATATATAGATATGTAATTAATTAAAATTACATGGGGACAGACTGGTCATCAATTCCAGGACCAGTGGATGCATGGAGAGAGATCCTGGTGCCCATCCGAGATTTATTATTTGACATGTTCATGGTATTATTAATTTTTACTGTTTTGAAGTCATTTATTTAATTACTATCTTTGTTAGTGCAGACAGATGAGTAATTTTATTTCTTTACAACGGAGGTACGCGTTCATGAGACCTAAGGATCTCCCTCGAGCTCCAGCCGTCTGGGAGTCTACTACCCAGACTAATTTAAGAAAGTCAATGTGGGAGGCCCGAGACAAGGTAATGAAGACCACAGGCAACCAGGATCCTATGGCTTGGCTGGATTACGGCCCTGTTTGGCTAAGGAGGGACTATTGGGAGTCCCTTTGTGAGTGTTGGGCTACTGGACCATGGCAGGAGCGGTCACAGGCGGCAAAACGCAACCGATCAACTCATCCGGAGAAAAATGTGCATACTAGTGGGTCCATATCTTATGCGACCCACAGCCAAAAATTGGTAAGCATATTATTGTTCAATTGCTTAATACATTGATTATCATTGTGAAACTAACTAATTTTGTTGAATTGTAAGCATCACGAGCCCGAGCGTGCCCCTACTTTTTGCGAGTTATTTGATCGGACTCATAAGCGGAAGGGGACGGATGACTATGTCAGCGAGAGTGCTCGCACGATTGCTGTAAGTCAAGCTATAAATTTTGAATTCAATTAAGATATTAAAATAATTTTTTTCAATAATTTAGTTTTAATTTGTTCTGCAGGAGACCTATGACAAGACGATGGCGGATCGCTATGCAGAGGGCACTCCCCAGCCAGACATGGATTTGGAGGCTTGGGTCGACGCAGCGGGAGGGCCGAGGCAGAGTCGAGTGTACGGCTTTGGGGACAGCCTGGATACTACTCAAGTGTTGTCCTCATATGCGAGTTCAGTTGCTCCTCCGGCATACGTGAGTTCATCTGCTGTACCGCCCGTCAGTGGTCTAGAGGAGATTAGAACCCTCAGGGATGCACTTCGGCGATATAGTTCAGCAGTTCATCTCAGCCATGCAGGGAGTACGCCCCTCATAGCCAGCCCCTCAGGTCAGTATTACTATTAATTCCATATACTTTGAATGAAATGAAACCACTAAAGAATGTAAAAAGGAAAAAAAAGAAATCTAAATTAATTAACCTAACAAAAGTGTAAAGGGCGTTCAAATGATGGATCTCAAAAAAACCAGTCTAAAGGGTCAGAACACACAACCCGGGGGTCCAAAATCCCAAATAAGGATCTGATCAGCGTGTCGTTTGCTCCGACACGACTGGGTGGGTTAAATTGACGTGTGCGAACTGACGGAATCCGATTTGGATTCCCGGATTGAGTTGGGCGTTGAAATGACGGATCTAAAAAAAAATCAAGTCTAAAGGGTCAAAACACAAAACCCGGGGGTCCAAAATCCCAAATAGGGATCTGATCGGTGTGCCGTTCGCTCCGACACGACCGAGTGGGTTAAATTGACGTGTGCAAACTGACGGAATCCGATTTGGATTCCCGAATTGGGTTGGGCGTTGAAATGACGGATCTAAAAAAAACCTAAGTCTAAAGGGTCAAAACACACAACCCCGGGGTACAAAATCCCAAATAGGGATCTGATCGGTGTGTCGTTCACTCTGACACGACCGGGTGGGTTAAATTGACGTGTGTGAACTGACGGAATCCGATTTGGATTCCCGGATTGGGTTGGACGTTGAAATGATGGATATAAAAAAAACCCAAGTCTAAAGAGTCAAAACACACAACCCGGGGGTCCAAAATCCCAAATAGGGATCTGATCGCGTGTCGTTCACTCCGACACGACCGGGTAAAGTAAATTGACGTGTGCGAACTCACGGAATCTGATTTGGATTCCCAGATTGCGTTGGGCGTTGAAATGATGGATCTAAAAAAAAAACAAGTCTAAAGGGTCAAAACACACAACCCGGGGGTCCAAAATCCCAAATAGGGATCTGATCGGCGTGCCGTTCACTCCGACACGACCGGGTGGGTTAAATTGACGTGTGCGAACTGACGGAATCCGATTTGGATTCCCGGATTGGGTTGGGCGTTGAAATGACGGATCTAAAAAAAACCCATCTAAAGGGTCAAAACACACAACCTGGGGGTCCAAAATCCCAAATAGGGATCTGATCGGCGTGTCGTTCGCTTACATATGACCGGGTGGGTTAAATTGACGTGTGCGAACTGAAGGAATCCGATTTGGATTCCCGGATTGGGTTGGACGTTGAAATGACAGATCTAAAAAAACCCAAGCCTAAAGGGTCAAAACACACAACCCGTGGGTCCAAAATCCCAAATAGGGATCTGATCGGCGTGTCGTTCACTCTGACACGACCGGGTGGGTTAAATTGACGTGTGCGAACTGACGGAATCCGATTTGGATTCCCGGATTGGGTTGGGCATTGAAATGATGGATCTAAAAAAACCCAAGTCTAAAGGGTCAAAACACACAACCCGGGAGTCCAAAATCCCAAATAGGGATCTGATCGGCGTGTCGTTCGCTCGGACACGACCGAGTGGGTTAAGTTGACATGTGCGAACTGACAGAATCCGATTTGGATTCCCGGATTGGGTTGGGCGTTGAAATGATGGATCTAAAAAAAAACCAAGTCTAAAGGGTCAGAACACACAACCCGGGGGTCCAAAATCCCAAATAGGGATCTGATCGGCGTGTCGTTCGTCTAACACGACCAGGTGGGTTAAATTGGCGTGTGCGAACTGACGGAATCCGATTTGGATTCCCGGATTGGTTTGGGCGTTGAATTGACGGATCAAAAAAAACCGAACTATAAAGGGTCAAAACACACAACCCGGGGGTCCAAAATCCAAAATAGGGATCTGATCGACGTGTCGTTCACTCCGACACGACCGGGTATGTTAAATTGACGTGTGCGAACTGACGGAATCCGATTTGGATTCCCAGATTGGGTTGGGCGTTGAACTGACGGATCTAAAAAAAACCCAAGTCTAAATGGTCAAAACACACAACCCGGGGGTCCAAAATCCCAAATAGGGATCTGATCGGCATGTCGTTCACTCCGACAAGACAGGGTGGGTTAATTGACGTGTGCGAACTGACGGAATCTGATTTGGATTCTCGGATTGGGTTGGACGTTGAACTGATGCATCTAAAAAAACCCAAGTCTAAAGGGTCAAAACACACAACCCGGGTCCAAAATCCCAAATAGGGATCTGATCGGTGTGCCGTTCACTTCGACACGACCGGGTGGGTTAAATTGACGTATGCAAACTGACGAAATCCGATTTGGATTTCCGGATTGGGTTGGGCGTTGAAATGACAGATCTAAAAAAAACCCAAGTATAAAGCGTTAAAACACACAACCCGGAGGTCCAAAAACCCAAATAGGGATCTGATCGGCGTGCCGTACGCTGCGAAACGACCGGGTGTGTTAAATTGACGTGTGCGAACTGACGGAATCCGATTTGGATTCCCGGATTGGGTTGGACGTTGAAATGACGGATCTAAAAAAAACCCAAGTCTAAAAGGTTAAAACACACAACTCGGGGGTCCAAAATCCCAAATAGGGATCTGATCGGCGTGTCGTTCACTCCGACATGACCGAGTGGGTTAAATTGACGTGTGCGAACTGACAGAATCCGATATGGATTCCCGGATTGGGTTGGGCGTTGAAATGACGGATCTAAAAAAAACCCAAGTTTAAAGGGTCAAAACACACAACCCGGGAGTCCAAAATCCCAAATAGGAATTTGATCGGCGTGTCGTTCACTCCGACACGACCTGGTGGGTTAAATTGGCGTGTGCGAACTGACGGAATCCGATTTGGATTCCCGGATTGGTTTGGGCGTTGAAATGACGGATCTAAAAAAACCCAAGTCTAAAGGGTCAAAACACACAACCCGGGGGTCCAAAATCCCAAATAGGGATCTGATCGGTGTGTCGTTTGCTCCGACACAACCGAGTGGGTTAAATTGACGTGTGCGAACTGACGGAATCCGATTTGGATTTTCGGATTGGGTTGGTCGTTGAAATGACGTATCTAAAAAAAACCCAAGTCTAAAGGGTCAAAACACACAACCCAGGGGTCCAAAATCCCAAATAGGGATCTGATCGGCGTGTCGTTCGCTCCGACACGACCGGGTGGGTTAAATTGACGTGTGCGAACTGACGAAATCCGATTTGGATTCCCGGATTGGGTTGGGCGTTGAAATGTCGGATCTAAAAAAAACCGAAGTCTAAAGGGTCAAAACACACAACCCGGGAGTCCAAAATCCCAAATAGGGATCTGATGAGCGTGCCGTTCGCTCCGACACGACCGGGTGGGTTAAATTGGAGTGTGCGAACTAAGGGAATCCGATTTTGATTCCCAGATTGGTTTGGGCGTTGAATTGACGGATCTAAAAAACCCATGTATAAAGGGTCAAAACACACAACCCGGGGGTCCAAAATCCCAAATAGGGATCTGATCGACGTGTCGTTCACTCCGACACGACCGGGTGTGTTAAATTGACGTGTGCGAACTGACGGAATCCGATTTGGATTCCCGGATTGGGTTGGGCGTTCAACTGACGGATCTAAAAAAAACCCAAGTCTAAAGGGTCAAAAAACAGCTCCTAGGGGTCCAAAATCCCAAATAGGGATCTGATCGGCGTGTCGTTTGCTCCGACACGACCGAGTGGGTTAAATTGACGTGTGCGAACTGACAGTATCCGATTTGGATTCCCGGATTGGGTTGTGCGTTGAAATGACGGATCTAAAAAAAACCCAAGTCTAAAGGGTCAAAACACACAACCCGAGAGTCCAAAATCCCAAATAGGGATCTGATCGGCGTTCCGTTCTCTCCGACACGACTGGGTGGGTTCAATTGGCGTGTGCGAACTGATGGAATCCGATTTGGATTCCCGGATTGGTTTGGGCGTTGAAATGATGGATCAAAAAAAACCCAAGTCTAAAGGGTCAAAACACACAACCCGGGGGTCCAAAATCCCAAATAGGGATCTGATCGGCCTGTCGTTCGCTCCGACACAACTGAGTGGGTTAAATTGACGTGTGCGAACTGACGGAATCCGATTTGGATTCCCGGAATGGGTTGGGTGTTGAAATGACGGATCTAAAAAAAACCCAAGTCTAAAGGGTCAAAACACACAACCCGGGAGTCCAAAATCCCAAATAGGGATCTGACCGGCGTGTTGTTCGCTCCGACATGACCGGGTGGGTTAAATTGACGTGTGCGAACTGACGGAATCCGATTTGGATTCCGGATTGGGTTGGGCGTTCAAATGACGGATCTAAAAAAAACCAAGTCTAAAAGTTCAAAACACACAACCCGGGGGTCCAAAATCCCAAATAGGGATCTGATCGGCGTGTCGTTCTCTCCGACACGACCGGGTTGGTTAAATTGATATGTGCGAACTCACGGAATCCGATTTGGATTCCAGGATTGGGTTGGGCGTTGAAATGACGGATCTAAAAAAAACCCATCTAAAGGGTTAAAACACACAACCTAGGGGTCCAAAATCCCAAATAGGGATCTGATCGCCGTGCCGTTCGCTCCCAAACGACCGGGTGGGTTAAATTGACGTGTGCGAACGGACGGAATCTGATTTGGATTCCCGGATTGGGTTGGACGTTGAAATGACGGATCTAAAAAAACCCAAGTCTAAAGGGTCAAAACACACAACCCGGGGGTCCAAAATCCCAAATGGGTATCTGATCGGCGTGTTGTTCGCTCCGACATGACCAGGTGGGTTAAATTGACGTGTGCGAACTTACGGAATCCGATTTGGATTCCCGGATTGGGTTGGGCGTTGAAATGACGGATCTTAAAAAAACCCAAGTCTAAAGGGTCAAAACACACAACCCGGGGTCCAAAATCCCAAATAGGGATCTGATCGGCTGTCGTTCGCTCCGACACAACTGAGTGGGTTAAATTGACGTGTGCGAACTGACGGAATCCGATTTGGATTCCCGGATGGGTTGGGTGTTGAAATGACGGATCTAAAAAAAACCCAAGTCTAAAGGGTCAAAACACACAACCCGGGAGTCCAAAATCCCAAATAGGGATCTGATCGGCGTGTTGTTCGCTCCGACATGACCGGGTAGGTTAAATTGACGTGTGCGAACTGACGGAATCCGATTTGGATTCTCGGATTGGGTTGGGCGTTCAAATGACGGATCTAAAAAAAACCAAGTCTAAAGTTCAAAACACACAACCCGGGGGTCCAAAATCCCAAATAGGGATCTGATCGGCGTGTCGTTCTCTCCGACACGACCGGGTTGGTTAATTGATATGTGCGAACTCACGGAATCCGATTTGGATTCCAGGATTGGGTTGGGCGTTGAAATGACGGATCTAAAAAAAACCCATCTAAAGGGTTTAAAACACACAACCTAGGGGTCCAAAATCCCAAATAGGGATCTGATCGCCGTGCCGTTCGCTCCCAAACTACCGGGTGGGTTAAATTGACGTGTGCGAACGGACGGAATCTGATTTGGATTCCCGGATTGGGTTGGACGTTGAAATGACGGATCTAAAAAAACCCAAGTCTAAAGGGTCAAAACACACAACCCGGGGGTCCAAAATCCCAAATGGGTATCTGATCGGCGTGTGTTCGCTCCGACATGACCAGGTGGGTTAAATTGACGTGTGCGAACTTACGGAATCCGATTTGGATTCCCGGATTGGGTTGGGCGTTGAAATGACGGATTAAAAAAACCCAAGTCTAAAGGGTCAAAACACACAACCCGGGGGTCCAAAATCCCAATAGGGATCTAATCGGCGTGTCGTTCGCTCTAACACGACCGGGTGGGTTAAATTGACGTGTGCGAACTGACGAAATCTGATTTGGATTCCCGTATTGGGTTGGGCGTTGAAATGATGGATCTAAAAAAAACCCACGTCTAAAGGGTCAAAATACACAACCCGGGGGTCCAAAATCCCACATAGGGATCTGATCGATGTGCCGTTCACTCCGACACGACCGGGTGGGTTAAATTGACGTATGCGAACTGACGGAATCCGATTTGGATTCCCAGATTCGTTTGGGCGTTGAAATGACGGATCTAAAAAAAAACCCAAGTATAAATGGTTAAAACACACAACCCGGGGGTCCAAAATCTCAAATTGGGATCTGATCGGCGTGTCGTTCGCTCCGAAACGACCGGGTGTGTTAAATTGACGTGTGCGAGCTGACAGAATCTGATTTGGATTCGGGATTGGTTGGACGTTGAAATGACGGATCTAAAAAACCCAAGTCTAAAGGGTCAAAACACACAACCCAGGGGTCCAAAATCCCAAATAGGGATCTGATCGGCGTGTCGTTCGCTCCGACACGAACGAGTGGGTTAAATTGACGTGTGCGAACTGACAGAATCCGATTTGGATTCCCAGATTGGGTTGGGCGTTGAAATGACGGATCTAAAAAAACCCGTCTAAAGGGTCAAAACACACAACCCGGGAGTCCAAAATCCCAAATAGGGATCTGATCGGCGTGTCGTTCGCTCCGACACGACCGTGTAGGTTAAATTGGCATGTGCGAACTGACGGAATCCGATTTGGATTTCCGTATTGGTTTGGGCGTTGAAATGACGGATCTAAAAAAACCCAAGTCTAAAGGGTCAAAACTCACAACCTGGGGGTCCAAAATCCCATATAGGGATCTGATGGGTGTGTCGTTTACTCCGACATGACCGGGTGGGTTAAGTTGTCGTGTGCGAACTGACAGATCCGATTTGGATTCCCGGATTGGGTTGGGCGTTGAACTGACGGATCTAAAAAAAACCCAAGTCGAAAGGGTCAAAACATACAACCCGGGGGTCCAAAATCCCAAATAGAGATATGATCGGCGTGTCGTTCACTCTGACACGACCGGGGGGGTTAAATTGACGTGTGCGAACTGACGGAATCCGATTTGGATTCCCGAATTGGGTTGGGTGTTCAAATGACAGATCTAAAAAAAACCCATCGAAAGGGTCAAAACACACAACCGGGGGTCCAAAATCCCAAATAGGGATCTGAGCGGTGTGCCGTTCACTCCCACACGACCGGGTGGGTTAAATTGACGTGTGCGAACTGACAGAATCCGATTTGGATTCCCGGATTGGGTTGGACGTTGAAATGACGGATCTAAAAAAACACAAGTCTAAAGGGTCAAAACACACAACCCGGGGGTCCAAAATCCCAAATAAGGATCTGATCGGCGTGCCGTTCGCTCCGACTCGAGCGGGTGGGTTAAATTGACGTGTGCAAACTGACGAAATCCGATTTGGATTCCCGGATTGGGTTGGGCGTTGAAATGACGGATCTAAAAAAAACCCAAGTCTAAAGGGTCAAAACACACAACCCGGGGGTCCAAAATCCTAAATAGGGATCTGATCGGTGTGTCGTTCACTCTGCCACGACCGGGTGGTTTAAATTGACGTATGCAAACTGACGGAATCCGATTTAAATTCACGGATTGGGTTGGGCGTTGAAATGACGGGTCTAAAAAAAACTCATGTATAAAGGGTTA
This sequence comes from Colocasia esculenta, assembly GCA_014218235.1. Classification (NCBI taxonomy): domain Eukaryota; kingdom Viridiplantae; phylum Streptophyta; class Magnoliopsida; order Alismatales; family Araceae; genus Colocasia; species Colocasia esculenta. Next base: position 75,882,480 of record CM024754.1, on the reverse strand, counting down.
AAACACACAACCCGGGGTCCAAAATCCCAAATAGGGATCTGATCGGCGTGCCGTTCACTCCGACACAACCGGGTGTGTTAAATTGACGTGTGCGAACTGACGGAATCCGATTTGGATTTCCGGAATGGGTTGGGCGTTGAAATGACGGATCTAAAAAAAACCCAAGTCTAAAGGGTCAAAACACACAACCCGGGGGTCCAAAATCCCAAATAGGGATCTGATCGGCGTGTCGTTCGCTCTGACACGACCGGGTGGGTTAAATTGATGTGTGCGAACTGACGAAATCCGATTTGGATTCCCGGATTGGGTTGGGCGTTGAAATGATGGATCTAAAAAAAACCCAAGTCTAAAGGGTCAAAACACACAACCCGGGGGTCCAAATTCCCAAATAGGGATCTGATCGGCATGTCGTTCGCTCTGACACGACCGGGTGGGTTAAATTGACGTGTGCGAACTGACGAAATCCGATTTGCATTCCCGGATTGGGTTGGGCGTTGAAATGATGGATCTAAAAAAAACCCAAGTCTAAAGGGTCAAAACACACAACCCGGGGGTCCAAAATCCCAAATAGGGATCTGATCGGTGTGCCATTCACTCCGACACGATCGGGTGGGTTAAATTGACGCATGCGAACTGACGGAATCCGATTTGGATTCCCGGATTGGGTTGGGCGTTGAAATGACGGATCTAAAAAAAACCCAAGTCTAAAGGGTTAAAACACACAACCCGGAGGTCAAAAATAACAAATAGGGATCTGATCGGCGTGCCGTTCGCTCCGACACGACCGGGTGTGTTAAATTGACGTGTGTGAACTGACATAATCCGATTTGGATTCCCAGATTGGGTTGGACGTTGAAATGACGGATCTAAAAAAACCCCAAGTCTAAAGGGTCAAAACATACAACCCGGGGGTCCAAAATCCCAAATACGGATCTGATCGGCATGTCGTTCGCTCTGACACGACCGAGTGGGTTAAATTGACGTGTGCGAATTGACAGAATCCGATTTGGATTCCCGGATTGGGTTGGGCGTTGAAATGACGGATCTAAAAAAAACCCAAGTCTCAAGGGTCAAAACACACAACCCGGGTCTCAAAAATCCTAAATAGGGATCTGATCGGCGTGCCGTTCACTCTGACACAACCGGGTGGGTTAAATTGGCGTGTGCCAACTGACGGAATCCGATTTGGATTCCCGGATTGGTTTGGGCGTTGAAATGACGTATCTAAAAAAACCCATGTCTATTGGGTCAAAACACACAACCCGGGGGTCCAAAATCCCAAATAGGGATCTGATCGGCGTGTCGTTCACTCCGACACGACCGGGTGGGTTAAATTGACGTATGCGAACTGACAGAATCCGATTTGGATTCCCGGATTGGGTTGGGCGTTGAAATGACGGATCTAAAAAAAACCAAGTCTAAAGGGTCAAAACACACAAACCCGGGGGTCCAAAATCCCAAATAGGGATCTGATCGACATGTCGTTCCTCTGACACGACGGTGGGTTAAATTGACGTGTGCGAACTGACGGAATGACGACGTTGAAATGACGGATCTAAAAAAAAACCCATCTAAAGAGTGAAAACACACAACCGGGTGGGTTAAATTGACGTGTGCGAACTGACGGAATCCGATTTGGATTCCCGATTGGGTTGGACGTTGAAATGACGGATCTAAAAAAACCCAAGTCTAAAGGGTCAAACACACAACCCGGGGTCCAAAATCCCAAATAGGGTTCTGATCTGCGTGCCGTTCGCTCCGACACGACCGGGTGGGTTAAATTGACGTGTGCGAACTAACGGAATCCAATTTGGATTCCCCGATTAGGTTGGGCGTTGAAATGACGGATCTAAAAAAAACCCAAGTCTAAAGGGTCAAAACACAACCCGGGGTCCAAAATCCCAAATACGGATCTGATCGTGTGCCGTTCACTCCGACACGACCGGGTGGTTTAATTGACGTATGCAACTGACAGAATCCGATTAATTCCCGGATTGGGTTGGGCGTTGAAATGACGGATCTAAAAAAACCCAAGTCTAAAGGGTTAAAACACACAACCCGGGGTCAAAATCCCAAATAGGGATCTGATCGGCGTGTCGTTCGCTCCGACACGACCGGGTGTGTTAAATTGACGTGTGCGAACTGACAAATCCGATTTGGATTCCCGGATTGGGTTGGGCGTTGAAATGACGGATCTAAAAAAACCCCAAGTCTAAAGGGTCAAAACACACAACCCGGGGTCCAAAATCCCAAATAGGGATCTGATCGGCGTGTCGTTCGCTCTGACACGACCGAGTGGGTTAAATTGACGTGTGCGAACTAACAGAATCCGATTTGGATTCCGGATTGGGTTGGGCGTTGAAATGACGGATCTAAAAAAACCCCATCTAAAGGTCAAAACACACAACCCGGGGGTCCAAAATCCCAAATAGGGATCTGATCGCCGTGTCGTTCACTCCGACACGACCGAGTGGGTTAAATTGACGTGTGCGAACTGACAAATCCGATTTGGATTCCCGGATTGGGTTGGAATTGAAATGACGGATCTAAAAAACCCAAGTCTAAAGGGTCAAAACACACACCCGGGGTCCAAAATCCCAAATAGGGATCTGATCGGTGTGTCGTTCACTCCGACACGACCGGGTGGGTTAAATTGACGTGTGCGAACTGACGGAATCCGATTTGGATTCCCGGATTGGTTGGGCATTGAAATGACGATCTAAAAAAAACCCAAGTCTAAAGGTTAAAACACACAACCCGGGGGTCCAAATCCCAAATAGGGATCTGATCGGCGTGTCGTTCACTCCGACACGACCGAGTGGGTTAAATTGACGTGTGCGAACTGACGAAATCCGATTTGGATTCCCGGATTGGGTTGGGCATTGAAATGACGGATCTAAAAAAAAACCCAGTCTAAAGGGTCAAAAACACAACACCCGGGGGTCCAAAATCCCAAATAGGGATCTGATCGGTGTGTCGTTCACTCCGACACGACTGGGTGGTTAAATTGACGTGTGCGAACTGACGGAATCCGATTTGGATTTCCGGATTGGTTGGGCATTGAAATGACGGATCTAAAAAAACCCCAAGTCTAAAGGGTCAAACACACACCCGGGGTCCAAATCCGTTAAATTGACGTGTGTGAACTGACAGAATCCGATTTGGATTCCTGGATTGGGTTGGACGTTGAAATGACGTATCTAAAAAAACCCAAGTCAAAGGGTCAAAACACACAACTCGGGGGTCCAAAATCCCAAATACGGATCTGATCGGCATGTCGTTCGCTCTGACACGACCGAGTGGGTTAAGTTGACGTATGCAAACTGACAGAATCGATTTAAATTCACGGATTGGGTTCGGCGTTGAAATGACGGATCAAAAAAACCAAGTCTAAAGGGTTAAAACACACAACTCGGGGGGTCAAAAATCACAAATAGGGATCTGATCGGGTGTCGTTCGCTCCGACACGACCGGGTGTGTTAAATTGACGTGTGTGAACTGACAGAATCCGATTTGGATTCCCAGATGGGTTGGACGTTGAAATGACGGATCTAAAAAAACCCCAAGTCTAAAGGGTCAAAACATACAACCCGGGGTCCAAAATCCAAAATAGGGATCTGATCAGCATGTCGTTCGCTCTGACACGACGAGTGGGGTTAAATTGACGTGTGCGAATTGGACACAATCCGATTGGATTCCCGGATTGGGTTGGGCGTTGAAATGACGGATCTAAAAAAACCCATCTAAAGAATCAAAACACACAACCGGGGGTCCAAAATCCCAAATAGGGATCTGATCGGCGTGTCTTCACTCCGACACGACCGAGTGGGTACATTGACGTGTGTGCGAACTGACGAAATCCGATTTGGATTCCCGGATTGGGTTGGGAATTGAAATGACGGATCTAAAAAAAACCCAAGTCTAAAGGGTCAAAACACAAACCCGGGGTCCAAATCCCAAATAGGGACTGATCGGTGTGTCGTTCACTCCGACACGATGGGATGGGTGGGTAATTCACGTATGCGAACTGACGGAAATCCGATTTGGATTCCCGAATTGGGTTGGGCGTTGAATTGACGGATCTAAAGAAAACCCCAAGTCTAAAGGGTTAAAACAACAACCGGGGGTCCAAAATCCCAAATAGGGATCTGATCGGCGTGTCGTTCACCGACACGACCGAGGGGTTAAATTGACGTGTGCGAACTGACGAAATCCGATTTGGATTCCGGATTGGGTTGGGCATTAAATGACGGATCTAAAAAAAACCCAAGTCAAAGGGTCAAAACACACAACCCGGGGGTCCAAAATCTCAAATAGGGATCTGATCGGTGTGTCGTTCACTCGACACGACTGGGTGGGTTAAATTCACGTATGCGAACTGACGGAATCCGATTTGAATTCCGGATTGGGTTGGGCATTGAAATGAAGGATCTAAAAAAAAACCCCAAGTCTAAAGGGTTAAAAACACACCAACCCGGGGGTCCAAAATCCCAAATAGGGATCTGGATCGGGTGTCGTTCACTCCGACACGGACCGGGTGTGTTAAATTGACGTGTGTGAACTGACAGAATCCGATTTGGATTCCTGGATTGGGTTGGACGTTGAAATGACGTATCTAAAAAAACCCAAGTCTAAAGGGTAAAACACACAACTCGGGGGTCCAAAATCCCAAATGGGGATCTGATCGGCATGTCGTTCGCTCTGACACGACCGAGTGGGTTTAAATGACGTGATTGAGTACGTGTGCGAAATACAGAATCCGATTTGGATTTCCGGATTGGGTTGGGCATTGAAATGAGGATCTAAAAAAAACCCAAGTCTAAAGGGTCAAAACACACAACCCAGGGTGAAAAATCCTAAATAGGGATCTATCGGCGTGTCGTTCACTCGACACGAACGGGTGGGTTAATTGGCGTGTGCGAACTGAAGAATCCGATTTGGATTCCGAAAATGGTTGGGCGTGAAATGACGGATCTAAAAAAACCAAGTCTAAACGGTCAAAACACACAACCCGGGGGTTGCAAAATCCAAACAGGGATCTGATCGGCGTGTCGTTCACTCCGACACGACCGGGTGGGATAAATTGACGTGTGCGAACTGACGGAATCCGATTGGATTCCTGGATTGGGTTGGGCGTTGAAATGACGTATCTAAAAAAAACCCAAGTCTAAAGGGTCGAAACACACAACCGGGGGGTCCAAAATCCCAAATAGGGATCCGATCGGCATGTCGTTCACTCTGACACGACCGGTGGGTTAAATTGAGCGTGCGAACTGACGGAATACGATTTGGATTCCCGGACGGGGTGGGCGTGAAATGACGGATCTAAAAAAAACCCATCTAAAGGGTCAAAAACACAAACCTGGGTGTCCAAAATCCCAAATAGGGATCTGATCGGCGTTGCCGTTCACTCCCACAAGACGGCGGGGTTAAATTGACGTGTGCGGAATGACGGAATCCGATTTGGATTCCCGGATTGGGTTTTGGGGTGAAATGACGGATCTAAAAAAAACCCAAGTCTAAAGGGTCAAAACACACAACCCGGGGGTCAAAAATCCTAAATAGGGATCTGATCGGTGTGTGCCGTTCACTCCGCCACGATGGGTGGTTTTAAATTGACGTATGCAAACTGACGGAATCCGATTTAAATTCCAAGATTGAGTTGGGTATTGAAATGACAGATCTAAAAAAAAAACCCAAGTCTAAAGGTTAAAACACACAACCCTGGGGTCCAAAATCCCAAATAGGGATCTGATCGGGTGTCGTTCGCTCCGACACGACCGGGTGTGTTAATTGAGTGTGCAAACTGACAGAATCCGATTTGGATTCCCGGATTGGGGTGGGCGTTGAAATAACGGATCTAAAAAAAACCAAGACTAACGGGTCAAAACACACAACCCGGGGGTCCAAAATCCCAAATAGGGATCTGATCGCCGTGTCGTTCGCTCGACACGACGGGTGGGTTAATTTGACGTGTGCGAACTGACGGAATCCAATTGGATTCCCGGATTGGGTTGGGCGTTGAAATGATGGATTTAAACCGGGGGTCCAAAATCCCAAATAGGGATCTGATTGGCGTGTCGTTCACTCCGACACGACCGGGTGGGTTAAATTGACGTGTGCGAACTGACGGAATCCGATTTGGATTCCCGGATTGGGTTGGGCGTGAAATGACGGATCTAAAAAAAAAACCCATCTAAAGGGTCAAAACACACAACCGGGGGTCCAAATCCCAAATAGGGATCGATCGGCATGTCGTTCACTCTGACACGACTGGTGGGTTAAAAACACATGTGCGAACTGACGGAATCCGATTTGGATTCCGGATTGGGTTGGGCGTTGAAATGACGGATCTAAAAAAAAACCCATCTAAAGGGTTAAAACACACAACCTGGGTGTCCAAAATCCCAAATAGGGATCTGATCGGCGTGTCGTTCACTCCCACACGACCGGGTGGGTTAAATTGACGTGTGCGAACTAACGGAATCCTATTTGGATTCCGGATTGGGTTGGCGTTGAAATGACGGATCTAAAAAAACCCAAGTCTAAAGGGTCAAAACACACAACCCGGGGGTCCAAAATCCCAAATAGGGATCTGATCGGCGTGCCGTTCGCTCCGACACGACAGGGTAGGTTAAATTCGTGTGCGAACTGACGGAATCCGATTTGGATTCACGGATTGGGTTGGGTGTTGAAATGACGGATCTAAAAAAAACCCAAGTCTAAAGGGTCAAAACACACAACCCGGGAGTCCAAAATCCCAAATGGGGATCTGATCGGCATGTCGTTCGCTCTGACACGACCGAGTGGGTTAAATTGACGTGTGCGAACTGACAGAATCCGATTTGGATTCCCGGATTGGGTTGGGCATTGAAATGACGGATCTAAAAAAAACCCAAGTCTAAAGGGTCAAAACACACAACCCAGGGGTGAAAAATCCTAAATAGGGATCTGATCGGCGTGCCGTTCACTCTGACACGACCGGGTGGGTTAAATTGGCGTGTGCGAACTGACAGAATCCGATTTGGATTCCCGTAATGGTTTGGCGTTGAAATGACGGATCTTAAAAAACCCAAGTCTAAACGGTCAAAACACACAACCCCGGGGTCCAAAATCCCAAACAGGGATCTGATCGGCGTGTCGTTCACTCCGACACGACCGGGTGGGTTAAATTGACGTGTGCGAACTGACGGAATCCGATTTGGATTCCCGGATTGGGTTGGGCGTTGAAATGACGGATCTAAAAAAAAACCCATCTAAAGGGTCAAAACACACAACCCGGGGGTCCAAAATCCCAAATAGGGATCCGATCGGCATGTCGTTCACTCTGACACGACCGGGTGGGTTAAATTGACGTGTGCGAACTGACGGAATACGATTTGGATTCCCGGATTGGGTTGGGCGTTGAAATGACGGATCTAAAAAAAACCCATTTAAAGGGTCAAAACACACAACCTGGGTGTCCAAAATCCCAAATAGGGATCTGATCGGCGTGCCGTTCACTCCACACGACCGGGTGGGTTAAATTGACGTGTGCGAACTAACGGAATCCTATTTGGATTCCCGTATTGGGTTGGACGTTGAAATGACGGATCTAAAAAAACCCAAGTCTAAAGGGTCAAAACACACAACCCGGGGGTCCAAAATCCCAAATAGGGATCTGATCGGCGTGTCGTTCGCTCCGACACGACAGGGTAGGTTAAATTCACGTGTGCGAACTGACGGAATCCGATTTGGATTCCCGGATTGGGTTGGGCGTTGAAATGACGGATCTAAAAAAAACCCAAGTCTAAAGGGTCAAAACACACAACCCGGGGGTCAAAAATCCTAAATAGGGATCTGATCGGTTTGTCGTTCACTCCGCCACGACCGGGTGGTTTAAATTGACGTATGCAAACTGACGGAATCCGATTTAAATTCCCAGATTGAGTTGGGCATTGAAATGACGGATCTAAAAAAAACCCAAGTCTAAAGGGTTAAAACACACAACCCGGGGTCCAAAATCCAAATAGGGATCTGATCGGCGTGTCGTTTGCTCCGACACGACCGGGTGTGTTAAATTGACGTGTGCGAACTGACGGAATCCGATTTGGATTCCCGGATTGGGTTGGGCGTTGAAATGACGGATCTAAAAAAAACCCAAGTCTAAAGGGTCAAAACACACAACCCGGGGGTCCAAAATCCCAAATAGGGATCTGATCGCCGTGTCGTTCCTCCGACACGACCGGGTGGTTAATTGACGTGTGCGAACTGACAAAATCCAATTTGGATTCCCGGATTGGGTTGGGCGTTGAAATGACGGATTTAAAAAAACTCATCTAAAGGGTCAAAACACACATCCGGGGGTCCAAAATCCCAAATAGGGATCTGATCGGCGTGTCGTTCACTCCGACACGACCGGTGGGGTTAAATTGGCGTGTACGAACTGACGAAATCCGATTTGGATTCCCGGATTGGGTTGGGCATTGAAATGACGGATCTAAAAAAAACCCAAGTCTAAAGGGTCAAAACATACAACCCGGGAGTCCAAAATCCCAAATAGGGATCTGATCGGCGTGTCGTTCGCTCCGACACGACCGGGTGGGTTAAATTGGCGTGTGCGAACTGACGGAATCCGATTTGGATTCCCGGATTGGTTTGGGCGTTGAAATGACGGATCTAAAAAAACCCAAGTCTAAAGGGTCAAAACACAGAACCCAGGGGTCCAAAATCCCAAATAGGAATCAGATCGGCGTGTCGTTCACTCCGACACGATCGTGTGTGTGAAATTGATGTGTGCGAACTGACGGAATCCGATTTGGATTCCCGGATTGGGATGGGCGTTGAAATGACGGATCTAAAAAAAACCCAAGTCTAAAGGGTCAAAACACACAACCCGGGGGTCCAAAATCCCAAATAGGGATCTGATCGGCGTGTCGTTCGCTCTGACACGACCCGGTGGGTTAAATTGACGTGTGCGAACTGACGAAATCCGATTTGGATTCCTGGATTGTGTTGGGCGTTGAAATGATGGATCTTAAAAAAACTCAAGTCTAAAGGGTCAAAACACACAACCCGGTGGTCCAAAATCCCAAATAGGGATATTATCGCGGTGTCGTTTACTCCGACACGACCGGGTGGGTTAAATTGACGAATGCGATCTGACGGAATCCGATTTGGATTCCCGGATTGGGTTGGGCGTTGAAATGACAGATCTAAAAAAAACCCAAGTCTGAAGGGTTAAAACACACAACCCGGGAGTCCAAAATCCCAAATAGGGATTGATCAACGTGCCGTTCACTCCGACACGACCGGGTGGGTTAAATTGGCGTGTGCGAACTGACGGAATCTGTAAGGTCTCGGGTCTTTAGGGGATCCTTATTGGGTCTGTAGTGGTTCTGTGCGGTCGACGACAAGACCATTGTCGTTGACTTGGGGTTGACGGCCAGGGCTTGCCGTTGAATCAGAGTCAGCGTCCAGCGATGTGGACGTCTGATGTTGAACTCAACGACATGGTATCTGGACGTCAGTCTGTAGGCTGTTCAATAGGCGACCAGTGATGTTGACGTCGACTGGTCGGGCCTGTTGAAATAGGGCAGCCCGAGAGCAGAACCTATCTTTCTCCTTTCCTCTCCTTCCCTCCACCTTTGCTTTTCTTGATTTCCGCAGCTTCTGTTGGGTGATTTGAGCTCGTGGGAAGCCCCTGGATCGTGTGGCGTTGCTTGATCGGGCGGGAAACGCGAGATTTTGGTGTGATTCGCGCGGAGTCTTCGGGGGAATCCGGCGCGATTAGTGGCTGTTTGGGGATTCTTAAGGCTTTTTGAGGTAGGGACTTAACCCCTATAACCTTCCCCAGCAAACCAGCATGTCCAATTAAGTGAATTGGTGTGCAAATCATGGTTTAGGGTTTGGGTTATATCATGCCGGGATTTGGGTAAATTGGACAATCTAGGTGTTAGAATGTTTGTTTCTGATGTTCTGGTAGTGTGGATTGATGAGAGGATGTGTTTCCCTCCATCAGTCGGAATGTTATTGAGTTTGCTGCCCATTTGAACTGATTCGGTTCAGTTCTGGGTTTAGGGGACTGAAGATATCAACGTCCACATCTGTTGACGTTGAGATCTTCAGGGGTGATTTAAACGACAAGGTCGATTGCTGTTTAATCAGGATAAACGACATGGTGAGTGCCGTTTACCTCATATTGGCGGCAATCGATGTGGCCGTTAATCTCCTGTCTCCCAGCAGACTTGAGTTGTGTGATTAGAGGCGATTGACATGTGATGTCCGCCATAATAGCACATGTGAGCCAGGCTTAGAGTGTGACTCTGCCTGTGCATGAGAGACTAGTTGTGACTAGAGGTGTTTACTTCTGTACGGGGTTTCAGACGTTGAGTGTGTTCCGTCTGTTGTACGCACGTTGCGTTACCTTGTACCCGTTTCTGTTGTATTACCTAGGCGTGGGTGCGACTCTGTCTAGATGACTAGTGTGTGGTTATCCTCCGCTAGTGAGCCAGGACGTCGAGTGCGACTCTGTCCTGTGCGTACTCCTTGTGGTGGTTTTGAGCCGGTCTCCGTGGAGCCCCTTCTCTACCGCTAGGGTCAAGCGTAGGGGAAAAATCGGTCGTGGACCAGACGCGAGAGAGAGCGTCTGTAGTGTGCACACGTGGCTGGGGTTGAGAGCCTCTGTGGTGACGGGACGCCGAGCCACAGACCCTAGCTGAGTCCTACTTGCTGTGTGTGTGAGTGTGTGCTACTGAGCCGTGTGGTTTACAGTTTTGTGTTGTGGTGCGACGTGTACTTACTTTCAGTTTTTACTTTCCGCACTTTAGTTCAGTTGCCGGTGGGGTTACTTTTCCCTACTGGGTCTCTTTTCTTGAGACTCACTCCCTTCCCTTTCAGGTGGGTCTTCGTCGACTCCCGTTCCAGGCGAGTCTAGCCACTCCGGTGTTGGTGCTCCCTAGCTGCAGTGAGTAGTACCTTTTTGTTGTACTTCTGTACTCTGTACTTTGCTCAGACTCTGAGGTTGTAAATGATATGTTCATATAGTGGAATTTTACAGCTTTGCATGGTGTGTATCTTCTTACATATAGTCTCCTCGGACTTTCACTTCCTACCCTTCCGAGCTTGTCTCGTGGGTTAGCGGGTCAGAATTCGAGTTACTAGTTGTTACTGGTAATGCGGATTCTGGGTCGTTACAGTTTGGCATCAGAGCCTAGTCTGATGAGATATATATAAGAAAATACTTATCATGTAGACTCAGAGTATAAAGAGTACAGCTGCAGCTGTAGCTTGCTATCTATCTAGCTATGTAGCCCGGAGTTAGTTAGTGTATTTATGTGTGTATTTTTGCTCTGTGTATAGTTCTATGGCGCCTAGGCGACGTCCTAGAGAGGGAGTAGCCGAGTAGGCGACTCGTCAGGAGGTTGGAGATGCTCCGCCACCTCAGCAGACGCAGCCTTTGCCACAGGACGCACATAGTGGTATTATTCCGCCGCCGCCACCTCCACCTCAGGTAGCTCAGGGATTAGACATGACTCGATTTCTTGAGGGGATGGCTCAGTTTGTTGCTCAGCACCGTGACGCACCGGTACCCCAGGGTGGTACTGGGAGGGTGTTGAGGGAGTTCTTGCAGTTTCAGCCTCCTCAGTTTTTGGGCCAGCCTGATCCAGATGTAGCGCGAGCATGGTTAGATGCAGTGGAGCGGACTTTTCGTTCCATGGAGTGTGTTCCAGAGGAGCGAGTGCTGCTAGCCAGTTACCAGTTGCAGGCGCAGGCGTTGACTTGGTGGTCCGCTGAGTGGGAGACTACTTTTCAGTCTCGCCCACTTAGGCAGATTCCGTGGCAGGAGTTTGTCGTTTCTTTTGAGAGAGCCTTCTGTCCTACTTACGTTCGGACGGAGAGGTTGTACCAGTTTCTGGACTTGCAGCAGAGGGACTCTACTGTGATGCAGTACAGGGCCATATTTGTGGAGCTAGGGCGTTATGCTCCGCAGATTATGGGAGATGAGGGTCTGAGGACTCAGCAGTTCGTGAGAGGCTTGAGGCCAGAGCTCAGGCAGGCGCTGATAGTTGCTCGTGTCACAGACTTGGATGTAGCCTATCAGACAGCGGCAGCGTTGGAGGCAGACACCTTGCGACTCGTGCTCGGAGTACAGAGGTTCAGACGTAGGTAGTTCCTTCTCAGCCTCGCCAACAGCAGGGTAGTGTGCAGACGACCCCGAGGACTGCGACTTTCTACGCGTCCACTTCTACTGGGACGACGGCGAAGTCGGGATCTCGGAGGAAGTTTCGGCGTGATAGGAGGCAGGCAGAGCAGAGGCAGCAGTCGGTTGGGAGTGTTCAGCAGCCGATAGGTCAGCCTTCGCAGTAGGTACAGCGTACTTTTGCTGGTCAGTGTTACCGGTGTGACCAGATGGGTCATATGGCGCGAGATTGTCCTTTGCTACCTCGTGTGCCGCAGCAGCAGGCACCTGTGCAGCAGCGTCAGCAGACCGGAGGTTTTGGTGGGTCGAGAGGTAGAGGTCGTGTTACCCACTTGACTCGTGCAGTCGCGGAGGCAGCTCACCTGGTAGAAGGTACTGTTTCAGTTTTTGGTTGTGCAGCTAGAATCTTGTTTGATTCCGGTGCCTCTCACTCTTTTGTGTCTGAGGACTTTTTAGACTCCATTGGAGAGTTGAGTTCGGGAGAGTCTGTTGAGTTAGCAGTAGAGTTGCCGACAAGGGACTTTGTCCTTACGTCCTACTGTCTCGAGGATGTACCTGTGCAATTGCAGGATCAGTTGTTGTCAGCCCGTCTGTTTGCCTTGCAGTTACATGACTATGATGTGATTTTGGGTATGGATTGGTTGGGGCGGTATGGTGCAGTGATGGATTGCCAGAAGAAGAGGGTGCACTTACGGATACCTGGGGCAGCGGACGTTCTACTTCCAGGGTATCGTACCTCTTACTTCTCGCTTTTTAGTTTCTGCTTTGAGGGCAGGGAGATTGCTTGCTTCTGGTTGTCAGGGTTTCCTAGTTTCTGCAGTGACTCTTGACCAGATTGCCTCGGGAGTGGGCGGCATTCCTATAGTGTGTGAGTTTCCGGATGTTTTTCCGGAAGAGTTGCCTGGTCTACCACCAGAGAGAGAGATTGAGTTTACAGTAGAGTTGGTTCCTGACACTGTACCTTTTGCACAGGCACCGTACCGTATGGCACCAGCAGAGTTGAGGGAGTTGAAGAGGCAGCTTGAGGAGTTGTTGGAGAAGGGCTATATTCGTCCTAGCTTTTCTCCGTGGGGGTCACCTATTTTATTTGTCCGGAAGAAGGATGGTAGCCTGAGATTGTGTATTGATTATAGGAAGCTAAATCAAGTGACCATCAAAAATAGGTATCCTTTGCCTAGGATTGATGATCTCTTTGATCAGCTTCAGTCTGCTCGTGTCTTCTCGAAGATTGACTTGAGGTCGGGCTACTATCAGTTGCGGATTAGAGATTCGGACATTGAGAGGACTGCTTTTCGGACCAGATATGGACACTTTGAGTTTTGGTGATGCCGTTTGGGCTCACCAATGCTCCAGCGGCCTTCATGGATCTGATGCACCGGGTGTTCCACCAATTCTTGGACCGGTTTGTCGTAGTGTTTGTTGACGACATTCTAGTGTACTCCGCTTCGGAGGAGGAGCACGCCGAGCACCTGAGGATCGTGTTGCAGACCTTGCGAGAGCACCAGTTGTATGCCAAACTTAGTAAGTGTGAGTTTTGGCTACAACAGGTTCACTTTTTGGGGCACGTGATCTCAGGTGAGGGAGTTTCTGTGGATCCAGCGAAGGTTGAGGCAGTTTTGCAGTGGGAGAGTCCCAGATCTATGTCTGAGATTCGTAGCTTTCTGGGTTTAGCAGGTTACTACCACAGGTTTGTTCGAGATTTTTCTCAAGTGTCTGCACCCTTGACTCGGTTGACGAGAAAGGGAGTTCCGTTTGAGTGGTCGGAGCAGTGTGAGCAGAGCTTCATGGAGTTGAAGCGACTGCTTACGTCGGCACCAGTTCTTGCCTTACCTTCAGGTGAGGAGGGTTTTGAGGTTTGCACAGATGCTTCAGGTGTTGGTTTGGGTGCGGTCTTGATGCAGCAAGGCCGAGTGGTGGCTTATGTGTCTCGTCAGCTTAAGCCCCACGAGGAGAGTTACCCGACCCACGACCTAGAGCTTGCAGCTGTGGTGTTTGCTTTGCGGATTTGGCGTCTTTACCTGTACGGAGTGAGTTTTGTAGTCCGTACCGACCACCAGAGCTTGAGATATGTGTTTTCTCAGAGGGATCTGAATATGAGGCAGCGTCGATGGATGGAATATCTGAAGGACTATGATTTCAGCATTGAGTATAAGCCTGGAAAGGCGAATGTAGTTGCAGATGCCTTGAGTAGGAAAGCACATATGAGTCATCTGATGCTTAGAGATTGGCAGTTGTGGCAGTCTGCGACAGAGGGGTCTTTCAGAGTTTCGTCCAGTCATCGTCAGTGTGTGTTGGGCAGTTTGTTAGCAGCTCCCGCCGTTGTGAGACAGGTTGCTGAGGCTCAGCAGGCAGATCCCGAGTTGCACAGTGTGTTGCTTCTCCCAGAGGTTGAGCTTTGTGAGGACGGGACTGTTAGGTTCCGAGATAGACTCTATGTTCCTGTTGAGGAGTCTATCAGGAGAGTCGTGTTGCAGGAGGCACATGGTTCCAGGTACTATATTCATCCAGGGGCGACCAAGATGTACCACAGGTTGAGACGTCAGTTTTGGTGGCCTGGGATGAAGAGAGACATAGCGGCTTTTGTTGCTAGGTGTTTGGTCTGTCAGCAGGTGAAGGCCGAACATCAGCGTCCGGGAGGACTTGTGCAGCCGTTAGAGATTCCGATGTGGAAGTGGGACCACGTGACGACTGACTTTGTTTGTGGTTTGCCGAGGACAGCTGGAGGTTTTGACAGCATTTGGGTTCTTGTGGACAGATTGACGAAGACTGCCAGATTCTTGCCTGTCAGGACTAGTTGGGGTGTGAGTAGGTTGGCCGTGTTGTACGTAGAGCGGATTGTTCCTTTGCATGGAGTTCCGATCTCTATTGTGTCAAACAGGGATCCTCGCTTCACTTCTGGGTTCTGGCGCAGTTTCCAGAGAGCTTTGGGAACAGAGTTGGCTTTTAGTTCCGCCTACCACCCTCAGTCAGACGGTCAGTCAGAGCAGACTATCCAGACTTTGGAGGACATGCTTAGAGCTTGTTGCCTGGAGTGGCAGGGGTCGTGGACAGTTCACTTGCCATTGGTCGAGTTTGCATATAATAATAGTTATCACTCCAGTATCGGTTTGGCACCATATGAGGCTTTGTACGGACGACCGTGTCGCACTCCTCTTGACTGGTTCGAGGTTGGCGAGCGAGTTGTCACGGGGCCGGAGTTGGTTCAGCAGTCAGTTGAGGTAGTTCAGCTTGTGAGACAGAGGCTTCAGACAGCTCAGAGTCGGCAGAAGAGTTATGCAGATCAGCGTAGACGACCGCTCGAGTTTCAGGTAGGAGACCAGGTGTTTGTTCGTGTGTCTCCTATGAAGGGAGTGGTGAGGTTCGGTAAGCGTGGAAAGTTGAGTCCTCGCTTTATTGGGCCTTTTACCATTTCTGAGCGTGTCGGAGGTTTGGCATACAGACTTGAGCTTCCGTCAGAGTTGGCAGCAGTGCACGACGTGTTCCACGTGTCGATGCTTCGGAGGTACCTTTCTGACAAGTCTCACGTTCTGCAGAGTGCAGAGTGGTCTGAGGTGACTCCAGTGTTGACTGTACCAGAGTTTCCGTTGAACAATGAGGATCGCCGAGTTCAGAGGTTGAGGAACAAGGCAATCCCTTTAGTTCGTGTTGCATGGCAGCGGCACTCCGGTGGTGAGTCGACATGGGAGCGGGAGGACGAGATGCGCGAGCAGTTTCCATACCTCTTTGGTGAGTCTTCTTTCTTGTGTTGTTTGAATTTTGAGGGCAAAATTCCTTAAGGGGGGAGGGCTGTAAGGTCTCGGGTCTTTAGTGGATCCTTATTGGGTCTGTAGTGGTTTTGTGCGGTCGATGACAAGACCATTGTCGTTGACTTGGGGTTGACGGCCAGGGCTTGCCGTTGAGTCAGAGTCAGCGTCCAGCGATGTGGACGTCTGATGTTGAACTCAACGACATGGTATCTGGACGTCAGTCTGTAGGCGGTTCAGTAGGCGACCAGTGATGTTGACGTCGACTGGTCGGGCCTGTTGAAATAGGGCAGCTCGAGAGCAGAACCTATCTTTCTCCTTTCCTCTCCTTCCCTCCACCTTTGCTTTTCTTGATTTCCGCAGCTTCTGTTGGGTGATTTGAGCTCGTAGGAAGCCCCTGGATCGTGTGGCGTTGCTTGATCGGGCGGGAAACGCGAGATTTTGGTGTGATTCGCGCAGAGTCTTCGGGGGAATCCGGCGCGATTAGTGGTTGTTTGGGGATTCTTAAGGCTTTTTGAGGTAGGGACTTAACCCCTATAACCTTCCCCAGCAAACCAGCATGTCCAATTAAGTGAATTGGTGTGCAAATCATGGTTTAGGGTTTGGGTTATATCATGCCGGGATTTTGGGTAAATTGGACAATCTAGGTGTTAGAATGTTTGTTTCTGATGTTCTGGTAGTGTGGATTGATGAGAGGATGTGTTTCCCTCCATCAGTCGGAATGTTATTGAGTTTTGCTGCCCATTTGAATTGATTCGGTTCAGTTCTGGGTTTAGGGGACTGAAGATATCAACGTCCACATCTGTTGACGTTGAGATCTTCAGGGGTGATTTAAACGACAAGGTCGATTGCCGTTTAATCAGGATAAACGACATGGTGAGTGCCGTTTACCTCATATTGGCGGCAATCGATGTGGCCGTTAATCTCCTGTCTCCCAGCAGACTTGAGTTGTGTGATTAGAGGCGATTGACATGTGATGTCCGCCCTAATAGCACATGTGAGCCAGGCTTAGAGTGTGACTCTGCCTGTGCGCATGAGAGACTAGTTGTGACTCGAGGTGTTTACTTTCTGTACGGGGTTTCAGACGTTGAGTGTGTTCCGTCTGTTATACGCACGTTGCGTTACCGTGTACCCGTTTCTGTTGTATTACCTAGGCGTGGGTGCGACTCCGTCTAGATGACTAGTGTGTGGTTATCCTCTGCTAGTGAGCCAGGATGTCGAGTGCGACTCTGTCCTGTGCGTACTCCTTGTGGTGGTTTTGAGCCGTCTCCGTGGAGCCCCTTCTCTACCGCTAGGGTCAAGCGTAGGGGAAAAACCGGTCGTGGACCAGACGCGAGAGAGAGAGTCGATAGTGTGCACACGTGGCTGGGGTTGAGAGCCTCTGTGGTGACGGGACGCCGAGCCACAGACCCTAGCTGAGTCCTACTTGCTGTGAGTGTGAGTGTGTGCTACTGAGCCGCGTGGTTTACAGTTTTGTGTTGTGGTGCGACGTGTACTTACTTTCAGTTTTTACTTTCCGCACTTTAGTTTAGTTGCCGGTGGGGTTACTTTTCCCTACTGGGTCTCTTTTCTTGAGACTCACTCCCTTCCCTTTCAGGTGGGTCTTCGTCGACTCCCATTCCAGGCGAGTCTAGCCAATCCGGTGTTGGTGCTCCCTAGCTGCAGTGAGTAGTACCTTTTTGTTGTACTTCTGTACTCTGTACTTTGCTCAGACTCTGAGGTTGTAAATGATATGTTCATATAGTGGAATTTTACAGCTTTGCATGGTGTGTATCTTCTTACATATAGACTCCTCGGACTTTCACTTCCTACCCTTCCGAGCTTGTCTCGTGGGGTTAGCGGGTCAGAATTCGAGTTACTGGTTCTTACTGGTAATGCGGATTCTAGGTCATTACAGAATCCGATTTGGATTCCTGGATTGGTTTGGGCGTTGAAATGACGGATCTAAAAAAACCCAAGTCTAAAGGGTCATAACACACAACCCGGGGGTCCAAAATCCCAAATAGGGATCTGATCGGTGCGTCGTTCACTCAGACACGACCGGGTGGGTTAAATTGACGTGTGCGAACTGACGGAATCCGATTTGGATTTCCGGATTGGGTTGGGCGTTGAACTGACAGATCTAAATAAAACCCAAGTCTAAAGGGTCAAAACACACAACCCGGGGGTCAGAAATCCTAAATAGGGATCTGATCGGTGTGCCGTTCACTCCGCCACGGTCGGGTGGTTTAAATTGACGTATGCAAACTGACGGAATCCGATTTAAATTTCCAGATTAAGTTGGGCATTGAAATGACGGATCTAAAAAAAATCCAAGTCTAAAGGGTTAAAACACACAACCCGGGGGGTCCAAAATCCCAAATAGGGATCTGATCGGCGTCTTGTTCGCTCCGACACGACCGGGTGTGTTAAATTGACGTGTGCGAACTGACGGAATCCGATTTGGATTCCCAGATTGGGTTGGGCGTTGAAATGACGAATCTAATAAAATCCCAAGTCTAAACGGTCAAAACACACAACCCGGGGGTCCAAAATCCCAAATAGGGATCTGATCGGCGTGTCGTTCGCTCCGACACGACCGGGTGGGTTAATTTGACGTGTGTGAACTGACGGAATCCAATTTGGATTCCCGGATTGGGTTGGGCGTTGAAATGACGGATCTAAAAAAACCCATCTAAAGGGTCAAAACACACAACCCGGGGGTCCAAAATCCCAAATAGGGATCTGATCGGCGTGTCGTTCACTCCGACACGACCGGGTGGGTTAAATTGACGTGTGCGAACTGACGAAATCCGATTTGGATTCCCGGATTGGGTTGGGCATTGAAATGATGGATCTAAAAAAACTCAAGTCTAAAGGGTCAAAACACACAACCCGTTGGTCCAAAATCCCAAATAGGGATATTATCGGTGTGTCGTTTACTCCGACACGACCAGGTGGGTTAAATTGACGTATGCGAACTGACGGAATCCGATTTGGATTCCCGGATTGGGTTGGGCGTTGAAATGACGGATCGAAAAAAAACTCAAGTCTAAAGGGTCAAAACACACAACCCGGGGGTCCAAAATCCCAAATAGGGATCTGATCGGCGTGTCGTTCGCTCCAACACGACCGAGTGGGTTAAATTGACGTGTGCGAACTGACAGAATCCGATTTGGATTCCCGGATTGGGTTGGACGTTGAAATGACGGATCTAAAAAAAACCCAAGTCTAAAGGGTTAAAACACACAATCCAGGGGTCCAAAATCCCAAATAGGGATCTGATCGGCGTGTCGTTCGCTCCGACACGACCGGGTGTGTTAAATTGACGTGTGCGAACTGACAGAATCCGATTTGGATTCCCGGATTGGGTTGGACGTTGAAATGACGGATCTTGTCACGCCCCAACGCGGAATATCGGAGCGCGAAGGCAGTTGCAAGAAAAGGTATAGAGCGTATACTAGACATCAAACCATTGCACACTGAATAATACTAAAGCAAATCTTTCTCATTAAAAATTTCCAAATGTCTAGTTACAACCACTAATATCAGAGCCATTCTAAAGGGCCCAATTACATTGCAACAGAAGGAAATAACTAACTACAAC
The DNA here is from genome assembly GCA_014218235.1 of Colocasia esculenta. NCBI lineage: Eukaryota > Viridiplantae > Streptophyta > Magnoliopsida > Alismatales > Araceae > Colocasia > Colocasia esculenta. The sequence goes on along the minus strand of CM024754.1, from coordinate 75,862,970 downwards.
TCTAAGATAACATAATGACTCAAGGGTACTCCTGGCTTCACTCTTGGTCATTCCCTTCCTCGTGAGTGTATGTGTCATCCTCGGTCTCACTTGAGAACACAATATCAAATAACGTAGGGTGAGCGATAACGCCCAGTAGGACTTAAATCTCAGCTCAGCCTCAAGCAGGCTTTAAATAATTAATGCATTTAATGGCAGAGTCTCTAAAGAGAGCAGGTACAAGAGAGTCAAAATATAGCAAGAGATAGCACAACAGGTAACAAGATAGCACGAGATCGAGTATAGTTTCCAAAAATAGCACAAGTATCGAATATAGCACGAATAGCAGGATGGCCATAGCACAACTAGCACAAGTATAGTAATAGCACGACGAGTATAGCACTTGTTTGTCAATCTAGACATCGAGAGAGTATAGCACGTTTGTGTTTTGATTGTCATATAGATAGTCGAGATAGATAGCACTTGAGTGTAATGCCAAACACTCTGATCATTTAACTCCCATGGGCACTAGCACTTTCGGGCGCACATCCCAGGACCAGATCAGGCCCTTTATATATTGCCACGCATTGGTTATATTGTTTATCTTTAGACAATCAGTCAATGGCCAGTATAGAGTACCAAGAAATAGATAAGAGCACAAGATGAATAGATGAGCTAGTAGAGTGAACGTGAATAGGTGAGCGAGTAGAGTATAGATGAGAGCTAGTGGACATTGCACGTAATACGTCGAGTAATCAGGCGATAGTAACAGTTGCACAACACGCGCACTTGGTGTTGGCAGTCAGGTGGAACTCACAACCCTACCACTGGCCTTGTTATGCACAGGTCCAGAGGTCCGGCGTGATTTAAGACGAGAGTGAATCTCTAATAGCCGTTTGGATCATATAGATCCCTAAAGGGTATCATAGGTATTAGGGTACAACCGGCTCGTCGACCATGTGGGAATCCATGATCAGAGGAGACTTACGGAGGCCTTGTGCAAGAGTTCACTAGTCCGGCGAAAGGAATATCTGACGGAGAGTTCACCACAAGCCAAGTAAAGTGTGTATATAAAACATATGCTCGACGTTCTAGAGGAATTCTAGAACAGTGGAGCGTCGATATCGGTATATAAACAACGCAAGAAACGAATACAAGTCCTTTAAAATAGGGCAATTAATATACTTTATTGTAATAAATTACCAGATACATTATGAGATATCTTCTGCAAGATTTCAGCCATATATGGATGGTTCAAGTGTGTGCAAGTGCAAGAGAAATCATAGATAGAAATAAGTCGTGAACATGTATTTTAAATCATTCAATATAGCACCATTTTTAAGTAGGGTTTTTACTGGGGGTATAACGGTAAGAAGGCGTAAGGATTATTTAGAAAGCGACAGAAATTATTTTTATGGACTTTCAAAAAAAAAAACTGAGAAGGCGACATAGGTCAATGAGCATTGCGACAGGGGCCAGGCAGAACGCGACAAGGTCCTGTACGGGTTGCGACATGGCTGTCTGTTCAGGCGACCAGAACGCGACGTAGGTACTGTCGCATTCAGAAAGCGACAAGGAAGGCGTCGCGATGACTTGAGAAAGCGACAAGTGGATGGTCGCAATCAGACCCAGAAGGCGACATATCGGCCTGTCGCAATCTGGTTGTCTGCACCTTGCCCTGACAGGATTCAGACCAGGCTTTGGATTGCGGGCCAACTTGAAATCGAATGATACAGGGTGCTTTGAAAAATCATAACTAATTGTATAGTGAACGAAAAATCATGAAACCAGTTGCAAATTAAACTAGACATGTAAGGGTACTTCCCATAAATAGGGATTCGAGAGAGAACATGGTTTGAACATGGTTTGAGCATGAACAACAACGAGTAATATAGAACATGACATAGAGAGCAAGACTGATTTAATTCGAGCAACATGCTCAAGGAAATTTAGGCTTTTTAGGGGAAAATAATCCCTAACAACATGAAGTATCTACAGTAAAACTTTCGTAGCATGGGATCAAGTATACATAGAGATTTGAATTAAACATGACACCTCGGGGTTATCATGTTTGCAGTTCTTCAAAAATTAAGAACAAAAGATAGGATGGATGGAAAAATATGAAACTTGGGGGTTTCGTTCAAGAGGGTAGAAAGAACCTACAGAAAAAGTTTCATGGTTTATGCTTGTGAGAATGCCTACCTTTGACTCGATTTGTCTTCAAGGGCTAGAACTTGAAGAACAAGGGAAGAAGCTTCAAGTTCTTCTTCTCTCCACGAAATCCTCTCCTCCTTAGCCTCTTCTCCACGTCCAGCAACTCTTGGCAACGAGCTAGGGTTGCCCAAAAGAGTTTAAGAGGTGCATTTATGTAAACACAAGTTCCTATTCCTACTACTACTCAAATTCCTCTTAATTCTGAGATTTCCTTACTCCCACCTTCCTTCCTTGCTTTCCAATCTCTATTTAGACTTGGAAGAGATCCAAATTCGTGCTAATCCATATGGGGTAGGTTTAGGAATCCTATTATGACTCAAACTAGCTATTTAATGTATTAAATAACTCTTTTCTATTTAAGTAATATTCTAGTTACGAATTTAGGGTATTTTCCTATTATTCACCTTTTATAATTTCTTATTTTGACCCACAAATTTCTAATGGGTCCATTTAATAAAGCCCATTACTTGTTTTCATTCAATGGGTTTCGTTTAATTCCTTTTTGTCTGAATCTTCCATTATTTAATTTTCTTTTAACGATTTTTTTTTCAAATAATTCAATTTTTAATTAATATAAAAATCCAGGTTGCTACAGATCTAAAAAAACCCAAGTCTAAAGGGTCAAAACACACAACCCGGGGGTCCAAAATCCCAGATAGGGATCTGATCGGCGTGCCGTTCGCTCCGACACGACCGAGTGGGTTAAATTGACGTGTGCGAACTGACAGAATCCGATTTGGATTCCCGGATTGGGTTGGGCATTGAAATGACGGATCTAAAAAAAACCCAAGTCTAAAGGGTCAAAACATACAACCCGGGAGTCCAAAATCCTAAATAGGGATCTGATCGGCGTGTCGTTCGCTCCGACACGACCGAGTGGCTTAAATTGGCGTGTGCGAACTGACGGAATCCGATTTGCATTTCCGGATTGGTTTGGGCGTTGAAATGACGGATCTAAGAAAACCCAATTCTTAAAGGTCAAAACACACAACCCGGGGGTCCAAAATCCCAAATAGGGATCTGATCGCGTATCGTTCACTCCGACACGACCGGGTGTGTTAAATTGATGTGTGCAAACTGACGGAATCTGATTTGGATTCCCGGATTGGGATGGGCGTTGAAATGACAGATCTAAAAAAAACCCAAGTGTAAAGGGTCAAAACACACAACCCGGGGGTCCAAAATCCCAAATAGGAATCTGATCGGCGTGTCGTTCACTCTGACACGACCGGGTGGGTTAAATTGACGTGTGCGAACTGACGAAATCCGATTTGGATTCCCGTATTGGGTTGGGCGTTGAAATGACGGATCTAAAAAAAACTCAAGTCTAAAGGGTCAAAACACACAACCCGGTGGTCCAAAATCCCAAATAGGGATATTATCGGGGTGTCGTTTACTCAGACACGACCGGGTGGGTTAAATTGACGAATGCGAACTGACGGAATCCGATTTGGATTCCCGGATTGGGTTGGGCGTTGAAATGACGGATCTAAAAAAAACCCAAGTCTAAAGGGTCAAAACACACAACCCGGGAGTCCAAAATCCCAAATAGGGATCTGATCGGCGTGCCGTTCACTCCGACACGACCGGGTGGGTTAAATTGGCGTGTGCGAATTGACGGAATCCGATTTGGATTCCCGGATTGGGTTGGGCGTTGAACTGACGGATCTAAAAAAAACCCAAGTCTAAAGGGTCAAAACACACAACCCGGGGGTCAAAAATCCTAAATAGGGATCTGATAGGTGTGCCGTTCACTCCGCCACGACCGGGTGGTTTAAATTGACGTATGCAAACTGACGGAATCCAATTTAAATTCCCAGATTGAGTTGGGCATTGAAATGACGGATCTAAACAAAACCCAAGTCTAAAGGGTTAAAACACACAACCCGGGGGTCCAAAATCCCAAATAGGGATCTGATCGGCGTGTCGTTCGCTCCGACACGACCGGGTGTGTTAAATTGACGTGTGCGAACTGACGGAATCCGATTTGGATTCCCGGATTGGGTTGGGCGTTGAAATGACGGATCTAAAAAAAACCCAAGTCTAAAGGGTCAAAACACACAACGCGGGGGTCCAAAATCCCAAATAGGGATCTGATCGGCGTGTCGTTCGCTCCGACACGACCGGGTGGGTTAATTTGACGTGTGCGAACTGACGGAATCCAATTTGGATTCCCGGATTGGGTTGGGCGTTGAAATGACGGATCTAAAAAAAACCCATCTAAAGGGTCAAAACACACAACCCGGGGGTCCAAAATCCCAAATAGGGATCAGATCGGCTTGTCGTTCACTCCGACACGACCGGGTGTGTTAAGTTGACGTGTGCGAACAGACGAAATCCGATTTGGATTCCCGGATTGGGTTGGGCGTTGAAATGACGGATCTAAAAAAAACTCAAGTCTAAAGGGTCAAAACACACAACCCGGTGGTCCAAAATCCCAAATAGGGATATTATCGGTGTGTCGTTTACTCCGACACGACCGGGTGGGTTAAATTGACGTATGCGAACTGACGGAATCCGATTTGGATTCCCGGATTGGGTTGGGCGTTGAAATGACGGATCTAAAAAAAACTCAAGTCTAAAGGGTCAAAACACACAACCCGGTGGTCCAAAATCCCAAATAGGGATATTATCGGTGTGTCGTTCACTCCGACACGACCGGGTGGGTTAAATTGACGTATGCGAACTGACAGAATCCGATTTGGATTCCCGGATTGGGTTGGGCGTTGAAATGACGGATCTAAAAAAAAACCCAATTCTAAAGGGTTAAAACACACAATCCGGGGGTCCAAAATCCCAAATGGGGATCTAATCGGCGTGTCGTTCGCTCCGACACGACCGGGTGTGTTAAATTGACGTGTGCGAACTGACAGAATTCGTTTTGGATTCCCGGATTGGGTTGGACGTTGAAATGACGGATCTAAAAAAACCCAAGTCTAAAGGGTCAAAACACACAACCCGGGGGTCCAAAATCCCAAATAGGGATCTGATCGACGTGTCGTTCGCTCTGACATGACCGGGTGGGTTAAATTGACGTGTGCGAACTGACGAAATTCGATTTGGATTCCCGTATTGGGTTGGGCGTTGAAATGACGGATCTAAAAAAAAACTCAAGTCTAAAGGGTCAAAACACACAACCCGGTGGTCCAAAATCCCAAATAGGGATATTATCGGGGTGTCGTTTACTCCGACACGACCGGGTGGGTTAAATTGACGAATGCGAACTGACGGAATCTGATTTCGATTCTCGGAATGGGTTGGGCGTTGAAATGACGGATCTAAAAAAAACCCAAGTCAAAAGGTTCAAAACACACAACCCGGGAGTCCAAAATCCCAAATAGGGATCTGATCGGCGTGCCGTTCACTCCGACACGACCGGGTGGGTTAAATTGGCGTGTGCAAACTGACGGAATCCGATTTGGATTCCCGGATTGGTTTGGGGGTTGAAATGACGGATCTAAAAAAACCCAAGTCTAAAGGGTCAAAACACACAACCCGGGGATCCAAAATCTCAAATAGGGATCTGATCGGCGTGTCGTTCACTCCGACACGATCGGGTGGGTTAAATTGACGTGTGCGAACAGACGGAATCCGATTTGGATTCCCGGATTGGGTTGGGAGTTGAACTGACGGATCTAAAAAAAACCCAAGTCTAAAGGGTCAAAACACACAACCCGAGGGTCCAAAATCTCAAATAGGGATCTGATCGGCATGTCGTTCACTCTGACACGACCCGGTGGGTTAAATTGACGTGTGCGAACTGACGGATTCCGATTTGGATTCCCAGATTGGGTTGGGCGTTGAAATGAAGGATCTAAAAAAAACCCATCTAAAGGGTCCAAATACACAACCCGGGGGTCCAAAATCCAAAATAGGGATCTGATCGGGGTGTCGTTCGCTCCGACACGACTGGGTGGGTTAAATTGACGTGTGCGAACTAACGGAATCCGATTTGGATTCCCGGATTGGGTTGGGCGTTGATATGACGAATCTAAAAAAAACCCATCTAAAGGGTCAAAACACACAACCTGGGGGTCCAAAATCCCAAATAGGGATCTGATCGGCGTGTCGTTCACTCCAACACGACCGAGTGGGTTAAATTGACGTGTGCGAACTGACAGAATCCGATTTGGATTCCCGGATTGGGTTGGACGTTGAAATGACGGATCTAAAAAAAACCCAAGTCTAAAGTGTCAAAACACACAACCCGGGAGTCCAAAATCGCAAATAGGGATCTGATCGGCGTGTCGTTCGCTCCAACACGACCGGCTGGGTTAAATTGGCGTGTGCGAACTGACGAAATCCGATTTGGATTCCCAGATTGGGTTGGGCGTTGAAATGACGGATCTAAAAAAACCCAAGTCTAAAGGGTCAAAACACACAACACGGGGGTCCAAAATCCAAAATAGGGACCTGATCGGCGTGTCGTTCACTCTGACACGACCGAGTGGGTTAAATTTACGTGTTCGAACTGACAGAATCCGATTTAGATTCCAAGATTGGGTTGGGCGTTGAAATGACGGATCTAAAAAAAACCAAGTCTAAAGGGTCAAAACACACAACCCGGGAGTCCAAAATCCCAAATAGGGATCTGATCGGCGTGCCGTTCACTCCGACAAGACCGGGTGGGTTAAATTGGCGTGTGCGAACTGACAGAATCCGATTTGGATTCCCGGATTGGTTTGGGCGTTGAAATGACGGATCTAAAAAAACCCAAGTCTAAAGGGTCAAAACACACAACCCGGGGGTCCAAAATCCCAAATAGGGATCTGATCGGTGTGTCGTTCACTCCGACACGATCGGGTGGGTTAAATTGACGTGTGCGAACAAACGGAATCCGATTTGGATTCCCGGATTGGGTTGGGCGTTTAACTGACGGATCTAAAAAAAACCCAAGTCTAAAGGGTCAAAACACACAACCTGAGGGTCCAAAATCCCAAATAGGGATCTGATCGGCATGTCGTTCACTCTGACACAACCGGGTGGGTTAAATTGACGTGTGCGAACTGACGGAATCCGATTTGGATTCCCGGATTGGGTTGGGCGTTGAAATGAAGGATCTAAAAAAAACCCATCTAAAGGGTCAATACACACAACCTGGGTGTCCAAAATCCCAAATAGGGATCTGATCGGCGTGCCGTTCACTCCCACTGACTGGGTGGGTTAAATTGACGTGTGCGAACTGACAGAATCCGATTTGGATTCCCGGAATGGGTTGGACGTTGAAATGACAGATCTAAAAAAACCCAAGTCTAAAGAGTCAGAACACACAACCCGGGGTCCAAAATCCCAAATAGGGATCTGATCGGCGTGTCGTTCGCTCCGACACGACCGGGTGGGTTAAATTGACGTGTGCGAACTGACGAAATCCGATTTGGATTCCCGTATTGGGTTGGGCGTTGAAATGACGGATCTAAAAAAAACCCAAGTCTAAGGGTCAAAACACACAACCCAGGGGTCCAAAATCCCAAATAGGGATATTATGGGTGTGTCGTTTACTCCGCCACGACCGGGTGGTTTAAATTGACATATGCAAACTGACGGAATCCGATTTGGATTCCCGGATTGGGTTGGGCGTTGAAATGACGGATCTAAAAAAAACCCAAGTCTAAAGGGTTAAAACACACAACCCGGGGGTGCAAAATCCCAAATAGGGATCTGATCGGCCTGTCGTTCGCTCCGACACGACCGGGTGTGTTAAATTGACGTGTGCGAACTGACAGAATCCGATTTGGATTCCCGGATTGGGTTGGACGTTGAAATGACGGATCTAAAAAAACCCAAGTCTAAAGGGTCAAAACACACAACCCGGGGTCCAAAATCCCAGATAGGGATCTGATCGGCGTGTCGATCGCTCCGACACGACTGAGTGGGTTAAATTGACGTGTGCGAACTGACAGAATCCGATTTGGATTCCCGGATTGGGTTGGGCGTTGAAATGACGGATCTAAAAAAAACCCAAGTCTAAAGGGTCAAAACACAAAACCTGGGGGTCCAAAATCCCAAATAGGGATCTGATGGGCGTGTCGTTCGCTCTGACACGACTGGGTGGGTTAAATTGACGTGTGCGAACTGACGGAATCCGATTTGGATTCCCGGATTGGTTTGGGCGTTGAAATGACGGATCTAAAAAAACCCAAATCTAAAGGGTCAAAACACACAACCTGGGGGTCCAAAATCCCAAATAGGGATCTGATGGGCATGTTGTTCACTCCGACACGACCGTGTGGGTTAAATTGGCGTGTGCGAACTGACGGAATCAAATTTGGATTCCCGGATTGGTTTGGGCGTTGAAATGATGGATCTAAAAAAACCCAAGTCTAAAGGGTCAAAACAGACAACCTGGGGGTCCAAAATCCCAAATAGGGATCTGATCAGCGTGCCGTTCGCTCCGACACGACCGGGTGGGTTAAATTGGCGTGTGCGAACTGACGGAATCCGATTTGGATTCCCGGATTGGTTTGGGCGTTGAAATGATGGATCTAAAAAAAACCCAAGTCTAAAGGGTCAAAACACACAACCCGGGTGTCCAAAATCCCAACTAGGGATCTGATCGGCGTATCGTTCACTCCGACACGACCGTGTGGGTTAAATTGATGTGTGCGAACTGACGGAATCCGATTTGGATTCCCAAATTTGATGGGCGTTGAACTGACAGATCTAAAAAAAACCCAAGTCTAAAGGGTCAAAACACACAACCCGGGGGTCCAAAATCCCAAATGGTGATCTGATCGGCGTGTCGTTCGCTCCGACACGACTGGGTGGGTTAAATTGACGTGTGCGAACTGACGGAATCCGATTTGGATTCTTGGATTGGGTTGGGAGTTGAAATGACGGATCTAAAAAAAACCCAAGTCTAAAGGGTCAAAACACACAACCCGGGGGTCCAAAATCCTAAATAGGGATCTGATCGGTGTGTCGTTCACTCCGCTACGACCGGGTGGTTTAAATTGACGTATGCAAACTGACCGAATCCGATTTGGACTCCCAGATTGGGTTGGGTGTTGAAAGGGCGGATCTAAAAAAAACCCAAGTCTAAAGGGTCAAAACACACAACCTGGGGGTCCAAAATCCTAAATAGGGATCTGATCGGTGTGCCGTTCACTCCGCCACGACCGGGTGGTTTAAATTGACGTATTCAAACTGACGGAATCTAATTTAAATTCATGGATTGGGTTGGGCGTTGAAATGACGAATCTAAAAAAAACCCCGTCTAAAGGGTTAAAACACACAACCCAGGGGTCCAAAATCCCAAATAGGGATATAATCGGCGTGCCGTTCGCTCCGACACGACCGGGTGTGTTAAATTGACGTGTGCGAACTGACGGAATCCGATTTGGATTCCCGGATTGGGTTGGGCGTTGAAATGACAGATCTAAAAAAAACCCAAGTCTAAAGGGTCAAAAGACACAACCAGGGGGTCCAAAATCCAAAATAGGGATCTGATCGGTGTGTCGTTCACTCCGACATGACCGTGTGGTTTAAATTGACGTGTGCGAACTGACGGAATCCGATTTGGATTCTCGGATTGGGTTGGGCGTTGAACTGACAGATCTAAAAAGAACCCAAGTCTAAAGGGTCAAAACACACAACCCGGGGGTCCAAAATCCTAAATAGGGATCTGATCGGTGTGCCATTCACTCCGCCATGACCAGGTGGTTTAAATTGACGTATGCAAACTGACAGAATCCGATTTGGATTCTCGGATTGGGTTGGGCGTTGAAATGACGGATCTAAAAAAAACCCAAGCCTAAAGGGTCAAAACACACAACCCGGGGGTCCAAAATCCTAAATAGAGATCTGATCGGTGTGCCGTTCACTACGCCACGATCGGGTGGTTTAAATTGACGTATGCAAACTGACGGAATCTGATTTAAAATCCTGGATTGGGTTGGGCGTTGAAATGTCGGATCTAATAAAAACCCAAGTCTAAAGGGTTAAAACACACAACCCGGGGGTCCAAAATCGCAAATAGGGATCTGATCGGCGTGCCGTTCGCTCCGACACGACCGGGTGTGTTAAATTGACATTTGCGAACTGACGGAATCCGATTTGAATTCCTGGATTGGGTTGGGCGTTGAAATGGCGGATCTAAAAAGAACCCAAGTCTAAAGGGTCAAAACACACAACCTGGGGGTCCAAAATCCCAAATAGGGATCAGATCTGCGTGTCATTCGCACTGACACGACAGGGTGGGTTAAATTGACGTGTGCGAACTGACGAAATCCGATTTGGATTCCCGGATTGGGTTGTTCGTTGAAATGACGGATCTAAACAAAACCCAAGTCTAATGGATCAAAACACACAACCCGAAGGTCCAAAATCCCAAATAGGGAGCTGATCGTTGTGTCGTTCATTCCGACACGACCGGGTGGGTTAAATTGACGTATGCGAACTGACGGAATCCGATTTGGATTCCCGGATTGGGTTGGGTGTTGAAATGACGGATCTAAAAAAAACCCGTCTGAATGGTTAAAACACACAACCCGGGGGTCCAAAATCCCAAATAGGGATCTGATCGGCGTGCCGTTCGCTCCGACACGACCGGGTGTGTTAAATTGACGTGTGTGAACTGACAGAATCCGATTTAGATTCCCGAATTGGGTTGGACGTTGAAATGATGGATCTAAAAAAACCCAAGTCTAAAGGGTCAAAACACACAACCCGGGGGTCCAAAATCCCAAATAGGGATCTGATCGGCGTGTCGTTCGCTCCGACACGATTGAGTCGGTTAAATTGACGTGTGCGAACTGACAGAATCCGATTTGGATTCCCGGATTGGGTTGGGCCTTGAAATGATGGATCTAAAAAAAACCCAAGTCTAAAGGGTCAAAACACAACGCCAGGGAGTCCAAAATCCCAAATAGGGATCTGATCGGCGTGTCGTTCGCTCCGACACGACCGGGTGGGTTAAATTGGCGTGTGCGAACTGACGGAATCAAATTTGGATTCCCGGATTGGTTTGGGCGTTGAAATGACGGATCTAAAAAAACCCAAGTCTAAAGTCAAAACACACAACCCGGGGGTCCAAAATCCCAAATAGGGATCTGATCGGCGTGTCGTTCACTTCCACACGACCGGGTGCGTTAAATTGACGTGTGCGAACTGACAGAATCCGATTTGGATTCCCGGATTGGGTTGGACGTTGAAATGACAGATCTAAAAAAACTCATGTCTAAAGGGTCAAAACACACAACCCGGGGGTCCAAAATCCTAAATAGGGATCTGATCGGCGTGCCGTTCGCTCCGACACGACCGGGTTGGTTAAATTGACGTGTGCGAACTGACGGAATCCGATTTGGATTCCCGGATTGGGTTGGGCGTTGAAATGACGGATCTAAAAAAAACCCAAGTCTAAAGGGTCAAAACACACAGCCCGAATGTCCAAAATCCTAAATAGGGATCTGATCGGTGTGCCGTTCACTCCGCCACGACCGGGTGGTTGACGTATGCAAACTGACGGAATCCGATTTAAATTCCCGGATTGGGTTGGGCGTTGAATTGACGGATCTAAAAAAAACTCAAGTCTAAAGGGTTAAAACACACAACCTGGGGGTCCAAAATCCCAAATAGGGATCTGATCGGCGTGTCGTTCACTCCGACACGACCAGGTGTGTTAAGTTGACGTGTGCGAACTGACGGAATCCGATTTGGATTCCCAGATTGGGTTGGGCGTTGAAATGGCGGATCTAAAAAACCCCGTCTAAAGGGTCAAAACACACAACCCAGGGGTCCAAAACCCCAAATAGGGATCTGATCGGCGTGTCGTTAGCGCCGACACGACCGGGTGGGTTAAATTGACGTGTGCGAACTGACGGAATCCGATTTGGATTCCCGGATTGGGTTGGGCATTGAAATGTTGGATCTTAAAAAAACCCATCTAAAGGGTCAAAACACACAACCCGTGGGTCCAAAATCCCAAATAGGGGTCTGATCGGCGTGTCGTTCGCTCCGACACGACCGGCTGGGTTAAATTGGCATGTGCGAACTGACGGAATCCGATTTTGATTCCCAGATTGGGTTGGGCGTTGAAATGACGGATCTAAAAAAACCCAAGTCTAAAGGGTCAAAACACACAACCCGGGAGTCCAAATTCCAAATAGGGATCTGATCGGCGTGCCGTTCGCTCCGACACGACCGGGTGGGTTAAATTGGCGTGTGCGAACTGACGGAATCCGATTTGGATTCCCGTATTAGGTTGGGCGTTGAAATGACGGATCTAAAAAAACCCAAGTCTAAAGGGTCAAAATACACAACCCGGGGGTCCAAAATTCCAAATAGGGATATGATCGGCGTGTCGTTCACTCTAACACGACCGGGTGGGTTAAATTGACGTGTGCGAACTAACAGAATCCGATTTGGACTCCCGGATTTGGTTGGGCGTTGAAATGACGGATCTAAAAAAAACCCATCTAAAGGGTCAAAACACACAACCTGGGGGTAGAAAATCCCAAATAGGGATCTGATCGGCGTGCTGTTCACTCCCACACGACCGGGTGGGTTAAATTGACGTGTGCGACCTGACAGAATCTAATTTGGATTCCCGGATAGGGTTGGACGTTGAAATGACGGATCTAAAAAAACCCAAGTGTAAAGGGTCAAAACACACAACCTGGGGGTCCAAAATCCCAAATAGGGATTGATCGGCGTGCCGTTTTCTCCGACACGACCGTGTGGGTTAAATTGACGTGTGCGAACTGATGGAATCTGATTTGGATTCCCATATTGGGTTGGGCGTTGAAATGACGGATCTAAAAAAAACCCAAGTCTAAAGGGTCAAAACACACAACCCGGGGGTCCAAAATCCCAAATAGGGATCTGATCAGTGTGTCGTTCGTTCCGACACGACCGGGTGGGTTAAATTGACGTATGCAAACTGACGGAATCCGATTTGGATTCCGGGATTGGGTTGGGCGTTGAAATGACGGATCTAAAAAAAAAACTCAAGTCTAAAAGGTTAAAACACACAACCTGGGGGTCCAAAATCCCAAATAGGGATCTGATCGGTGTGCCGTTCACTCCGACACGACCGGGTGTGTTTAATTGACGTGTGCGAATTGACGGAATCCGATTTGCATTCCCGGATTGGGTTGGGCGTTGAAATGACAGATCTAAAAAAAATCCAAGTCTAAAGGGTCAAAACACACAACACGGGGGTCCAAAATCCCAAATAGGGATCTGATCGGAGTGTCGTTCGCTCCGACACGACCGAGTGGGTTAAATTGACATGTGCGAACTGACAGAATCCGATTTGGATTCCCGGATTGGGTTGGGCGTTGAAATGACGTATCTAAAAAACCCAAGTCTAAAGGGTCAAAACACACAACCCGGGAGTCCAAAATCCCAAATAGGGATCTGATCGGCTTGCCGTTCGCTCCCACATGCCCGGGTGTGTTAAATTGACGTGTGCGAACTGACAGAATCCGATTTGGATTCCCGGATTGGGTTGGGCATTTAAATGACGGATCTAAAAAAACCCAAGTCTAAAGGGTCAAAACACACAACCCGAGGGTCCAAAATCCCAAATAGGGATCTGATCGGCGTGTCGTTCACTCCGACACGACCAGGTGGGTTAAATTGACGTGTGCGAACTGACGGAATCCAATTTGGATTTCCGGATTCGGTTGGTCGTTGAAATGACGGATCTAAAAAAAACCTAAGTCTAAAGGGTCAAAACGCACAACTCGGGGGTCCAAAATCCCAAATAGGGATCTGATCGGCGTGTCATTCTCTCTGACACGACCAGGTGGGTTAAATTGACGTGTGCGAACTGACGGAATCCGATTTGGATTCCCAGATTGGGTTGGGCGTTGAAATGACGGATCTAAAAAAAACCCATCTAAAGAGTCAAAAAACACAACCTAGGGGTCCAAAATCCTAAATAGGGATCTGATCGGTGTGTCGTTCGCTCCCACACGACCGGGTGGGTTAAATTGACGTGAGCGAACTGACGGAATCCGATTTGGATTCCTGGATTGGTTTGGACGTTGAAATGACGGATCTAAAAAACCCCAAGTCTAAAGGGTCAAAACCCAAAATCCGGGGGTCCAAAATCCCAAATAGGGATCTGATCGGCGTGTCGTTCACTCTGACACGACCGGGTGGGTTAAATTGACGTGTGTGAACTGACGGAATCCGATATGGATTTTCGGATTGGGTTGGGCGTTGAAATGATGGATCTAAAAAAAACCCAAGTCTAAAGGGTCAAAACACACTACCCGGGGGTCCAAAATCCCAAATAGGGATCTGATCGGTGTGTCGTTCACTCCGACACGACCGGGTGGGTTAAATTGACGTATGCGAACTGACGGAATCCGATTTGGATTCACGGATTGGGTTGGGCGTTGAAATGATGGATCTAAAAATAACCCAAGTCTAAAGGGTCAAAACACACAACCCGGGGGTCCAAAATCCCAAATAGGGATCTGATCGGCTTGCTATTCGCTCCAACACGACTGGGTGGGTTAAATTGACGTGTGTGAACTGACAGAATCCGATTTGGATTCCCGGATTGGGTTGGGCATTGAAATGACGGATCTAAAAAAACACCAAGTCTAAAGGGTCAAAACACACAACCCGGAGGTCCAAAATCCCAAATAGGTATCTGATCGGTGTGCTGTTCGCTCCGACACGACCGGGTGGGTTAAATTGACGTATGCGAACTGACGGAATCCGATTTGGATTCCCGGATTGGGTTGGGCGTTCAAATGACGGATCTAAAAAAAACTCAAGTCTAAAGGGTCAAAACACACAACCCGGGGGTCCAAAATCCCAAATAGGGATCTGATCAGCATGCCGTTCACTCTAACACGACCGGGTGTGTTAAATTGACGTATGCGAACTGACGGAATCCGATTTGGATTCCCGGATTGGGTTGGGCATTGAAAGGACGGATCTAAAAAAAACCCAAGTCTAAAGGGTCAAAACACACAACCCGGGGGTCCAAAATCCCAAATAGGGATCTGATCGGCGTGTCGTTCACTCCGACACGACCGAGTGGGTTAAATTGACGTATGCGAACTGACAGAATCCGATTTGGATTCCCAGATTGGGTTGGGCGTTGAAATTATGGGTCTAAAAAAAACCCGTCTAAAGGGTCAAAACACACAACCCGGGAGTCCAAAATCCCTAATAGGGATCTGATCGGCATGTCGTTCGCTCCGACACGACCGGGTGGGTTAAATTGCCATGTGCGAACTGACGGAATCCGATTTGGATTCCCGGATTGGGTTGGGCGTTGAAATGACGGATCTAAAAAAAACCCAAGTCGAAAGGGTTAAAACACATAACCCGGAGGTACAAAATCCCAAATAGGGATCTGATCGGTGTGCCGTTCGCTCCGACACGACCGGGTAGGTTAAATTGACGTGTGCGAACTAACGTAATCCGATTTGGATTCCCGGATTGGGTTGGGTGTTGAAATGACAGATCTAAAAAAACTCAAGTCTAAAGGGTCAAAACACACAACCCGGGGATCCAAAATCCCAAATAGGGATCTGATCGACGTGCAATTCACTCCGACACAATCGGGTGGGTTAAATTGACGTGTGTGAACTGACACAATCCAATTTGGATTCCCGGATTGGGTTTGGCGTTGAAATGACGGTCTAAAAAAAACCTAAGTCTAAAGGGTCAAAACACACAACCCGGGGGTCCAAAATCCCAAATAGGGATCTGATCGGCATGTCGTTCACTCCGACACAACCGGGTGGCTTAAATTGACATGTACAAACTGACGAAATCCGATTTGGATTCCCAGATTGGGTTGGGCGTTGAAATGACGGATCTAAAAAAAACTCATCTAAAGGGTCAAAACACACAACCTGGGGGTCCAAAATCCCAAATAGGGATCTGATCGGCGTGCCGTTCGCTCCCACACGACCGGGTGGGTTAAATTGACGTGTGCGAACTGACGGAATCCGATTTGGATTCCCGGATTGGGTTGGACGTTGAAATGACGGATCTAAAAAAACCCAAGTCTAAAGAGTCAAAACCCACAACCCCGGGATCCAAAATCCCAAATAGGGATCTGATCGGTGTGTCGTTCACTTTGACACGACCGGGTGGGTTAAATTGACGTGTGCGAACTGACAGAATCCGATTTGGATTTTCGGATTGGGTTGGGCGTTGAAATGATGGATCTAAAAAAAACTCAAGTCTAAAGGGTCAAAACAAACAACCCGGGGGTCCAAAATCCCAAATAGGCATCTGATCGGTGTGTCGTTCACTCCGACACGACCGGGTGGGTTAAATTGACGTATGCGAATTGACGGAATCCGATTTGGACTCCCAGATTGGGTTGGGCGTTGAAATGACGGATCTAAAAAAAACCCAAGTCTAACGGGTCAAAACACACAACCCGGGGGTCCAAAATCCCATATAGGGATCTGATCGGTGTGTTGTTCCCTCCGACACGTCCGGGTGGGTTAAATTGACGTATGCAAACTGACGGAATCCGATTTGGATTCCCGGATTGGGTTGGGCGTTGAAATGACAGATCTAAAAAAAACCAAGTCTAAAGGGTCAAACCACACAACCCGGGGGTCCAAAATCCCAAATAGGGATCTGATCGGCGTGCCGTTCACTCCGACACGACCGGGTGTGTTAAATTGACGTGTGCGAACTGACGGAATCCGATTTGGATTCCCGGATTGGGTTGGGCGTTGAAATGACGGATCTAAAAAAAACCCAAGTCTAAAGGGTCAAAACACACAACCCGGGGGTCCAAAATCCCAAATAGGGATCTGATCGGCGTGTCGTTCGCTCTGACACGACCGGGTGGGTTAAATTAACGTGTGCGAACTGACGGAATCCGATTTGGATTCCCGGATTGGGTTGGACGTTGAAATGACGGATCTAAAAAAAACCCAAGCCTAAAGGGTCAAAACACACAAACCGGGGGTCCAAAATCCCAAATAGGGATCTGATCGGCGTGTCGTTCACTACGACACGACCGATTGGGTTAAATTGACGTATGCGAACTGACAGAATCCGATTTGGATTCCCGGATTGGGTTGGGCGTTGAAATGACAGATCTAAAAAAAACCCAAGTCTAAAGGGTTAAAACACACAACCCGGAGGTACAAAATCCCAAATAGGGATCTGATCGGTGTGCCGTTCGCTCCGACACGACCGGGTGGGTTAAATTGACGTGTGCGAACTGACGGAATCCGATTTGGATTCCCGGATTGGGTTGGGCGTTGAAATGACAGATCTAAAAAAAACTCAAGTCTAAAGGGTCAAAACACACAACCCGGGGTCCAAAATCCCAAATAGGGATCTGATCGACGTGTCATTCGCTCCGACACAATCGGGTGGGTTAAATTGACGTGTGTGAACTGACTGAATCCGATTTGGATTCCCGAATTGGGTTGGGCGTTGAAATGACGGTCTAAAAAAAACCCAAGTCTAAAGGGTCAAAACACACAACCCGGGGGTCCAAAATCCCAAATAGGGATCTGATCGGCGTGCCGTTCACTCCGACCCAATCGGGTGGGTTAAATTGACGTGTGCAAACTGACGAAATCCGATTTGGATTCCCAGATTGGGTTGGGCATTGAAATGACGGATCTAAAAAAAAAAACAAGTCTAAAGGATCAAAACACACAACCCGGGGGTGCAAAATCCCAAATAGGGATCTGATCGGCGTGTCGTTCACTCCGACATGACCGGGTGGGTTAAATTGACGTGTGCGAACTGACGGAATCCGATTTGGATTCCCAGATTGGGTTGGGCGTTGAAATGACGGATCTAAAAAAACCCAAGTCTAAAGGGTCAAAACACACAACCTGGGGGTCCAAAATCCCAAATAGGGATCTGATCGGCGTGCCGTTCTCTCCGACACGACCGGGTGGGTTAAATTGACGTGTGCGAACTGACGAAATCCGATTTGGATTCCCGGATTGGTTCGGCGCTCAAATCACTAATCTAAAAAAAACCCAAGCATAAATGATCAAAAATAGTTTCTAATTAAACTTGAGAAATAATCACATATTCTAAATTTAATTTTTGAAAATAATGTATGTATATTAATTTTTATTAATGTTTCTCATATTATTATTTTTTAATATAGGATCCACCTCCGGCACCTGCCGATCATGAGGCGGGGACAGCAGACGATCCAGTAGACCTGTCTTGATTTTTAGTATTTATTTTTGTGTATGATTTTATATTTGTTATGTTTTATGATTTTCTGTTGATTGTGAGTACTTGTTGTGAAATGTATGAATATTGTATTGTAGTAGGTTTGAAAAATTATTGTTATTTTTTTATTTAAAAAAATTATAGGATTTTCTGATGGCTTTTCTGACGGATAGATGGCCGTCAGAAAAAGCAGTTTACCGACGGAACAAAACCGTCGGCATTTCTGTCTAAAGTGCCGATGGATAATGTTTCGACGGATTTTTCTGTCAGAATTTACCGACGGAAATTCTGACAGATTTTTCGACAGTGGTTGGTCGGCAAATACTAACCAAATTTCCGACAAAATTTTTCGACGTTTTCAGTCAGAAATTACCGACGCCATGTCTGACGGAATATTCGGTCGGTATTTTCCGACGGATTGCCGACGGATTTTATTACCGTCGGAAATTTCTGACCAGATATTTCCGACGACCGCTCGACGGAAAGCTATCGGAAGGCGGTGTTTCTGACGGATTTCCGTCGGATTTCTGACGGATTGTGTCCGTCGAAAATGTCGCTTTTTCTTGTAGTGAATATGAGCTAACGCCTGGTAGGATTTACATCTCATGGTGTCGGCATACTTTAAGTAAATTAACAGTTTATCATGTAACAGGCAATACTTATGCTCATGATAATGTAATAACTCAATGACAAAATCCTGACAAGTACTTGATAAGAAAACGGTTCAGTAACAATATCCAATGACATTTAGCAACTGATAGGAGATGATTAACAATGGTGCTGAAGACAATATAATCATTTACCAAATGGAAGAGATTCAAGAGATTCAATATTCAATAGCATGTACAATGAACAGTATGAGTTGAATTCCAATGAATTCCAGTGAACAGTGACATGAACGATAGGATTGGCCATGTAATAATTCATTCATATCAGTCGATCAATCAATCATTTAGTAACAATTTGGAATTAACCATATCAATATTGCATTACAATCAGGTGCTATGTCAGACACCCCAGTGGATCATATACTTTCGTGGTTATAAGTACTTAGGGTGCTCCTCCCAGGACCAGACAGGGCCCTATACTCACAGGCATTCAGTCGTGTACTAAAGTTCCATTTCAGATCTGGTAATTCCATTTTATGGCCAATAAGATTTCCAAGAACAAGCTTATTGTATGACGACTTGAGATTATTCAAGAAATAGAGAAGATGACAAGGATGATATAGAGAAGATGGCAGGACAATTGACACGTGCAATCAGTGTGACACTATCAAGGGTAAGACACTTGTCTGCTCAGTCAGATCGGTTTACTTGTAGAGTTTTGGTGAATCATACACTTGTCAGGCAGTACATTTACCATTGCGCACTAAAGGTACAGCGCGTTCATAATCGGATCAAACACTTACACAGGCCAGTTGAACACATCATAAGGTCTGACATGTTTCATGACAATGGGTTCAGAGATTTAATGGTACAACCAGCTCGTCGGCCACGTAGGAATCTATGGTCAAAGGAGACTTACGAAGGTCTCTCGTGAAGACGTCCTAGTCTGACAAGAGGAATACATGGCGAAGAGTCTGTCAGTCACGGAGGAGTGTTTCTAATCTCTACAAGTGAAGGTGTCGTGTGTGGCTAGTGTAATCGTATAATCAGTTTCCAAACTGATTATAATTATTTAAAATGCAGTAAGCTTGAATGCATGTCCATATTTAGCAAGTGCCTTATATAGCAAGTTATTGTTTTGGCAAGTTGACGATGCAACCCAATCGAGAAGGTCAAGTCACTATTGTCAATTAGAATCATGTTTTAGTCATTAAAACTTTTTTCTATGGGTTGATTAATGCATGTTAACGATGTATACATTGATTAGGAACAAGTTGGAACAAAAAAACGACGAAAAACACATAAATCAGCACCAGCCGGCCTCCCAGGTTAGAAGGCGACCATGAGACTGTCACTTTTTGGTCAAAAGGTGACCCTCATGCTGTCGCCTTCATGGTGAAGGCAACACTGACCCTGTCGCCTTCAGATGGTAACAGGTCGATACGTCACATTCAAAATAGAATGAGGATATCTTCAACATTTTGAAGATATGAGTATATCCTTAGTTTATCCTCAATCTATCTTAGTTTATCCTCATTCTATATTAATACCAACAGCCCTAATAGACTGCGGCTTCTGATGAAGGTAAAGTGGAATTATCCATAACAGCAAATGCATGGTAAGCTATCTGATCGGAGACCTGATTTCTTCCATATGAGACTTTTAAATAACAACAAAACATGGCCAAAAAATAATAATCTGCCAATTGGAAGTTGTTCCAAACACAGCATTGTGGACTTCCATCTTTCAGCCAGAAGTTCCCAAAATAGAACTTTGGAATTCTAATCTTAGGTGTTTAAAGCTGTGATGGTTTAATCTAAAACCCATTTGCTGATGATATCCCTTCCTGCCAATCAGATGCATCACACAACTATTCCTATAAAGAAGAGAGAATTTGGAAGGAGTCCATGACAAAGTAGAAGTATAAAATTCTTTAGGAATGGATGTTCCCCAAGAGTTGTTCAAATGGCCATAGAATCTATGGATGCCATAATTTCTGATGTCAAACATTGTTGGAAAACAACTGTGGTCTTTGTCAGTGCCATTTTTTGATGAAAAATTAACAGAGGACTTCTTTACGTAGTGAGTGAACCTGCTTTGCTGTTTTAGTCTTCTACATCAATACAAAAAGAAGAAGAAAAAGAGAAATAAAACCCAGATACTTCAGTGCTTTATATGAATCTGTACAGAAGGAAAATGAAATTTATGTGTTTTACATCAAATAAAAGTTACCCTCGATATAAAACATTGCCATACTATTAATATGTACAAGATATATGGTAGATTAACGTTAATTAGAAAGTACATTACAAAGCCAGGTAGATCAACTACCTTTTGTGGAACATTGATAGACAATATGTTTCTCCATTGGTCCACCACATACTTCACATGAACTAGCTATCCCATGGCTTGCTTTGTTGAAAGGGATGAGAAAACAGTTCCCACAATGCTCAGCGGGGGGAGGAGGATTAAGAGCATGTCGTAAGGCACCTAGAATGCCCATCTTTTCTACATCTCTTTCCCATGTTTCATAAAGAGAAAATAATTCCAAGCTTCTTTTTCCATCAAGCATTGTAATATCTGCTGATGGGCCTTCAGATATTATCGCCCAGCTCTGGTTTTCAATTTCAAATTTCATTAAAGAGTTAATTACGGTCAATATGGCATCAGTTTCACTGTTGCATCCAAGCCTTAATCTTGACCTTTGCATACTCTCCAGACGTAACCAGAAAATGTTCATGTTTTGGTGGCTCAGACAATAGCTTAATTTCTCATAATAGATGAGATGTGCCACATCGGTTACATGTGCGTTAGAACAGCTTCCGACATAGACCAACAACAACCGCAATCCAACTTCAGTTAGAAGTTTTACCTTCTTACTGAGTTCTCTGATCCAGTCCATATCTGTACTTCCAAAGAGGCAAACAATTCTCGCATTCGTCATCTGCATACAAAATTCAACATTATAAGCATCATAGAGTAGATTCATAAAACAGTGTGAATTGATAAGAGAATCTGTATCCTAATTAGTTGCGAATTAAATGGAAATCTTTGGGGTATAATTTGATATCTGAACCTAATGTTACTTATGCTAGTTGTTTTTCTTAATTGATATAGTCGTCTTTTTTTCCTCTCCCTCGAAAGAGATAAGAGTCCTAGACACATGATGTCATACAATTTAGTCGCAAAAAGGCTCGTATATATAGTACTCATGCACCAAATATAATTTGGCAAAGAATCATAGTAGATGTTTTACTTAATTCCCAGATCACCACACCCCCCAGAGCCCAAATTAGAACAGTCAAAAGCTATTATGATCTCTCAAATTAAGGTGTCCATGTAATAAGAACTGCATGGCATCCACTAAATGTGGAGAGAACTAGGAGGTATTCAGATTGTTGTGGAATACTGAAATCTCATATATGCTTGTCCCTTACCAGTTCTCTCAGTCTTGGGGGGGGGTAATGTTCCTTTTAGCAAGGAATATAATAAGGATTAATGTCCTTAATTATCTTTAACATGCTTATAAAAGATATGATGTAGGGTGTTTATATATATATGCTAGCTTGCAGGGCTGAGGAACGTTACCTGACGGGACAAGTGGTGGTCGATCTTGTCCACAAGAAACTCCAGAGTCAAACTTGCTCCATCCCAAAGTTGCTCCTCTCTTGAGTTTGAGAAAGGATATGACTGCGGACCCCCCCAAATCAAGACCATGTCAATAGCATTCAGCGAGAGTGTTTCTCCTTTTGAACCCAAAACCACCAATGCCAGTTCGTCTTCGGGCACCCACTGTTCCTTGACATGCTCAATGATTGATCTGCTGAGCAACCAAGGGTAGCACACGGAGTAGCACGGCACTGCATCGGCCAATTTCGTGAAAGCTAACTCTTCCAGAGGGGAGCAGGCCATAGATCTCGGAATGGGCACCCACGCCGTCTCATATTGCCCTTGGGACTCCTCCCCAGCTGACCTATTTTGCAATCGTTCCACAAGAAGGAGAAGCTTCTCCAACGGTACGTCCGGCCTAGAGATCACAAGTACGACGACTCTCTTTCCCAAGGCGGACATTAGCTCAATCTATTGAGATGTCAAATTAAGAAGGTCGATTCATTAATTATTGTATATATATGCTTTCAAGCAATAAAACAGTCGGTTGCTACTTTGAAAACAAACAAAGAGGAAGGTATATATGAATAAAATGTTCCCTAGCTAGCTAGCTTCCTTGGGTGAAAATTGACAGCATTTTTTTTTTTGCGAAAATTAAGCAACTGGATTTGAATAATGGGCATGCATATATATATCTCCTAAAGTCATATCAACTTTTGCCGTGTAAAGATATATGGCATACCTTTTCAGATGAAGAACCACGTGCAAGTAGTGTTAATCCTCCGGAATGATTCTGAGACAAGCACCTGCTGAGAACCTTCTCATTATCTTCTTGAACCTCCTCAAATATAGATTGCAATGTCTCCTCTGCACCATGGCAATTTCATATTATCTATTCACGTAGAAATTAATGGGGTTGCTGTATATATATATATATATGCTTTTAGGATCTGAAACTAGAATTTCAGCATATTGGATGGCTGTTCCGACGTGAGTGTATGCAGATAAGATTCCAGAGTTAAACCAGAGATGACAAACATCTGTGTACAATACTGTACTCACTAGATCGCACATAGCAGAAATCTAGGCCCTTCTTCATGTTTCTCTGGATGCCCTTCACCTTGCAGACATAGGTCCAGAGTTCCCATGTCGCAAGAACGAGACTTGTTTGCCTGGTGTATAGAGGGTTTGAAAGAACATAATTAGTGGAAATCGATACGCATGGGCTTTTACAGAAAACACAAGTACCCAAACGCCCTCAATTTTTTTTTTTACTGACGAAGGCCTGAATAAAAGTACGTAGCTAGCTTGTAGTTATGAGATTCCTGCTATATACCAAGCTAGTCTTATGTGATCAAGTCAATATACTAGTAAAGAAAAGCAATTCTTCTTTGATGGAAGCCAGAAATTCGGCAACAAGGAAAACGATACCTCATCATGGATACATAGACAGCCGCAAATAGGATTCGTTCATTAATCTTGCTATTCAATTAAGAGCTGGTAATTGATTTCAAAGTAAACTAGCTCGTACAAATGAAGACTACAGTGAAGATAATCGATCCTCTCCAAGCTAGTACTAATTGTCGAATGTGAACGAATGCATGGGATGAGATAGGGGAGAGAGTTAACTAACTATTACAAGTAATTACCTTTCTGTCATGATGCTAGTGAGCTGACAAGTGCACACCACTGAAGTCCGTACGACCCAATACACGGCCAGGTGGATGCTTGGCTGCACTGCTTGCATCTCCTGCCGATCCATGGGCACATAACTCAAGGCCAGACATCCCAACTCCACAATGCACCTCGCCACATCGAGCAGCGCCTCAATTAGGACGTCCAGAGCCTTGAAACAGCGCACCATTTCCATCGAGTACTCGGTGGTGAGCGTTAGCCCCTTGAGGACCGCAACTGAGAATGCCAAAGGGTGCCGGCGGCGGCCCTCGTACAGGTGGCGGATTAGGCTGAATTGCCCATAGTTCAACACCAACGCCGCCAACACTGCAACCACTTTTACATCCCACGAATGGTACCCAAGCAACTCGAGACAACCCATCGTTGCCCCATGCTTGTCGACATCCTTGTACCTGTCCTTGGACATCTGTGTACGTATATATAAATGCGCGCATGGGGAGACTATATATTACAACATATTTAGTTTTTTATTTTCTTTTTTAACAGCGATCTCTAGCTAGCTTAATTAATTATTCCACCCAACAATATTAATTAGGAAAGACAAATCTAATCTTTTAAGAGAACTAATCTTAGCTAAGGCGAAATTTATATCATCCGGCCGGTACCTTATATAATATCGTGTGGATCGTGCACATCAGTTCTTTGTCCATATGGGTTGCCCCGACACCGTGGTCGTCGTTGTCCACAATATTATTAATGTACGCCTCCACTACGATTGACTTGTGAACCTGCAATTATCATGTCGCTGCTTCCAAAATCAAGGGGTCTCAATTTTGAAACAGATCATAAGATCGATGTTAACTGCAAGCACGCGTACTACTGATCATATCTCAATAACAAACGGGAGCCTATAGGAAACTGAACTAAAACTATGTTTGGTATTTAAATAGATGGGAGATAAAATGGAGTTATCTTCAAAATTTTGAAGTAACATATATAGCCTAAGAGATCGAATGAACCGTATCATAGAGAGTTAAGGAGCATACACCAGGTGTACTTCTGATGCAATTGAGGATGGCCTCCGTCAAGTGGAGCTGCGGCCGAGGATCGATGTGGCAATCGCTAGGAGAGTGAGTTTGGAGGACTTGCTTGATCAGCATGTCATCGTTGGCGTCCAGGAGTGCCCACGTAGAACTATGCAGATTCTCCATTATGCATGTGAGATCCACCAAATTGGCAGGAAATTGAGTCCACTGCATGCACGAAGGAAAAGAAATTAAACGGACTGGCTACGGTCTAAACACATAGACGAGTACTAGCGAAGCGCACCATACTTGTTAGTCTTTGGTTCTTTACTTATAGAGAGAGGAGATCCGATCGAGAAGAAAAGGCAGTTCCAATTAATCAAGTGAGACGCCGAGTGTTCCCAAGCATGAAAATTCAGTAAGCCTCAAATCTGAACAGATGACCAGCCTCTGAAAAGGAAAAGAAAAATTTTGCAATCTTTGCTGGTTTCCCTCTGAGGCAAACACAATATTCCCTTTTCCTTTCACTCGCTCTTTCACTTTTCCTTTTCTTTACTTTAGCATGCCGTCGAGAGACCCAAACGACATGACTTGTCTGGCACTCCACCCGATCGCATTGGAGTGGAGATGTACTCTTTTGGCAGTTGAAGGCAAGAATCTGCCCAGTGAAGCCACCTTTAACTTTTCCAGGGGAATGAGAAGGGGGCTCCAGACAGATCAGGTTCATATGATAGACCCATTACTTTCAGCCAGGTTAAAAATACCCGTTAAAACACTCAATAAACGGAAGCCTGGGTTATCTGTCAACAACATACTAAAATGCGCTACGTAAATTTGTAAAGAATATTTTCTAAAACCAGCCGAACAACTTCATTAATTTGTTATCTGTTCTACTGTTTAAGATGAATGAATTCTTTAATTTCTAGCACTATTAGACATTTAATATCAAATGAATAAAAAGCATACTCAAAACCTGGTCGATGTACCGTAATCTTTGATATCGCGCGTTGAGAATATCATGAGAACTATATATATCCAGGGTTTTGGGTAAAATTGTCGATTCTAGCACGCTACTTGGGGGGTGATCAGATGGAACATGGGAGGAAAAAAAAAGATGGGTCTTAAACGACAAATTCTCGACTTCTGACGGCCTATTTAATATTTAGATAAGAGAGGAGATTGGAACACATACGCCTAACTCGACTTAGATTAGTCTACATATCCTTATTCCTTTATCTAAATGACATTTTACAAACACCGGCATAACTTCACTTTACGGTTTATCCTGTACGTTTGGTGAATTATGAGGATGGCAATGGGATGGAATGGGCCCTTTTACAGGTAAACAAAGATGTGCTCAGCATAATTAACTAAAAAGACCAAATTAATCAGAAATCAAACACGTGTAGCCCAATTTGCTAGCCCATCCGCCGCCCGATTAAGACAATGTATAGAGGCAAGCCGATCGAAACAATGTCATAAAGAATGTGGAACAGACGCCAAGCAGGGATATATAATTATATATAGCAGCCTGTGAGGAAAATTAACAAGTTGGCCGAATTTGTCACCACCATAGCATCCGGTCACACTGCAGAATTGGAGGGCAAAAAGGAAATCCGTTTGTTGTGTGACCTTGTAGCTAGCCCTCTAACGCCAGCTAAGCCCAGATTACGCTTATATGCACCATCAACATCTAGCTTCAAGCCACTCGTCGGAGATGGAAGGCATCTGACAATTTTAGTAGTCTGAGAGATAGATAGTATGGGCCGCCGGAACTGACTAGGCCGCAACTATGAGGTGTTCTTATATTGAAAACTATAGTTTTTTGGTTAAAAATTAGTATAAAATTATTATGTAATTCATACTTTACTATGTTCTCATTAAGTCAAAGTTATAATTTTATGATGCCATTAATATGTTAATTACTATAATAATGTTGTAGTATTATTATGTAAATATGTTGCTACATTAAGGGTCCGTTTGGTTGTATGTAAAATAGTTTCAGAGGAAAATAGTTTTTCATGGAATAACTTTCCGTGAAAATGAAACGTAATTGTCTATTTGGTTGTTAGGAAAATATAAAGTTGTATGGAGGGGTATAAGATTTTATGATCCACTCAAATGAAAGAGAGTCATATACTCTTTGTGTACTAACATTATTCATCAAAATTTTTATTTTATTTTATTTTTTATATTTTAAAAAATAAAAAAATTAGATAACTAATGAAAAATAAGTAACTTTGACAAATATAATTTAAAGTAGGAGAAATAAAATAAAAAACACAATTTGAATGAATAGTGTTTTATAGATATTTTAATAAAAAATAAAAATTAAATTAACTAATGAAAGTAATTAAATTTGATAAAGACTTTTTAAATAAGTAGAAAAAATAAAAATATAACTCATGTGAATAGTGCCTAAACGGTTACTGTAGCAGCAACAGTACCCTTTGGAAAATGGCATCCGGGGCAAAACCGTGGATGCCAAAATCCAGGTTTTTTGGGACACACTTTTCCAAATTTCAATTTTCAGTGGTACCAAATGGTATAAAAACTACAGTTTTCCTGAAAACCATTTCCTACCTCAACTTTTCCCCTCAAACAAACAGACCCTAAGTCTAATCATAATTAACTATGACGCCATTAGTAATTTGATTATGTTTCTACTTTAAGTACTAGAGTAATATATAAACATTATTATGTTAATTAATATAGTAACATAATATCATTACCATGTCCATTGTTATGTTAATGAACAGAGATAGTGGCTTGTTAATTACATAATAATTTAGCATTATTACTATCTTAATCAATACATCAATTTAGTCATATTATTATATTAACATATTATTCCACTATGTCTAATCATAATTTACTAGAAAAAATTTATCTATATACCCCTTAAATCTTTCATATTCAGCAATATACCCTTGGAATCCAACTATTAAATTGTAGACCCCTCAAATCAAAAGAAAACATCATAAGTGCCCCTACCATTTCATTCCATCCATTTAACTCAACCATGTTGAGTTAAGAGGAGAAAATAACTTAAGCTCCCCCTTCTCTCTCCCCCCCTCCTGAGCCTCTCTCTCTTCCCTCTTAAGGGTATTTCTATTTTGTTTTCCTCTAATTTGACGGTTTTGTCCAATTGAGGATGGAATATTTGTAATAGCCCCGACTCCCGGATCCCCGCTCCCGCCAAAACTCCGACTATCGGCACCGCCGCCCACGGGTCCTGTAAGGCCATGGGTCTTATTGGACCCTTAATGGGCCTTCTTTTGGAACAGTATCGTTGACGTCAACAGTGGGTTGACGTCAAGGTGGTATACGTCAATAGTGGGGTAGATGACAAGGGTGCTGTCGTCTATTAGGACTTGGCGTCAATCGATGATGACGTCTATCGAAAGTTCCAGAGTTTTCCGTACGATGAACTTGGCGGCAAACGATGTTGATGCCAAGTTTTGTCGGTGCAAGTTGACGACAACAGATGTTGATGTCAACCTGCCCGGCCTATGTTTTTATGGGGACCCGAGGCCCCTTCTCCCTCACTTCTCTCCCTCTCCTTCCCACCACCTTCACCCCTCTTCTTCTCCACTTCTTCCAGCGACCAACGGGACTCCGTGGGGAGGCTGTGGTGCTCGTGGCAGCGACGGATCGGGCGGGAAATGGAGGATTGAGCTCCAGGGTGAACGGCTCAATTTGAGGTCTTGTTGGGAGTTTATATTGCATTTTGAGGTAGGGACTCTGCCCCTTGACTCCCCTCAATTGCAATGCCATGATTGTATGCGTGTGATTTGCATGAAATCGTGGTTTTTGGGGAGGGTGTCTCCATGCCGGGTTTTGGGGTAGATTTGCCGATCCAAGCGTTGGATCGTCATTTTCCAGTTTCCTACTAGTGTTTTGTGATGAGGGAAAGCGTTTCCCATCATCAAACCGCAGGTTTTGGGGCTAGATTGCCCGTGGGAATGGCCAGGGGCCGTTTCAGCTACTGGAAGCTGAGGAACTTAACGTCAACATTGGTTGACGTCAAGTTCTTCAGGGATGAACTTGGCAGCAAGATTCGGGTCACTCATGCCAGTGAGAGCCATCGTCCCGACGACGGTGGCCCGTCACTAAATGTCTATTCTCCTCACGCAGATGATCAAGCTGCTCAACTGATGTGCCTAATTCCTCAGCTTGATCAGTCTCAAATCCAAAATCTCATGACGGCCCTCAAAGGAAAGGCCGCCTCGTCGCCCTCACCCAGAGCGGGCACCTCTCGCCCCATGGCATCTACCTCCAGCCCCCGTATTGTCACGGGACCAGCCGACAACACCCCCATCCGGCCACGGTTTGAAATTAGCCAACCCGAACCAAATCAGACCGTTGAACAGCCCTAGTTGTGCTATCAACCATGTCTTGGCGGCAACAAATGTTGCTTCTACCCCAGATTTCTAGAACCTTCTGAGTCCTTAACTCGACGGCAATCGATGTTGCCGTCAAGATCCAGGCAGTTCTGTTAATGACAACCAAGGTTGACGTCAACTCAGGCCAGGTCTATTTTTATAAAGGAACCTGAGAGCCTCTTTTCTCCATTTTCCTCACTCTCTCCTTCTCCCCCCTCACCACCTGCTTCACCTGCGGCTCCGAGCGATCGACGAAGTCTGAAGGGGTTGCTTGTGGGTGTGAGTGGAAGTAGATTGGCATGCGGATTTGGAGCGAGAAGGGTGGTTCTCCCCGTGGAGAGGCAATCCACGGTCGAGTGAATTTTGGTGGATTTCTTTTGCGTTTGAAGTAGGGATTCTACCCCCTAAGCCCTCCTTTGTCATTCTATAATGAGAATGTGTGATATTGCATGATAATTGTGTATGACTCATGATTTTTGGGAGGGTTTCCATTGCGAGGAATGTGTGGGTGCACCACTCGATCCAAGCATTGGATCAGAGTTTTTTTGGTTCTTTTCGATGTACCTTAATGTGGGAAAGTGTTTCCCAACATCAGATTGTGCTTTTTGGGCTTGGATAGCCCCAGAGAGGCAGAATTCCATAATTACATTACCCTTTGCTGAGGGATCCATAACCATTGATCTAGCCAATAGGCGGAATAGCTCAACGCCAGTCATCTAGATGGAGTCGTCACCTCGACGTCTGGGAAACACAACACAGCACAAGCACAAGCACAGACGGAGATGCTCTTAACGTCTGGTACACCGTGTCAAGGAGGCGGACACCACGTGTCAACACCTCACACAACAGAAAGGGGCTCAGCTTGTTGGGACCTGTGTGTGTGTGTGTGTGTGTGTGTGTGTGTGTGTGTGTGTGTGTGTGTGTGTGTGTGTGTGTGTGTGTGTGTGTGTGTGTGTGTGTGTGTGTGTGTGTGTGTGTGTGTGTGTGTGTGTGTGTGTGTGTGTGTGTGTGTGTGTGTGTGTGTGTGTGTGTGTGTGTGTGTGTGTGTGTGTGTGTGTGTGTGTGTGTGTGTGTGTGTGTGTGTGTGTGTGTGTGTGTGTGTGTGTGTGTGTGTGTGTGTGTGTGTGTGTGTGTGTGTGTGTGTGTGTGTGTGTGTGTGGTCTTTGTACTCACTGTACTCTTTACTTATGTTGAATCGGCTTTGAGTTATACTATTTGATATATTTATAGTGGAATGTTCAAATAATTTGTGGTGTGTGCATTTTCTTATATGTTCTCCTCAGACATTTCTCTTTACCCTTCCGAGCTTCGGCTCATGGGTGACGGGTCAGGGTTCGAGTTACTAGTTGGTAACTGGTAACTCGGATCCTGGGTCGTTATAGGTATGAAGACCCGGAAGGGCTAACGGACCAGTCTAACAAGATATGTAACGGAAGTAAGCTACGACAACAAGTACTAAAAATGTACTAACAAGTGAAGGAAAAGCATCTAGCACAAAGTACGAGTCTAGTATAGTCCCAAGTAACAAGTACAAGTGCAGAAAGAAAGGGAATAATAGATCATACCCTGAGGGTGACGAGACAAGTACAAAGGGAACACTGCTCTACGGTGGCGCCGTCTACTATAGCCCAGTCTCCTCTGCCCACTGTGGAAGGTACTGCTATGAAGTCTCACCTGTAAAGAAGAGAATGAGTTCACAAAGAAGCCTAGTAGGGGCTACCAATCTCCCACTGGTTCTAACAAGCTGAATAGATATCTGTTTATAACTAAAATTAAGCAAGTAATCTATTCTACTAACAGAGTAAGTGCGGAAGCAGAAAGTAACTACACGGCCATCAGTCTAAACATGTCGGGACTGGAAACCCGTGTAAACCACGACACTGGGATGAACCTGATGCTGCAAACACAGATAGAGAAGCACTGTCTAAACAAAGACACTAGCCACAGAACAATTACCACTAGTCAACTGGTCAAGTGTGCCACACGCCTTACCCTCGACCACCAGTCCATGTCTACCACCTCCCGTCGAAGTGAGATGCGGAACTAAAAGTAACCACACAACTGTCGTAGTCTGGCCAAACTACGGTCCCATGCCTGGCCCCTCTAGATGGTACCAGAACCACGTAGAGTGAGGCAATGAGAAGGACTAGCTGATCTACGTCAGAAGAATGCTTAAACCACCTCGGTGTCCCAGACTTAGCTAAGAGAGCTTTGCAAATGACTCTACGCTGTTGTCCCCACCATTTTCCCCTTAGCTCCAGAGTCTATAACTCGAGCACTCCCGCCATCAAGAGAACTCCCTCAACCGGTGCGCGGGGACGGAGGGTCCAGGTAACGGTAACAACCTCTCAACGGACAAGCCCACAAGTGCCTAGCATCGAGCGAATGACTAGTGTAGAACCATGCTAGAAACAGCACAGGTGCCAAGAAACCAGAGACGCAGTGGAACGAAACTTCAAATAGGTCACCAAGTCACTCTCTGTCTGAGAAGAAGACAGGGTCACTGTCGCGTTCTCAGAGGAGGCGACACAACGGTTGTCGCCTTCTAAAGGCGACACCCAGTCGGTCGCGACCTTGGTCTGAAGGCGACATGGGGAGCGTCGCGATCTGGGTCGCGACAAAGACCTTGTCGCAACCACAGACAGAGGTCTAGGTGCCCACCCGAGACCTCCCACAACCCACAGGTAAACCAAGTCAGAAGGTGATGGCCACCCTGTCGCGACCAGAATGCGACAAGGTGAGTGTCGCTACCTAACCAGAAGGCAACGGGGCGACACGTTGTGTTCTAGATCGACCGCAGACAGAGACCTAGGTGCTAACCCGAGGCCTCCCAAAACACCCCTAAACGGCAAATCCAGTGTACATTGAGGGAGGGGAGCATGGATAACCATCAAAACACATGCTAGGAACATAAACCACCCTCATCCACACCCATGCATGCTAATGTGAAGGATCTACACTCATGAAACCTCACATGCACACATGATATCACTCAACCCACACCGCTAATTCAAGCATAAGAAGAACCTCAAACATGCATACATCACCTAGCATGGAGTCTATAGGGCTTGGAGGAGGGGAAAGGAGGCCCTAGCATGATAGAACTAGGGGGAAGGATAAGAGGTCCCTACTTCAAAATGAAGAGCCAACCCGTTGGGGTCTTCTCGTGTGTATGGCCACCTCCTCCTCCCTCCAAGCTCCACACTAATGCCGTCCATGAGTAAGGATTGTCCTCCTACATGTCGAAGGAGATGTCACACGCCGAGGAGGGAAACGCCACGCTGAAGAGGACACCACGCTGAGAAGAACACTCCTCATACCACCAACACCCTCACAAACTCCCCATGGAGGAAACACACACAGAGGGGATCGGAAGAAAGGAGGAAGAAGGAAGAAAGGAGAAGAAATAGAGAGATCTTCTGGCCTTGCACAAAAAGGCCACAGATTTGAGAATGCGACCACTAACCTGTCACGTTCACTTACTAAACGGGACGGCTAACCTGTCACGACCCCAGAACCATGGTCAGACCTGACCATCGGATCCACCACGTGTCACCCTCGCAGGTTTGACACCATGAACGCGACACCTGACATGTCGCCTTCATCTGACAGTGCCTCGACACATGTCCCAACTGTCCCGACAGCATGGCGACAAAAATTACAAGATGCGATCAGAGGAAGAATGCAACGACGTGCCTGTCGCATTACCAACAAGAACGTGACAGCCATTCTGTCACCTTCAGAAGACGACGGCCTGATACGTCGCTACCTTCAGTAGAAGGTGGCTGACCAAGGAAGGAAGGGATGTTACAATATTCTTCAGATTCTGACGGTTAATTAATTACATGGATATAACTGATTTTTTTCTCTCAATTGAAAGGGAATACAATCTAGATTTCAAAGGTGTATCGCTGAATATAAAAGATTTTAGAGGTATATAGGTAATTTTTTCAATTTACTATTATACCAATACATACTTTGGTTCCTAAAGTAATATATACAAATACTGTTATATTCATTATTCTATTAGTAACATATATATATATATATATATATTACTAAAACATAGTAACATGTTAACTACGATAATTTAGTAATATTACTATGTTAATCACTCTAGTAATCTAGTAACATTATTATGTTAGTATATTATTACATTAAATCTAATCATAGTTTACTATGATCCCATTAGTAATTTGATTATGTCATTATCTTCACTACAAGCAATATATTTACATATTATTCTCTTCATTATTATGTTAATTAATATAGTAATATATAAATATTAGTACATTCATCTTATGTTAATGTACAAACATAGTACCAAGTTAATTACTATGGTAATTTAGTAATATGACAATGTTAATCACTAATGTAGTAATAATCCTGTTAGAACAATATTAAATTAAGCCTAATCATAATTTAAAATGGTTCCATTGGTAATTTGATTATGTTATGTTAATATGTTGTTACATTGCATCTAATTTACTACATTAAATCTTTGGCAAGCAGTGAAAGGGCAAGAGCATTAGTGGAGAAAAGTTGTCTAGAAATAGAGATAGAAAATTAGATATGATTGTAATACTCCATGTAAATAAAGTATATATGCAATTATAAATAATTCAATGAAGGACATATCTACAATTATAAAAAATTAAGGTTTAAAATATAAATAAAGGTATATGCATAATTTTTAAAATTTTAGGGAAATTGCAATCTTAAGAGTTCTCTAGAGACACTTTATTCCAGTCGGAAGCCATTTAGGGCTATAATGGTCGAATCAAGAGAGAGGAGCGAGTTCCAATTTCTGAAACTTGAGGGTTAAAATGCAATTGTCAAATTATATAAGAGGTTAAATGCAAAATTCAAAGAATATCACAGACTCTCCCAGAATGTTCTGGAAGCTCTTGGAAGTTTCTAAACCCTAGAGATTACTTAGCCCTTAAGAAAGTCTAAAAGCTTCCAATACCTCTCAACTTAATTAGGGTTAAGTTAATCTATATTTAACCCAAAATTAACCCTCGTCAATCCTCTCTCTCCACTTCCCTAGGCCCCTCCCAACCGCCCTAGCACCCCTATAAATACCCCCCTAGGGTGCCATTCCATCCCCTCAAGGCAAGGGTTGAAGAGAGACAAGAAGGAGTGGAAGGGACTAGTGTTTAAAGCTTCTACAGCCTTCAAGGTTCAAGTAGATTCCTCTGATCTTTTCTAAGTCATGTTTAACTTTTTTCCATCCCGAGACTTTGTCATTTTTTTAGTTATGTTCTTTCTCTATAATGGAACTGCTAGTTTGAATTATTATCATCACAACCCACCTATCTTAAAACTCTACCCGTTTGTATACTTGGCATTGCATTTTACACTAGCCTGAAACTCTATATGTCTGTTTTATTGAAACCCTGTCAATTTGTGTCCATGAATTGTTAGTGAATGCTTAAATGATATGATGACCTTATGCCAGTCAAAGGGCTTGGTCTAGTTCTAAGAAGATCTTGAACACTTGTACTATCCAACTAGTACTAGCTAGCCAAGTGATGACCTGGTGCCTACATACATCACAAGAGCATGTTCAATTTACTTACTGTACAATTCATCCTTATTTGCCATTTATAAAAGTATTCAGAGTTCTACTTAATTCTTAAAATCGTGATAATCTCATGTTGACCTGTTAGTGAATTTTCTGAGCACACTGCTCCAATGAACTGTACACTACTGTTATTGAACTCTTATCCCTGCCTTATTATTGTTATCTTTCTTTGGTCAATAATTAAACTTGATAACTATTAGCTTCTAATTTAGTAAGATTAGAGTAATCTACTGGGTATTTTTATACTCATTATATATTTTAATATTTTTTAGAAATTTTCAAGTGTAAAATATGGACGGAAAGTGTTCTGCGAGGTTGAATCCCGCGTGACACAAGTGAATTACTCTTTTACCTTCTTATCTGTTTCGCCTCTATATTTTTGTTGTTGTCGGAGCATGACAATCACTCATTCCAAGAGTCCCCATAGAATGAGTTACCTTGGTCATATCCCCATTTTTTAGGACATCCCAAATCGCTTTAACCCCATTTATCCTCTGCTACAATTTGCAAACAAAGTCATCCCTATCCTCCTCTTATCCAAATACCAAAGGGGGGCACCTAAATGCATTAGATGCCCTCTAGTCAATAAAGGGGTAGGGTCATCCAATGCCCAAATCAGCCAAAATTACTAAAAGAATATAAGTTCAATTAAGAAACTTTTAAAAGGGTAGCAATTTTTTCCTCTATCATATTTATTAAAGCTTATATTGAGGAAACCTTATACATCTAATATGCAACTAATCTTGAGGCACCTCTTACACATGGTGTTGAGAAAATGGGCTCAATAAGCGGCGAACCATGCATGGGCTATGGAGAGGGAGAATCTCAGCCCTCTTGCTCAAATCATAAGGTCTAGTGATCTAGCTTGGCCTATTAGTTAATAGTTTGGTTATGAAATGGGACCCATCTAGCGAAAGCGCAATAGGATCTACATGATGAAGAACTCGGTTATCAAACTGGGATCCATGAAGCACCAATGAGTACGTGATCCACTAGCCCCATAGGGAGGGCCCCTTCTATTGGTACAGACACTAGAAGGAAAACCCTGACTATAGACAAGGACGGTTCCCGAGATAACTCAAAACAGGCAATGATAGGATGCTAGCTCGACCTACTTCACTCCTGCTTAGGTAGACCATTAGTCTGGTGGATAACATGGCATCTTGACTACAAGGATTTCTCATGTGGCCAACTCTTAAGCCAAAAGAGTCTTAGGTCAGTGGGGAAGTAGCAAAAACTCTTGACCTGATTAGCTGGTCTACATACTAGTAGGAGCAAACACTCTAGAGCCCCATAATGTCTACCCACAATGAGCACTAGACATCACCTCCACACCTCCTAAGGTTAACAAGTTTTGGCAGTTGTGGGGGGTCTCTAGGAGTTCATCCCAAGCCTTCATCAACTAGAAAGTACCCAAATCGTTGGGGCTTTTCTTTCTTTTCTCTTTTAGTTTTTCTTCATGCATGCTAAGGGTAGTCTTTTCTTTTTGTTTTCCTTCTTTTAAACACATCATAGCATGAACACCCACTTAGTTTTTCTATCCCATAGGGGTTAAAAACAAACTCAAGGTAAGCTCCCACTAAGTTATTGCATGCTCTTTCATACTTGGAATAGATACTTTACAAACTAAGTTCTAAGGGATTTCTTTCTTCTTATTCATCTTTGGTAGTTGTAGAGAAGAGGATTTGATGTGAGGCCTCACTCTTTGGCTGGCTAAAGAGCAAGGAAGGTAGGACCTGCAGTATCCTCAATAGAAGATAGAATGCGGCTAGTTGGATGACCCCATTAATAAGAAGGCGGTTTGGAGGTAGTATGTGTTCTCAATTAGAGCCTTTTGGCTGATTCTTCATCCAAATTTAAGGTAATTAGATTTGTTTCTACTTATTAACTTGTAGCAATTACCTTAGTGGTGATCACGGTCATGAATTTCATACTTTTCATTAGATCCATTTTTCCTATCTACACCCTTTTGGTGATCACAGTAAGACTCTTAGCGTCCATCATGTGATTTCTTGTTCCCTACCTTTCTTACTATGCTTTGCATCTTGAAAAGCTGACTTCCTATTTTTTCGTTTAATTTTGAGTTGATTTCAGTTCCTGGAGAGAATGCGATGGCGAGAAAGACTGTGTTAAGAGTGCATCCTGATAGGTTACCATGTTCAGGTGAGTAACTATTTCGAGCATTTTCTTCATTGTTTTCTAGTCTTACAGTGGTTATTATTATTGTGTCTTCTATGTCTTAGGCTTTTTACTATGAATAGGTTTGTTTGCAATTAATTTCTCCATTGTGTACTAGTTTTTTTTTTTAGGTTAGAAATTTGCTTGCACTCCGGTGTGCATAGTGTCATACATTTGCTCATCATTAGTTTCATGTCCTACCCTGGTAAGTATCTCTCTTGGCTGTGAACTCATCGTCTCTGACAAGGGTGTTCACCTAGGGACCTCCATAAGTCTCTATTGACTATGGATTTCCACACTATTGCCAAGCAGATTGTACTTGGCACCTCATAGCTTGTCGCATGCATTGTAAGGGAGTGAGAACTTTGTCCACTTAAAGCTTGTGTCCTCTTCCCCTCACAAATTCTATTACTTTAGGAAATCTTCTGCGAATAATTAATTAGTTAAGAGGCGAAGTGAAAATGCTAAAGGATATCTCATCATTCTAACTTGTTTGCTTTGGAGGAGACTTTTTCACTTTCTTTTGGTTGTTTAAATATATTAGGATTATGTGTGTTTTCAATTTACCAAGTCTTAGGATCTTAGTTAGTGTATGTTTAATAGTTTTAAAGGTCTAGGTGTCCTTTCTCCCCAACATCCCATCATAAAGTCGTATTTTAATCCCTTGCACGATTCACAAGAGGTGTACAACCCCATGCATTATTCTGCTATCCCTCATGAGGAATATCTTCCCCATGGTCTCTTTGGGAATCTAGCTCAACCATAGGTCATCATTATTTAGCCAAGAGGGACAAATTCTCTTTACCAAGTCAATGATGGAGAACCTTTACTTCAGGTATTGAGATCTAGGGAGTAGCATTCTTCCATTCCTTAATCTTTGTCCAAACTAAGAAGAGCCATCCAATCGGTGGCTTAATGAAGAAAGACTCCCTCTTCTAATTATGAATGTATGAGTTTGCCTCTTATCGACCAACTTCCTCCTTAGTTGTGCAATAAAATACTTAAAGTCTAGTCGACACTAAATTCTTCTTTATTTGGTAAAAGAATATAAAATACTTAACCTTTGGGTCAATCCCCGCCATCATACTCAAGCAAAAGAATTCGAGAAGAGTTCTCCATCCAATTAGACTTAATTGATAGAGGGCCACCTAGCAAAACCTAATCACCTCACACAAATGGATGCATAGGAAACCTAACTCTGATTTGCAAAGCCCCCACATAAAATGCTATGCATCTTTCTCAAGCATATCCCAAGCTCTTTTAATGAAAGTCGATGCCCATGAATTAAATTAACCTCTTTGTGTTGTACTCTGTAGATTTTGTTGATCACAAAAACACTAATTCTCAAATTGTGATGAAAAGATCACAAAGCACCAATTGGTATTTATTTTAATGATCTAAGCATTTGATTCATTCATATTTGATTTGAGGGTCTAACTTATGTGTTAAGTGTGCAGTAAAGTACATCATAAGTCACATTTGAAGTGGACATTACAAAGCCTAAGACTTGGACAAAAAGAAAAGACAAGACTAGTAGAAGAACTGCAAAACTGACACAATCGGACGAATGACTTTATTAAATCGGTTGACCAATTATCAAGAGGTGTCGACAAATGCTCTGAAGGTGTCGACAGATCAGGAGATTGGATGACCGATTTGGTGATTTCGGTTGACTGATTATAGTCCAATTAATTGATGTTCAATCCAACCGATTGATGTTAAGAAGGCCAATTGATTGATACCAAGGTTTCAATTGGTGAAGAAAGGATCAGACGACCGACCTAGACAATGTTGTTTGAGGCCTGGACAGTCGAAGAATCAGTCGACCGACTTCACAGAATTGGATGACCGACTTCACAGAATCGGACGACCGCCTTGGTGTAGCATGTCGGCACAGAAGAAGAAGCAAGTCAACACCAAAGCCAAAGTCCAGAATCGGACGACTGACTTGGTGAAATCGGTCGACAGATTACGGAAACACATTTTCCATATTTGGATAGGTCTCTTTCCAAGTTTATATTTGGACGAGATTTCCGTGTCATCCACGGCCAAGATCAAGTCTTTAGCAAGTTGGTATTTAAAGGGAGGCCTTTCCATGTGTGTAGAAGAGAATACACATAGTTGGAGAACGATTTGCACCAAGGCTAGGGCAAAG
Source organism: Colocasia esculenta (assembly GCA_014218235.1). NCBI lineage: Eukaryota > Viridiplantae > Streptophyta > Magnoliopsida > Alismatales > Araceae > Colocasia > Colocasia esculenta. The sequence continues at coordinate 75,823,452 of CM024754.1, read as the reverse complement.
GACGAACCAGAAGACCAGAGCACTTTTCAGGTGATTTCTTCAAGGGTTGTTGTCCGAGTTCAAGGCATTGGATGTTAAGAAGATTGTACATCCTTGGTACTTTGTCCAAGAAGGCCTGTACAAGCTTTTGTGTTCTTCTCCGACGTTTCTCAACCACGCCAAAACAAGAGAATTCTGAACTGTGAATTTTCATCTTTCTTCTCTTGTTCTTGAGTTGAGAATTACATTTCAATTTATTTACACAAACATCACTATGCGTGTGTGCTCGGTTTGTGAGCACGTCTTTGGTTGGTGTGTAGTGTGTGTTGTGCATACATACCGGTTGTCTCGTCCTAGGGAAGCGAGGTGGGGTTTGTGTTGTCCTCAGAAATAGCCGTGTGTGAGAGAGAGCTTACGCTTGTACCTGGGAAACAAGTTAGTAGAAATCCTCACAGGGGTGTGGGGTAGTGAACGTAGGCGCATACGGGGGGGTGTTTGCTGAACCACTCTAAATCCTACGTGCATGTGTGGTTTGATCTATTTTCTTCTACCTCCATTCTACGCACATTAGGATAGTCAGTTTCCTCTATATACTTGTTATATTCCATTGTGCATATCACATAATAGGTTTGATTAATTGAGTTTAATATATTTTGTGCAAAAGAATTTTTATTAATCGATAACCAATTCACCCCTCCCCTCTTGGTTCTCCATCTCATCCTCACTCTTCAATTGGTATCAGAGCAACAACTCTTGATCTAAAGAGAGATCCTATTTGCGATGGCCAATAAGGGTTTCATGCCTAAAGGTTTCTCTATCTAACATCCACTGTTCTTTGATGGTAGTAATTATTCCTATTGGAAAAACTATATGCACGTCTTTCTCAGGGCTCAAGATTATGAGATTTAGAAAGTCATAAATACTGGTCCACATACACTGCCAAAGGATGAGGGAAAGTGGACAGAGGATAATATTAAAATATCCAAGATTAATTTTAGTGCTTTGAACACATTGTAGTGTGCTATTCATCCTGATGAATATTCTCGTGTCTCCATGTGCAGCTCAGTGTAGAAGATGTGGGATAAACTCAAGTTGATGTATAAAGGCACTTCAGAAGTCAAAGAGACTAAAGTAAATATTCTGGTCCATGAATATAAGATGTTCAAGATGAGCGCCATGGAAACAATCTCTAACATGTTTGCACGGCTCTCCAAGATCACCAATGGACTGAAGGCTCCTAGCAAGAATTACATAGACATGGAGATCGTCCGTAAAATTCTGAGATCTCTCCAACCAGCATGACACACCAAGGCCATAGTCATAGAGGACTCCAAAAACCTATCAAGTCACACTCTGGAGGAGTTGATTAGAAGTCTCATGGCTTACGGGATCAACGTAAAAAGGGAGGAAGCCGAGCAGCCAATTGTCAAGGAAAAAGATGTGGCTCTCAAAGCCAAAAAGTCAATGGCTATTTGCTCGGATGAAAGTTCATCAAGTTAAGATGTGAAGGAAGTGTCAAAGCTAGCCCAGAACTTTAGGAAATTCTTAAGGAAGCAAAGACCACATCATGAAACATCCCATAAAGACTAAAAGGGCAAAAGCAAGAAAGAGGACTCTAGCAGAAAAACAAAAATTATCTGCTATGTGTGTCAAGGCATTGGGCACATCAAGTCCGAATGTCCAGTATTCCTGAAAATTTGAACAAAGAGAAGTGAAGGAAGCCCAAGGGCATGCTCGCCACATGGAGTGACTCTGATGAGTCAGACTCCAGAGCAAAGGATGTTGAATGCGGCCTTATGACTCTTGAGGATGAATCTCCCAAGATAACTTCTGATCGTGAATCATTTTCAATTGAGGAGATGGAATCAATGTATTTTGCCTTGTATGGAAAATATAATAAAGTAAAAAAAGGAAAATAAAGGATTGAAAATGAAAGTTGAAGGTTTTTTTCATAATGAAATTTTCTGCATGTCATGTCATGAGCTTAATCTGAAATATGAAAATCTTCATGATGAAAAAGAAATCTTGCAAAGTAAAATTTCATTGTATGAGGAAGAAATGGAATGCATGCTTCATGATAATAGTTTTTCAGAAAAACTCAACATGTTTGAAAAGGAAAATTTATCTTTGAAATCTGAAAATGAAAAACTGGAAAACCAAGTGCATGTGCTTGAGGAGAATGTTAAAAATTCTGAAAATTCTGTCAAGAAAATGCATAAAACAATAGATGATCTAAAATCAACTATTTCTAGACTCATGAAGGGAAAGCAAAAACTTGATGAAGTCCTTAGTGTTAAAGTGAACACTAATAGACATGGTTTAGGCTATTCCCCTAATAACAAAAAAAAAATCTGTTGAGTCTAAAATGAAAACATCATTTGTTCATGCCCTTAATGCTCCTAGCACTTCATAATCACATTCTAAGAAAATTGCTTATGTTAAAAAATCAATTCATGCTAAGAAAACTGAGCAAGCCAAAAATCAGTAAATGGTAAACACTTTGTGAAGGCTAAGAAGCATGTACAATCAATTAAACCCAAGCATGCTACACCCAATGTTTTTCATAGGCCACAACCCACACAACGTATTTCTAATGTCACACATTTTTTTGTGGTGGGCATGGTCATATGAACTACAATTGCTCTTTAAAGAAAAACAAGCAAAAACTCAACCTTGTGTGGATTAGAAGGATCTGCTCCCTTCTAGGACTAACACTACTGGACCCAAAACTATTTGGGTACCAAAGAAATCCACCTGAGATCTATGGATACAGGTGCCTTGGAAACCTGAAGATGAAAGAACGTCAATGTGAACTTCAGGGCACCGAAATTACTTTGTGAGTATCATGTACTTCTGTTTTAAGTTTTCAAGGCAAACATGAATACTCTTGTATGCTTAACTGTTTAATCGTTTAGATTTTGTATATAGGCTATGTTTTTGTTTTCTCTATCATAAAAATAAAAAAAAAATCAAAAATCAAAAACACGAAAAGAGTCTTAGAGTTTAGTGTCTATTGCATGTCTATTCCTTGTATGCTTGCATGTACATTATATGTAAAGACACTCTCCTTGATTATTTCTATGGCCTATACTCCCTTGCTATTTCTATTGCATTGGTTTGATATTTAGTGCGCATGAATTCAGCCACTAGGGGTGAGTATTTGCTTTTAGTGTGTGCATACATTAAGAGAGAGCAAAATAATTATGCATTTAACTTGCTTCTCAACATACATTTGAAATTGAAGCCAACACACTATTGCACATGATTATGATTAACATATATCACTTTTATGATAGGTAGAAATTGCTCTTAACACTGTGTGATGCTTAAAATCCACCTAAATTGTAGTAACTCTTGAGAAAAAAGCTACATGTCCCAACAAAAGAGGAACTGAGCTTAGTAACCATGTCTTTCCACTGAACAAGTGAGGAGCTTTGTGTCAAATGGCAATACTTTTCTAAAAAATGAACAAAATTAAATCAAAAGAATTTGACATCATTGGTTTCAGAAGTTAAAAAAAACGGGGGGTGCAGAGTGATAGCTAGCAAAAATTGAGGGTCTTTTATGCATGGGTAACATTGAGAGTATCCATTAGTGTGTGAATTGTAAATTCTATTTTATCATCATGTGTGATGCATATTAATCAGTCCAGAAAGCCCTGTGCAATTCTTAACTTCTGATCGTGAATCATTTTCAATTCTTAACGTACTATATTCTTGAGTTCAATTGCATCTCCTATCCCTATTACCACCCACTTTTTGATGTTGTCAAAAAGGGAGAGAGAATATGTTGAGAACATATGTAGATTTTATATTCTGGTTTGGGGAGAGATTGTTCGAAAAAGGGAGTTATAAGTATCTTTGAGAGGGGGAGTAATCTTGCATGAATGTGAATGCTTGCTTGCATGTATGTAAAACAAAACAAAAAGAAAAAAAATGGATTAACAAATTGGCATATGAAATCACATGTTGTGTTTTGTGTGAAAAATCTACAAGTGTTTTGTCATCATCAAAAAGAGGGAGATTTTTGTACTTTGTAGATTTTGATAATCACAAAAACACTAATTCTCAATTATGATGAAAAGATCACAAAGCACCAATTCGTATTTATCTTAATGATCTAAGCATTTGATTCATTCATATTTAATTTGAGGGTCTAACTTGTGTGTTAAATGTGCATTAAAGTATGTCACAAGTCGCACTTGAAGTGGACATTACAAAGCCCAAGACTTGGACAAAAAGAAAAGACATGACTGGTAGAAGAACTGCAGAATTGATACAATTGGACGATCAACTTTAGTAAATCAGTCAATCGATTATCAAGAGGTGTCGACAGATCAAGAGATTGGACGACCGATTTGGTGATTTCGGTCGACCGATTACGGTCCAATCGATTGATGTTAAGAAGGCCAATCGATTGATACCAAGGTTCCGATTGGTGAAGAAAATATCGGACGACCGATATGAAGGAATTAGATGACCGACCTAGCTAGTGCTGTTTAAGGCTAGGACAGTCAAAAAATCGATCGACCGACTTCACAGAATCGGACGACTGACTTGGTGCATTATGTCGACATAGAAGAAGAAGCGGGTAAACACCAAAGCCAAAGTCCAGAATCGAACGACTGGCCTGGTAAAATCGGTCGACCGATTATGGAAACACAGTTTCATATTTGGATAGGTCACTTTCCAAGTTTGGATTTGGACGAGATTTTTTTGTCATCTACGACCAAGATCAAGTTGTTGGCAAGTTGGTATTTAAAGGGAGGCCTTTCCATGTATGCAGAAGAGAATACACATAGTTGGAGAACAATTTGCACCAAGACTAGGGCAAAGGACGAACCAGCAGACTAGAGCACTTTCTTCAAGGGTTGCTATGCAAGTTCAAGACGTTGGATGTTCAGAAGATCGTGCATCCTTATTACTTAGTCCAGAAATCCCTGTGCAATCTTTCATATTCTTCTTCGATGTTTTTCAACCACGCCAAAATAGGATAATTCTGAACTGCGAATTTTCTTCTTTCTTCTCTTGTTCTTGGGTTGAGAATCGTATTTCAATTTATTTACACAAACATCACTGTGTGTGTGTGCTCGATTTGTGAGCACATCTTTGGTTGGTGTGTAGTGTTGGATCGAATGAGTAGGGTGAATACATCTAAAAAAGGGGGGTTGAATAGAGCTATTACCAATCACAGCGGAAGCTTAAGCAATTTAAAAGAATTACTTCAGATTGTAGCTCAATCTAGTGAAAACATACTAATTTGAAGTGGTTGTGTGTAGTTGATGTGTGAGATAATCAGACAAACAATGTGTGAGCGATCCCTATGCTTACATCTATCGAAGAGACAATTAAGAAAACCACAATGCATAAAGATTTTTAAGGTGGTTCGGAGATCACAATAAGTGATTCCTACATCCACCCTCACCACTGTAAGGATTAAACCTCACACTATCTTGTAAAAGAGATACAACATACACACACTCAGAGCAGACTGCTCAATCCACACAATTGAGCAAAACACTGAAGGCACACACACACGATCAGACACACGCTCTGATAGAGATTAATCTGCACAGAACACATGTGCAAATCGATCAACTCTCAGAAACACACACACATACGAATAACCTTTGCATGTGCTCTCCTCTGTTAAAGAACAACTAGACTTCAATGAAGTTCAAAGATCTGGACACCTCTCCTCTAAGATTGGATCTCCAGATCAGGAAGAAGAACAAAGGATTCACGAGCTTCTTCTCCTTCTTCTTCTTCTTAGTGGCGCTGCTCTACTCCTCTTTCTGGGCTCTGTGTTTTCTCACTCCTTTCCACAGTCCTCTGTTTTGCTGCCGCTTCTGGAAACCCCTTTTTACAAAGGACAATGGTATATTTATAGCCTTAATCATGTGACCTAGGATTTGGGGATACTTGAGTACCAAGTACCCCAAGTAACACATGTGCCAGTCACATGACATCCTGCATAGATGGCATCTTTAGTTATTCAGGAGAAAAGGCAACAATATACTTCAATTGATACCACAACCGATGTGAGGCTTAAGTACAATCAATATAGAACAAGTATAATCGATATAGACATGACAATTGATGTTTAAGTTGTTCAGCAATCGATGTGCAGACAATCGATATTTAAACATGAAGCAATCGATGCCTAACATGATGCAGTCGATGTTTAAGTTGTTCAGCAATCTATGTGCAGACAATCGATGTTTAAACATGAAACAATCGATGCCTAACATGATACAGTCGATGTTTAAGTTGTTTAGCAATCGATGTGCAGACAATTGATGTTTAAACACAAAGCAATCGATGTCTAACATGATGCAATCGATATTTAAGTTGTTCAGCAATCGATGTGTAGACAATCAATGTTTAAACATGAAGCAATCGATGTGCAAACAATCGATGTTGTGACAATTGATTAATGAACTAAGCATATACACAATCGATTGGCCAAACTTCGACTGTTGAAGAGTCGACTATCAGTGCTTTCAATTGATTGATGAACAAGGCACATAAACAATCGATTGGCCAGACTTCGATTGCTGAAGAGTCGACTGTCAATGTTTGCAATCGATTGATGAACAAGGCACATGAAAGCACTTATGTTCATTAACCAAAAAATGATATTATGATATCAACAAAATGCACAGTGATTATGTCATCATCAAAACAAATCAAATCACTCATTATCAAAACAATGATTACGGTTATTCACATAACTATAACTGAACATGTAGTGCGTGCTGCGCATACATACCGGTTGCCTTATCCCATGGAAATGATGTAGGGTTTGTGTTGTCCTCGGAAACAACTGTGTGTGTGTGAGGGCTTACACTTGTACCTGGGAAACAAGTTAGTAGAAATCTTTACAGGGGTGTGAGGTAGTGGACGTAGGCGCACACGGGGGTGTGTTTACTGAACCACTCTAAATCCTGCGTGCATGTGTGGTTTGATTTGTTTTCTTCTACCTCCGTTCTACGCACATTAGGATAGTCAATTTCGTTTATATACTTGTTATATTCCCGTTGTGCATATCACATAATAAGTTTGATTAATTGAGTTTAATCTATTCTGTGCAAAAGAATTTTTATTGGGCGATAACCAATTCACCCCTCCCCTCTTGGTTGTTCATCACATCCTCACTCTTCACTTTACGATATCAAAACCATTCTAAAGAGGAAATGAATCAAAATCTAATACATTTGAGGCTGACCAAGTCTCCTAGAGGGTCTGATCTCTTCTTGTTCCTCTTCCCACTCTTCATCACTCTCGACTTCTTGAGCCACTACATTCCACACACACCCAAGCTAGGACTTGGACCAGTTCCACTCTCCGTAATTGACGATCACTAACTTAGAAAGAAGTGGGTTTAAGGATCACTTCCGCATTTACTTCCTCGCCCTTAGCGTTGCCCAGGTTCTCCTCCTCTCTCGAGAACTTGGTGTATTAGCTACCCATCTCAACCTAACTATACTGGTAAGGATACATAGGAGGTGGTGGACGTGATGGTTGAAGAATCCTTGGAGGACATGGGATAGGTTGGGAAATTGGACCTTTGATCCTCTCTTTTTTTCCTTGACAAGAAAATAGGAAATTATATTAAACTAAAGGAAAAGTACAAAGTACAAAGGGAAAGGGAACAAGGCTGCCCGTACCTACAAACACAAGTATAATAGCAACAATCCACCACTTCTCACGATAAAAACATAGAAAATACATTTCCTAAGGAGGAATAGAGGAAACACCATTCTGCTAATGCCGTTGCTTCAGGTCAAAGACAAGAGTAGGAACGTTCAAAGCCTAATGACATTTAAAGGAAGAAAGCACCAATTAAGGTGGAAGACCACTCTGATGAAGCAGTTGCAACTCAAATGTGCAGTAAAACAGAAGCTCGGGAGACACATACATTATGAATGTGTACGGGTGAACTACAACCATGAGCAAAGCCTGCATCCCAAAGGTCCAACTCAAGGGAAGGCAAGATAGAGTGGTAAGAACCACCATCTGTAGGAGCTTAATGAAACTTCAAACTTCACAATGATCTGACCTGGAAAAAGCAAAAAGGGAAACCAAACAAGAGCAAAAACAATAGATGCTACTAAAGGCTAGGCCAAGAAAAGGATGAACACCTGTCAACCCCACATCGAAGAAATTAAAGGGTTTTGGGCACTAAGGAAAGGGTGTTCCCAAAACAAGATTCATGTAGTCGACCCCAAATAATGTGATAAGACTCTGATGATGATCCCTCTTCAAGAGGGAGGAGTGAGAGAGAGTGAAAACCAAGTGGTTGAGGTGCCGACAGTAAGAAGAGAAAGAGAGATTGTCTTCTATTTTTTTTTTCTTAAAGAGAGAGTTGTAGGGGCCAGTTAGCCTTTTTACTCCATTAACTCAAGCATGGTTAAGCTAAATGAATGGAATCAAACGGTAGGAGCATACATGATTTTAGGGGTATAGGGTATAATGTGAAGATTTTAGGGATATATATTTAGATGTATATATTCATGGGGGTAGAGACGTAACTTTCCCAAATAGTTTTCAACCAACTAAAGTGTTAACAACCAATTAATAAACAAAGATGATAGGTCTTTCACATTAAAGGATCCATCAAAAATTTCTAAGTTGGAAGATCATTTAGAATTTGAACTTGCTCTTATCAGGTTGATTTTCCTAGTGTCCGTCTTCAAATAGCAAAACTAAATGGGAAAAAGTAGGGGGGATAGGAAAGTGGAGGAGATGATGTGGGGTTGCGAGGGGAAGGGTATGATGAGATCTTGCTGAATCCTGAAGGCACATCTGATTCTATGGTCTCATCAGCTATAGTTGATGCCATTGTCACCATGAATTCTCCTTGATGCTGCAGTCACCACCGTTTTCTTATTTCTTACTGCTCCTCCTCAGCCACACTTTTCCTTTGCATTATTTTCCTCCTTTACTTTTAGCATATCATTGGATGCTGATTGCACATCTCATCTGCATCCTGCGAAATATTGTTATACTCTCTATACTCACAGAGAAACCTCTTCAAAAGATTCATTAGAGTACTACATAAGTCATCATGTCAAAGCCTGCTTAGATGCTTAGTTGCGTAGATTGCATAGCAAGTGAAGGGATTCTTTATGTTTGGTAGCAGTCGTTTATTTCTTTAAATTCTATATAAGAACATTTTGTTACTCATGAGTATGGTTCAACTATTACCAAATATGAACAAACATCTTTAGAAAAGCCATTGTGAACTATTACATGGCAAACAATTGCCTTAAGAAAGATGCAAAGTCGATGCCATCTGTGTTGTGTCCTTTTAGAAATTTGCTTCATGGTTAGTGTGGTGGTGTTTCCTGTTCGGTAGTCGGCCGAACGGGCCTCCACTAAGAGAGAGAGAGCGAACGGTCACTGGTGTGGACGAAGGCCTGTAAGACCAGAGAGGACATCAGGGAGGGGTCCGATTGAAGAACTAGGGGGAACCCTTCGATGCCTAAGTCAGGTCAGACCGTAAAGAGAGGATAGAAAAGAAAGGTTCCTTGGTATGTGGATTCGCGCGTGGGCGATTGTGTGTGAGAGATGTCTCGTACCTTTGCATGAAGGTTACCTGTTCCTTTTATAGGTGAGGGACCTGAAGGGTCCGGACATGACCTCATCTAATGATAACCGAAGGGACGCGTCGATTGAGTTCCCAAAGCGGGGGTTGTCTATTTAAGACACCTATTGGGATTCCACGCTGTTAATGCCCCAGATCGTGGGGTGGCGTGTCACACCGTCGCATTAACTACTGTGGTAGGCGACGGGCCGCCTAGAGCTGCAAACCATGGGGGTGCCACGCAGGGGCTAACGATCGTGGGGTGGAGTGTCACACCGTCGCATTAACTACTGTGGTAGGCGACGGGCCGCCTAGAGCTGCAAACCATGGGGGTGCCACGCAGGGGCTAACGATCGTGGGGTGGAGTGTCACACCGTCGCATTAACTACTGTGGTAGGCGACAGGCCGCCTAGAGCTGCAAACCATGGGGGTGCCACGCAGGGGCTAACGGGCATGTTCGGTGCTTGGAGAGGCCGCCCAGTGCCCGGTGCTCGGCACGGCTGTTTGGTGTCCAGTGCTATGGCCGCAGAGGCTTTGAATAGGAGCCTTGCGGCCTGCTCGGTCGACCATATCCTGCTCGAACAGGGTCAATGGCATCTGGAGACCATCTAGAAACCCTTAGGCACTTAGTGGCTGAGGCGTGTTCGGAAGCCTACGGCTAGACCAGAGGACACGTGGCCGAAGGACCAAAGCCTGATTGCCTTGTTGGGTCATGATGGGCCTATGGGCCTAGGAGGCTGAAAATAGCCTCTACACTTGCCCCCCACTCTCTCAAGCCTTCTCGGGTGTGACCGTGAGCACTTGAGAGGGGAGATGACTTGTTCGGTGATCTCTCGCATTAAATGTGACGCTGATCGCGGTGGTGTACGACCATTGGTAATGTTGTTGAAGTTCTCCTCATAACTACCGTAGCATGATGGCGGACAAGACGTGACGTGACCAGGAACCGGAATGGCCCGTTCGAATAGGCCGTTGGAGCGGGCGACCCGCCATTTTCCACCTTTGAATCTCGCGCCTCTTCTTCCTTATAAGGAAGGGAAGAGGGGAAGTGAGCACCCTACGCTTTCCTTATTCAAAAGAGCACTCTCCCGCTCTTGCCGTTCGCCTTCTTGCCTCCCGCACCTTCTTCTCCACTCTTTGTCCTCCTCACCGACTCCCAGCAGTGATGGCGCAGCAAGAGGGCAAGGCTATTGCCGCGGCGGTAGTGAGCGGAGCAGCGCCGATGACGACGAAGGGGTCGAAGTACCGGTGCTTCGAGAACCTCCACAAGCACTACCGTATTGGGAGGAATACGACATCATCTTCACCCGGGAAGACCAGACGTACCTGATGGACAGGCCGGGATGTTTCGCGCTTTCCTTAGACATCCTGGAAGCAGGGTTCCGACTGTCGTTGCCGAAAGTGGCGAGGGACCTACTGAATGCGTGGAAAATCGCGCCGATTCAGCTAACACCCAACTCGTGGAAGAGGATAGGAGTCTTCTGCATCATGTGCCAGAAGAAGGGGGTCCAGGCCATGGCGAACCTCTTCCGGAACCACTTTAGCCTCGCGTCCTCACTGCAGTCTGGGAACACAGTCATGTACACGAAGCACCAGACGAACATGATGCAGATCCACTTCTCCGGACACCACTCGAACAACAAGGGATGGATGTGGCACGTCTTCTTTGTTGGACGGAGGAAGGGCGCCAGAGCTCCAGAGTGGGGGTTTCCTACCCGGGTGCGCAAGCCCATGAAGATAGACATCGCACCCTTCCTAATCCAGGATGCAACAAAGGCGTCAATGGAGTTGTCCTCCGTGCTCGTGAACAACATCAAGCTGTATCTGACGAAGTATAAACTTGTCAAGTACCAGCTCAGCCAAGCATGAAGTAAGCTTCTAACTCCATCTCTTCGCCTTTGTTTTGATGAGAAAACTTTTAACCCTTCCATTTTCTTTCACAGATGATGCCGAGCTGGCCGCGGGCCGTGGCCAAAAGGACCTGGCTGTATACGTCGAGCAGATCACCGTCAGGCCATATCTGACGTACCTGAATGAGGACGTTCCCCTGACTGTAGTCGGGGCCGGCTGGTCTGTCATCAACGGACGACCTACCGAGCAGAGGTCCCTGAAGATTAGTCTTCAGAAGAAGACTACCGCTCCAAAGAAGGCGGTGAGGGTCCCACAGTCGGAGGCCAAGGAGCAGTCTGAGGAAGAAGACACTGCCCCCCAGCTCCGACTTCGGAAGAAGAGGAAGCTGGTGAAAGTGGACGAACAGGACAGGCCGAGGACCTCAGCCGTGATGGAGACCCTAACAGTCGAGGGAATGCTCTCGGAGCTGGGCCTTGGTGCTGAGGACGTGGTCGTCATTGGCGACCATTCAGACGAGGACTCCCTCGAGGAGCTCATCGGGGCGTTGGAGCCCTTGGCTCCCGCCAGCGATCGTGAGGGAGCGGATGCAGAGAGGGAACTGGTGGTAGCAGCGGAAGTGCCGAGCATAGCGGCAATGGCGGTGGGGCCCATAGCCGAGCAGACGCTTGACTCGGCACCGACCTCCGAGACGGCGACAGCGGGACCCCCCCACAGGGCAACCCCTCACCGTTGTGGCTGAGCAGTCGGTTGGCCATGACAAGGCTATGATCCCACAAGGGACGCCAGCAGCGGGGGAGGCCGAAGACCCGGATATCACGGCCGCGAACGTGGTCACCGATCGGGTGGCTGAAGAGCCCCATCATCACCTTCGAACAGGCCGTCGGGGCGGCCAAGGCGAGAGCGGGGTCCGAAGAGGATCGCGTACCCCTGTCAAGGGTACTCACGACGAGGACCTCCGCCCAACCTACGGAGGTTGGTTTGGAGGCAGCCTTGGAATGTCACCGAGCGGACCCCTCGGCCCGAGCTCTACCCCTCTGCCCTACTGCCGAGCAGCTAGAGGGACTCTGAAGATATATGGGGGAGAGCTCTGGAGAAGCAGGGGCCGACAAGGACGGGAGCGTGATGCCTTCTTCGAGAGGGAGCACCGGTGATGACATCGATCCTGAAGAGCTTGCGTGCGACATAACGCGGTCCGTCGAAGTGCTTCGCAAGCTGGCTGTACGGGCACAGATGTAGCAGGTCTTCTGGGACGACAAGGTCACGGCTTCAGCGGAGCGAGAGGAGTAGGGCCAACATCACGAGGCCGGGCAGCAAAAGGAGATTCATGACCTCCGAGCTGCATTAAAGGCTTCAGAGTTGAATCTCGACATTGTCGAAGCCGAAAAGAATGTCATCGTCATTGTGCTCCACGAGGCCAAGCTCGAGGGGTTGCCTCATACAAGTCTAGTCCGAAATTCTAGAAGGATCTGGAACACTATGGGGACTCTTGCTATGGGGTTGGCCTCGAGGTCGGTGATCGGCGAGGGCGTCTCCATACGATGGTGGAGTATGCTCAGGAGGCTTTCAACGTTGCTCTTTGGGAGTGTCGTCAGTGGACACGGGATCCTCATCTTGACAGGATCCGCTTCACTAGCTTCCGTGCTGGGCAGATGTTCTCCGACGCCGAGGATGTTGGCCCCTCCGACTGAGCTCCTTAGGCCTTGTACATTTTTTTTTGCTTTTTTGGTATGTAACTTGCCTTGGTAGGCTATGTATATTTTTGCAAATGAAAATAGAAAATTATCCTTTTTCAATCCCTTTCCTTCTTGTCAAGTTCTTTTCGAATCGGAATCTGTCGATGTTTTAAGGCTTTTGGGTATCGCGTAAGCCTTCCGAGCTGAAGAGCTCTAGCCAGGGGTTGTGTCGCACGCCCTTGGGTGTTTTAGGGTTTTTAGGTACTGCGCAAGTCTTCCGAGCTAAAGAGCTTCGACCAGGGGTTGTACCGAACACCCTTCCCACAAACCGATAGAACAGGAAAAGGAGAAGTAGGATTTTGACCCAAAAAGGCCCTTCTTATAAATAATAAGCCTTTAGGTTTGACGCATGCCAGGTCCTTGATATGGTTTCGCCGCTAAGGGTAGACATCTTATAGGAACCTTTTCCGAGAACATGGATGACCTTATAAGGTCCTTCCCATTTTGGGGCGAGTTTACCTATTGCCCTTCGGGGAATCGAAGCCGAGCAACGACGTAGGACCAGACCACCTTCAAATAAGCATTGTTCACGAACCCTGGAGTTGTAATATTGTGCTAGCCTCTGTTGATAGGAGACCAACCTTATGCTGGCGTCGCTCTGCCGCTCACCGAGTATGTCTAGATTCTCCCTTAGCGCACGATTGTTGGCTGCTTCATCGAAGTGGGTTGTTCGGAGTGTTGGGAGAGCGACTTCCAAAGGCACAACAACTTTTGTGTTGTAGGCCAAGTGGAAGGGAGTCTCCCCGGTGGCTACCTGAGCAGTTGTTCGGTGGCACCAGAGTACGTTAGGTAGCTCCTCCATCCACGAACCTCCTACTGCTTCCATCCTCATGCGTATCCTGTGCAGTAGTGTTCAGTTGGCATTTTCTACCAAACTGTTAGCCTGGGGATGTGCTATCGAGGTGAAGTGGTTGTAAATGCCGAGCTCTGAGCACTTCTGTTTAAAGAATGTGCTGTCAAACTGTTTCTCATTGTCGGTGGTAAACACCTTCAGGATGCCGAACCGGCACATGATGCTCTTCCATACAAATTTCTGTGATGCCTGATCGGTGATGGTAGTGATAGGTTCGGCCTCGATCCACTTGGTGAAGTAGTCAATGGCGACCAGCAGGAATTTCTTCCAACCTTAAGCCTCAAGGAATGGTCCCATGATGTCTATTCCCCACCGAGAAAAGGGTCGAGGTTCGAAGAGGGAGCACAGCTATTTTGCAGAATGTCGAATGAGCTGCCCGAACTTCTGACACTCCAGGAACTTCTTCGCATAGGACATGTAGTCCTTCTACAAAGTAGGCCACCAGAACCCTGCTCGGAGGATGTTGCGCGCCAAGGTCCTTCCACTCGGGTGACTTCCACACAGACCCTCGTGTACCTCCTCTATAGCCGGCGCTGTCTCAAAAGGACTAAGGCATCATAAGAGGGGATTGGAGAGGAATGTTGGTACAGCTGTTCGACGATGGTGAACTTTTGGCTGCGTAGTCGGATCTTGCGAGCTTCGGCTTGGTCGGGAAGGAGCTCTCCACGAAGTAGATAGGCCAGAACAGGATCCTTCCAGCTCGGGGCCAGTTGGTCGGTTCTGATGGCCGCTACATCTATCTTGGTGCTCAGCGAGGCGAGCTCTTCAATGAACATGGAGCGAGAAGGGTGATGTTGCCTGAAGACGCTAATCTGGCGAGTGCATCTGCCTACGCGTTCTGCTCTCATGGAACATGCATGACTTCAAAGTAGAGGAGGCCTTCTGCATGGCACTGTAGGATAAGCTTCAGTGGCTGGTCGGTTAATACCGTGATCGGATGGGCCTAAAAGTATGGCCTGAGTTTCTGTGCAGCCGTGATGAGTTCCAGCGCGAGCTTCTCTGCTCGGGGATATCTCCTCTTAGCCTCTTGCAGGACTCTACTTACGTAGTAGACCGAATGCTGCACTGTCGCCTCTTCTCTGATTAGTACCCTGCTGATGGAGTGTTCGGTGACTGATAAGTACATGAACAGTTGCTCTCCGAGCACTGGCTTTGAGAGAATTGGTAGAGCAGCGGCTCGGTGAAGGCCGCTTCACACTCCGGAGTCCACTGTACCTGCCCCCTTGCGGCGAGGCACCTCTAGGGACTCGCAGCAACTTGAAGAAGTTAAAAATTCTCTCTACTGCTTGGGATATGAAGCGGTTGAGGGCCGCGAGGCGTCCAGTGAGCCACTGGACGTCGCATACAGTCTTCAAACTGCTCATCTCCAGTATGACATAGATCTTCTTGGGGTTGGCCTCTATTCCTTGATTGGAAGCCGAGGAACTTCCCCGAGCGTACTCTGAATGCACACTTGGCTAGATTGAGCTTCATATTGTACCTTCGCAGGGTGGCGAAGGTTTATTCTAGGTCGGTATTGTGGTCGGCGCTTGGGTGTGTTTTGACCAGCATGTCATCGACGTCGACCTCCATGTTACGCCCGATCTACTGATCGAACATCTTGTTGACCAGTCGTGCTTGTGTTTTTCAAACCGAACAACATTCTGGTAAAATAGTAGAGGCCGAGGTCAGTTACAAATGTTGTGGTGTCTTGATTCGGTGGATGCATATTGATCTTATGATAACCAGAGTAAGTGTCCCAAAAGCTGAGAAGCTCGTGCCCGGAGGTTACGTCTACCAGCTGGTCTATGCGCAGCAGAGGGAAGTTATCCTTAGGCATTGCTTTGTTGAGGTCCTTGTAGTCTACGAACACACGCCATTTGCCGTTGGCTTTGCGGACGAGGACCACGTTGGAGATCCACCTGGGGAATTGGGCTTCTTGAAGTAGCCCAATTGATCGGCTTTTGACGAGGTGATCGTAGATCACAGTCTACCATTGTCGGTTGATAGGTCGTCACCACTGCTAGACAGGTGGTACCCTTGGATCCAGGTTTAGGTGGTGAGTCATCACCTCTAGAGGGATACCGGGCAGCTCGTCATCCGACCACGTGAATGCGTCCAGGTTGGCGAGCAGGAAGGCCTTGTAACGGTGTTGTTCGGCTTCTAGTAGCAAAGTGCCAATGTAAAGGACGTGATCGGGGTCATCATCCACCCACACACGCAGCAGGTCCTCGACAGGCGTTCCATGGCTTGTTGAAGCCTCACTGGTTAGTGCAGGCGGAGCCACCAGGTCTTCAACGGGCTGTTTGTCTCTCAAGGAGAGAACATAGCACTGCCGAGACTCGCGCTAGCTTCCGAGCACCTCCTCTATGCCTTGCGGAGTTGGGAACTTCATCTTCTAGTGCAGCGAAGAGGGTACGACTTTGATGCGACTGATCAGGCCTCTGCCGAGGATGGCATTGTACCCTGTCATGCTTTCGATGACAAGGAACTCCATCATCTTGGTCACGTTCCTCTGGGCTGTTCCCAAAGTGATTGGCAAACGGATTCGACCCATCGACCGTACAGAGACTCCAGAGAAGCCGAACAGAGGCGATTCTACTAAAGTCAGCTGCTCGACCTTCAGACTTATAAGGACAAAACAATCATACGCCAACACATCTGGTGCACTTCCATTATCGACGAGGATACGTCGCACATTACAATGGTTGATGGTGGCCGAAATGACCAATGCATCAGTGTGTGGAGTTGTAACTCCTACAAGGTCATCGTCCGAGAAGGTGATAGGCTCCTCGGATCTTGTGCGTGTCGGACTCGATGGATAAGGGGTCGACTGGGGAGCCGGGGACCGTTCGACCTAGTGTACCCTCCGAGCATAGCTGCATCGGTTTTGGATGCTCGAGGGTTCGTTCTCGGCTCCTCAGGCAGTCTTCGTTTCAGTGCACATACTGACCTAAATAGTCGCGCTTGATCAAGGACTCGATCTCGTCTTTGAGTTGGCGGCATTCAGAGGTGTCATGGCCGTGGTCACGGTGGAAGCGACAGTACTTGTCCTGGTTGCACCTGCAGAGATCAGAGCACATCCTGGGTGGCCACCAAACGTACTGCTCGTCCCGGATCTCGGCCAGGATTTGTTCAGGGGCCACCGTGAGGGAGGTGTAGTCTGTGAAGGGGAATGGTCAGCACGGCGAATCCCCATTGCGTCGACTCTTTTTCTGTTCTCGGTCGGTACCATTGTCAGAAGGCCTCTTCTTCTCCATTAGCTCTCCCTACTTGGCTTTGCTGGCTGCCGGACTCTCCTCGCACGCAGCATGGCACTGGGCGGTGGAGAGGAGCTCGACGAGGGTCATCGGTTGTTGTATCCCCAACATTCTTTGGAGGAACCCATCGCGGGTGCCCTGTATGAAGGCACTGGTAGCGAGTGGGACATCCAGATGTGGGATGCATAGCGCCTCAGTCTGGAACCTCTTGACGTAGTCCCAGAGAGCCTCGCCTTTCTTCTATCGGATGGATAGAAGAGAGGCCGTTGTGCGAGGCTGAGACCTTCCGCTCAGGAAGTTGTCCTGGAAGGACTTCTTCAATTGGTGGAAGAAAGAGATGGAGCCCGCGGGGAGAGTTTTGAACCATGCCCTCGATGTCTCCTTCAACGTGGCCAGAAAGGCCCGACACTTGGCCACGTCTGATGCTCCGTGGAACACCATGTGCGACTCAAACCCATGGATGTGATCTGCCGGGTCGATGGTGCCGTCATAGGGTGCGATGGAAGCCAGGGGGAGTTTCGGAGAGACCCAGGCTTCTAGGATCTCCACTGTAAATGGGGAGTGAAAGTCTAGGTCATCGTCTGCCAGAGCTTTACCCTCGGCCCTTTAAACCATTGCGTCCATCTAGCAGGTGCGATTCTCTATGCGACGCTCGAAGTTGACGACACGACGAAGTCATCTGGCCAGTTCTTAGTCGGAATGCACCGAGTCTTTGTGCCGAGAGGCGTGGGCGTAGCGGCCCTCGTCATCCAGACCCGTTAACCTAATAACGTGCCTGATCCGACTCTGCCTCCCGCGAACGAGCCAAAGCCTCACAAGGGATATCATTCACACAAGTCCGTAGAAATATAAAAGAAACTGCTGAAATATATTATAAGATTGCCATCTCACAAATATTTACAAGAAATTTACATAGTCATTTCTCAACTAAAACCGTACACAACTACAACAGCAACCTGGGGCATACCCCGAGGTGTACAAAGAAAGAAAATTACACTGTTGGAGGTGCAGACCCTGCTCCGCTACGGTGCAGCTCAGAACTAGACGACGGGTGCGAAGTCTCCTGCTCTCCCTCACCTGAAAGGGGTAGGGGTGAGCCTCACGAGTCACTGGCTCAGTAGGGAAACTCCCCTAGAAACTGAGCAAACCAACACGAGTAGTAACGCAGGAGGCCACGCTAACAACTTGTAGAACTAGCTAACAGGATATAAAGCTGTAAATATCACTTACTGCTTGCCGCTTAACAGAAAACAACATTATTAAATAAACAGCAAACCACAACCAGGTGTACGTGCTAAAGTAGGGAAACGCCACACTCGAGTCATGAAGACTGGTTCGTGACACCAGCTACTGACTCGAACAAACCACACAAGACTACCTCTCAGTCTTGCAGCCACGGACGTAAGGTCCAGCTACCGCTCCACTAGAACACAAGCCAAGAAATTGTGGAGACCAACCAACACCACTCATGTGGACCACACTGCCGCAGGCCCATGCCTCGCACCTTTAGGGACTCTGGCCTGAGCTCCCTAAAGTGAGGCACTGGAAAACAGGACTAGCTGGGGCCCAGTACGTCTATTGATATCCGTAACCCCCAACCACGAGCGCGCTACAAGCGACAAAACACAAACTCTCACAAGTCGCTGTCCCACTGTCATCTTTTCCTCAGTCGGACGTACTACTCTACACAAGAGTGAGGGTGTCTAGGAAGACGACAAGACCTCGTTGGTATCCAGTACCGGGACAAGCCCTGAGCACACACACGTGTCTGGCTCACACAAAACCTAGGGCTCCTAACTGAAGAGGAAACCACGGTAGGCATCGTACTACTCGCCACGCACACACAAACCACGTGCACACCGCACAAGCCACGTGAAACCTCACGACAACCATGTGAACACTACGCAAACCATGCACATTTCACGCTCCCCGTGCGCTACGGGTGCCAATGCACCGCGTACTATTACCATGCATTACCAAATACAATAATCGGATACTATGCTCACATGTACAAACACAAACAGGCCCTCGACTGTGAACGCGATAGGGTCCTATGTTGCCTTCAGAACGCGACACCCCGATATGTCGCATTCAAGAACATGAACGCGACGGGTCGGCCTGTTGCGACCTGGTCACGACGGGAGGGTCTGTCGCCTTCACAAGCAAAAACCCTAATCCGGAAACCGTTCTCTGGATCACCCCCAGAACCCCTGCAAACTAGTGTTTTCATCCATTTTACATGCTTTAATGAGTGCCCTAGTATGGTATCTACTGTTTGGAAAGCCAATAACACATTAAACACACCACACACACATTCCACGGATCAAAACAAGTGGAATCTCCCTACCTCCATGAAGAATGCGAAGTACGAGATTCTCATGGCATTTCCCCCGCTCCACGCGGCGTCCTCGTGGCGAGAACACGCCCAAAACACCACCAAAATGTGAAATTGCCCAGAAACCACCGCACAACACCTTCCATGGCCGAGCAAAGCTTGCAAAATCTCTATTCAGCCAAACCTATTTAAAAATGCAGCTCGGTTGGGAGCGCGACGCATGCATCCATCGCGACCTGAATGCGATGATGCTGGCTGTCGCCTTCCTAAGGTCGACGTCAGCAACCCACTCGGCGCGTGACACGCGGCGCGCATGCAGACGACAACCCAAAATAGCGGTTCCATGAACGCGACACCCAGGGCTATCGCGTTCAGAACGTGACGCCCCTCACTGTCGCGTTCACAGACAGTGAACCAGTGAGTGCTTTAGGCCCAAACTACCGGCCCACAAAGCCTCACAACCTGCAGAAACACCTGCTACACACGTCATCGGCCACACACTGGCCTCCACAACTATTATATGATGATCCGAACGATCAATACGCTACATTACTATCACTTAAAAGAAATTTCGTCCTCGAAATTTAAAACGGAAACTCGACAACAAATAGACTTTCACTTACACAAGCATGGTACTATCACCTAAAACAATTAAAGACTTACTCAAACAAGTATGGATACGTTTTTATCATTTCATCTACTAGTTCCCATGTATCTTCCCCACCCTGTCTATTTTCCCATCTGATTTTCACTAGTTCAATTTCTTTATTTCTGAGTTTCTGGGTTCTGCGACCTGTAATTTGCACTGGATATTCTGGCATTGTCATATCTGGCTTCAAGTCATCTCTATGATAACTAACCACTTGGGTAGGATCTTTAATGTACCTTCTGAGCATTGAAACGTGGAACACGTCATGTGCATCAGTAAAATCTGCTGGTAAATCTAATCTGTAAGTTGTTTCACCAACTCTTTCTTTTATCGAAAATGGGCCAACATACCTCAGATTCAATTTGCCTCTTTTGCTAAACCTGAGCACACCTTTAGTAGGAGAGACTTTCAAGAAGACATAATCTCCAACCTCAAATTGCAAAGGCCTGCATCTGGTATCTGCATAACTTTCTGGTGACTCTGCGCTGTCTGAAGCTTTTCTTTAATAAAATTTACTGTCTCTGCACATTACTGAATCAATTCTGGTCCCATAACCTGTCTCTCACCCACTTCATGTCAATTTAATGGTGTTCTGCACAGTCTACCATATAATGCTTCATAAGGTGCCATTCTAATACTTACATGATGGCTGTTATTATAGGCAAACTCTACTATGCCCAAGTGATGCTCCCATACACTTCCCCAAACTAAGCAGCAAGCCCTCAACATATCTTCTATTGTTCGGATTGTTCTTTCTGTTTGTCCATATGTCTGTGAATGATAAGCCGAACTATATCTTAATTCTGTGCCAACCACTCTTTGCAAACTCCTCCAAAAGCCTGATGTGAACCTGGGATCTCGATCTGAAACAATAGTAACTGGAATCCCATGCAAAGGTACTATTCTTTCCACATATAATTTGGCTAATCTATCCACTGACCAAGACATACTTACTAGTAGTAACCTATAAACTTTGGTCAATCTGTCCACAAAAACCCAAATACCATTATGACATGTTGATGACCTGGGCAAACCAACAATGAAATCCATAGCAATATCATCCCATTTCCACTGTGGAATGGGTAACGGTTGTAACAGTCCTCCTGGCATCTAGTACTCTGCCTTAACTTGCTGACATACTGCACATCTTGCTATAAATTCTGCAATTTCTTTCTTCATATTGGGCCACCAGAAATGTTTCTTCATATCTTGATACATTTTAGTACTGCCTAGATGAATAGTATATCTTGATCTGTGAGCCTCTTCCAATACTTTATGTCTGACCTCAGCATTGTTGGCACATATAATCAACCCTTGAGTCTAACCACACTGTCATCTCCAAGAGTCACTTCCTCCATTCTTACAATATCTGCTAAATTGTCATTTGTCCTCTACGCTTCCACTATCTGCCAGTATAAGGAAGGTTCCACTACACTGCTTGCTAATATTGCTCGCTGCTGGCTATTAGGCACATATAATGAATTTTCGGTCACATCTTCATACAATTTCCATTCTCTGATCATAAGTTGATTCATAACTGCCTTTCTGCTCACTGCATCCGCCACCACATTAGCTTTACCGGGATGATATGCTAAACTAAAGTCATAATCTTTTAAATACTCCATCCACCTGCGCTGTCTTAAATTCAAATCTTTTTGAGAAAAGATGTACTTTAAACTCTTATGATGAGTGAATATCTCAAACCTTTCACCATATAAGTAATGTCGCCATATCTTTAATGCAAAAACAACTACTACTAATTCTAAATCATGTGTCGGATAATTCTCTTCATGTTTCTTTGACTATCTAGAGGCATAAGCTACCACCTTGTCATGCTGCATCAACACTGCTCCCAAACCTCTTCTTGATGCATCTGTATATAAAACAAATCCACCACTACCTGATGGAATCTCTAATATTGGTGTTGAAGTTAATCCCTTCTTTAATTCTCCAAAACTGCGTCTGCATTCTGAAGACCATACAAAATGTATTCCTTTCCTTGTCAATCTTGTCATTGGAGCTACTATTTTCGAAAAATCTTGGATGAACCCTCTATAATATCCTGCAAGGCCCAAAAAGCTTCTAATTTCTGACATTGTCTTTGGTTCTTCCCATTTCATTACTGCTTCAACCTTAGCTGGATCAACTGCAACACCCTCTGTTGAAATGACATGACCCAAAAACTGAATTTCTTTTAACCAGAACTCACATTTACTGAACTTACCATACAACTGGTGATCTCTTAAGGTCTGCAATGTGATCCTTACGTGTGATGCATGCTCCTCCTCTGATGCTGAATAAACCAAAATATCATCAATGAAAACCACAATGAACTGATCTAAATACGGGTGAAAGATCCTGTTCATTAAATTCATGAAGGCTGTTGGTGCATTTGTCAAACCAAATGGCATCGCCACAAACTCGTAATGCCCATACCTGGTCCTGAAAGTTGTCTTATCAATGTCTTCTTCCTTTATACGCAACTGATGATACCCTGATCTCAAATCTATCTTGGAAAACACCTTGGCTGATTGAAGTTGATCAAACAAATCATCTATTCTGGGGAGTGGATACTTATTCTTGATGATGACTTTATTCAATTGCCTATAGTCAATACACATTATCAAACTGCCATCTTTCTTTCTAACAAATAATACTAGCGCTCCCCACGGTGAATGACTGGGTCTAATGAAACCCTTCTCTAACAACTCCTGCAATTGCTTCTTTAATTCTTTTAATTCTATCGGTGCCATTCTGTATGGTGCTTTTGATATTGGCATACTGTCTGGCTGCAATTCAACAGTAAAGTCCAACTCTCTATGTAGAGCTAACCCTGGCAGATCTTCTGGAAATACATCTGCAAATTCCCTAACCACTGGCACTGAATCTACAGACTTACCAGACTCAACTAAACTAACCGAAGCAAGGTACGCTACACACCCCGCATTAATCAACCTCCTAGCTCTAAGTGCAGAAATAATAAGCTTAGGAGTATAAAAAGTCATACCTTGAAATTCAAATACTGCTTCTGTAGTACCCCGAAAAATTCATTAATTCAAAAATAAAGATAAATTGAAATATTATCAATTAATAAATTCAAAATTAGTTAAAAGAGGTACGCATCATTATCGCATGCGTAAAAATCCATATAAAAATGTCGTAAAAATAATAGTTTTGCTTTAAATAATATACTCTAATGACCCATCAAGAAATTTGGGCATAGAAAAATCATTTGAACCTAGTTTAAGAATTTATGCGACTTATTGTCGTAATTAAGGAATAAGTCAAAAAATTCATTATTATATGAGCCAAAGTGATTAAAAATCAAAATAAACATATGGGTAGACTTTAAATAATATGGGTTGATAGCCCATTATGATAATTGGACCAATAGACAATCTTGGCCCATGAATAAATTCTTTAATAAAAAGATAATTAAGACCCATTAAGTAAATGGGTTGTACAATTGAGCCATATTTAAGTATTGGGTCAAAAGCAAGAGCCCAATTAGTGGATAATGGTTATAAATATTAGGATAAATAATATTAAATTAAATTGAAATAAGAAACTAATTGAATAAATATGTTAAATAGATTTAAATTAGGATAAAGGGTGAATAAGTAGAATTAAACTAAAACCCATTAAGCTAAATTAGGAATGGGTTGTATTAATGGTCCAAGCATAAAAGAATGGGCCCAAATGAGAAGAGCCCATCTTGGGATGGGAATTAATTAAGCTAAATCCACACTTAAATTAATAATAAATGGAAAAGGGTTAAGATAATCATTTAATAACCCATAATTATCCTAAAAAGGAGTCCTTAACCCATCCTAACCCATTAGCCACGAAATTAGATCTCTCCCCAAACCAATTAGAGGATAAATGCTAGAATATGGGGAGATAAATGTGGAAATTCGAAGTTAATTATTGAACAAATTAAAAAGGATAAGGTAAAGACTAAAATAGCTTATAAATATCTCTACAAGAGTCCTAGACCTACCCAAACCCTTTACCCACGAAATTAAACCTCTCCTCTACCCTATTAGGTGGATAAATGTAAGAAAATAAGGTGATAAATGTGGAAATTCGTAGCTAAGAGGAGAAGGAAGAGTTAGAGAGAGATTGGACTCTTAAACAACCTAATAGACCTCTAATTCGTGCCTACCAAGACCCATTTCGTTGTTGGAGCTCTGGAGCACGAGGAGATGAGGCTTTGGACGTGGAGAGCAAGGAAGAAGGAGGCTTGGAGCAAGGAGGACTTGGAAAATTCGTCACCCCAAACCCTAGGAACTTTACAGCATAAAAAGGTAGGCAATCTCTCAAGCACAAATCGTGAAATTTTAACCCTAGATAGCCCACATGATCCTCTTTGAAAGCCCCATGATTTCCTATTTTTCGTGGCTCCATGAAGGAGTATTCAATGTATCAATCCCTGTCAACTCCATGTACCCGAACCTTCATGATTGCTCTCAATCCATGCGTGTGCATGATCCCATATCCTGAAATTAATCTCATAAATACTACATGTTGTTAGCTTTCAAACGCCCTTATTTGCCCTAATTTTCATCTTGTCTCTACTACCAATTAAATCATTTTTCCATGATTGTGCATGTTTAGGTCACCAAAATGTAACCTAATTAAAGCATGCCTAAACCTTGTCTATTTTCACATTAGTCATGCTTGTTGATAGATCTATGAGCCTACTTTCATTTAAAACTAGTTTCACAATTTTTGGATCATCGTGCGATTTTATATAGATTTTAGAAGAGCTCTATGTCAAGCATGGGAGGGAAGGACCTAATTCAGAAAAGGGCTAAACCCTTTTTCTGGGTCGGGCCGCCCCTCTGAAGTCGCGACGGCCCGACCCGTCGCGACCTCAGAGGGGATGCGGCCGGTCGGACCATCACGATATGAACGCGATGGCGGGGGCCGTCGCAATATGAACGCGACGACGTGGAACTGGGCCAGGCCGGCCGGTTCGACTGTCGCACCAGGCCGCCCCGTCGCGACTTGAATCGCGACGGGAGCCCCCGTCGAATTTTTAAAATTTTTGCCATAACCTAGTTTTTCTTATATACCTCTACTCTAATTACTATTTAGCCATTGTCTAGCCTTAATTAACCACTGTTATGAATAATTCGATCTGAATAATTATTAATGGGCAATAATTATATAAATCTAATTAATTTAAAAGCTATGTGCACAATCCATTATACTCTCTTGATTTCTTACACTTGCACACACTTAACAATCATGTTTTCCATTAAACCCTATTAAATTACTCAATAACCTATCTGGTAATTAAGTGAAATTGATTACTAAATTTCCCCTATTTAATTATTTACACTTGTCTTCGATTTAATCGCGTGATTTGAATATCGTGATCGCTTCCCTCGGCCTTCGAGCACTCGAGGCACGATGGACACTTATTTTCTACACACTTTCTTGACATGGACCACCTCTCCACCGGGAATACTCCTGACTGGGCCTAGGATTCCTTGTCAAGGCCTCTGTAAGTCTTCTTGGCTTTGGCACACGTCCTTAGCCGACGAGCTGGTTGTACCCTTAAAACCCGTTACACCCTTAGCATCCAAACGGCCTTAGTGTGTTCTCTCTTACCTTGTGATCACGCCGGACCGTCTAGCCTGTGTTCATAGCACGGCTAGTGGGCGGTTGTGACTTCTACCAGACTGTCGGCACCCGACCTAGTGCTGTGCAACTGTTTCTATCGATGCTTAACGTTGTTTTACGATTATACCCCTATCTCGTCTACTATCTCGTTACTCTCATCTGTTCACTTTCACTCTATATTCTCATCTATTTCATCTATTACTCTCATCTCTTCTTGGTACTCTATTTGGCCATTAAATTGATTGTCCAAATAACAAACAGTGTTATATGCCAAAGCAATAGGGCCCGGTCTGGTCCTGGGGAGAGCGCCCGAAGAGTGCTATTTCCTCGTGAGGGTAACATGATCAGGGTGTGTACGGCATGCACCCAGTGCCATTTAATAACAATCACACTTTAATCTATGACAATCAATCAATCATTTTACTATGTTCTCTGGGTTGACATGATGCTCGACTGGGAAGTGCTATTGCACCTTTGTGCAGACGTTATATATTCTTTCACTATATGGCCAATCCTTTATTATGCTAGTTTTACAATTATTCTTTTTGAATGTGCTATCATTCTCTTGCTATCGTGTGCTATCACTCTCTCGACTATACTTGATAATTCTCTATAGTTATCCTGCCTTATAAGACATTAATTACTTAAACCATGCCTGTTTACATGAGATATTAAGTCCTACTGAGCATTATCGCTCACCCTGCGCTATTGTTGTATGTGTTTCAGGTAAGTCAGATGATGACCCTACGCACACCAACGGGAATGGACTGGAGTGATGAGCGATCAGGAGTCAGAGCGACGGAATGACCTTAGTATCATAGAATTTAGTGAGATATTTTCTTAGTTATCTTTTCCAAATGTAATGATGTTATTGAGCCCTATGTTTTGGCTCAGAATTAGTGGTTGTAATAGTTTAGGTGATTTATCAATAAAATAAGAAGTTTATTGCATTTATTGTTCATTAGTTGCTCTGATATTTGCGACTGTACACGCAATTGTCATTACCATACATGTTGTTCATGCCTCCCCGATTTATTCTGTTGCTAAATTGGCGGGGCATGACAGCTTCACCGGGCCTGCAAAACCTGACCCTCTTCTTTCTACAATCCACCAATGCCCCATAAGCTTCTAACCAATCCATTCCCAATATCACATCATAATCCTTCAACGATAGGGCATACTATCTAGCTGATAATTGATTGCCTTGAATCATTATCAGAACCTCATCTAAAAAGCAGGAGGTGAGCACGTAGCCACCGGAAGGAACTTCTACTACCAACTCACACTGCCTCTCTTCTAGAGGATGTACTATACTATCCGGAAAATCTTCGAAAATAAATGAATGGGAAGCACCCGGATCAATCAACACTCTAGCAGAAAAGTCAAAGAGCGGTAATATACCTTCAATAAGATTGGATGCCTCCGCCTGTGCTCTAGTGATTGCCATCACTCGGCCCCGTCCTCCTCTCTGGTACGGTGCACCTCTACCTTGTTCTGCTGGTGGTTGGTATGATTTTTGTTGAGCTGAGTCCCTCTGTCGAAGCCATAATCTCAGGACTGCGGACAATTTCTGGCTAAGTGCCCTGGCTGACCACAGGTGTAACACCTAAAACCTGGAAAAGCTGTGGGCTGCCCTGCTATACTCTGCTGTGACTCCTCTGGAACTGGTGGTCTATAACCACGACTCTGCTGAAACCACCCTGTTGGAAGCCCTGCTGTCTGCCTCCACCTCGGAAGAATTTCTTTATTTGTTTGCCCCACTTTGCAAATCCTGACGATGATGAAGCTCCTGAGGGTGCCTTACCCTTGCTGATGCCAGTAAACTGCTGGGGAAGCCGAAAGATACCTGATCCACTTGTCTGTGACTGTCCCTGTCTGGTCTGAACAGTCCTTTCTAATATTGCTGCTCTCTGCGCTGCCTCTTCCACCGTCCTGCACATAAGGGGAATCACTGCATCCTATAACTCGACTCGCAAGCCTCTGATGAAGTACTCCACCATCATAATATTATCAGTCACCACATATGGATCGTATCTACTCAAAGCCATAAATCTCATTTGATACTCTAATACCGACAAATTCCCCTGTTGTAAAGTCCGGAACTGCTATCTCTTTGCCTGCTGAATCTGTACTGGAAAGAAAGTATCATTGAAGACTGTCAAAAACTCATGCCAGGTGATACTATCCTCTGGTCTTCCTGCAAACACCGTCTGCATCTTCAATCTCCACCATTCCTGTGCAAAACTTCGCAACTGATAGGTGGCAAGAATCACCCTATCTGTCTGCGAACACCTCATTGTCACAAACACCCTCTCTATTTCATGCACCCAGTGCTCCGCTGTGTTGCGGTTAGGGCCTCCTAAAAACGTAGGGGGCTGCAACCTCAAAAACCTTTCCACAAGTTCCGTAGGCTCCTCTGCACTAACTGGCTGTGCTAGTACTGCTGGGGGTATGGGTACAAAAGGTGGTACCCCAACTCTTGGTGGTAGATGTAATGACCTGACCTCCCGGACCCCCGCTAGGGACCCCCGAAGGTCGTGCCTCCACCCACAGAACTGAAGACCCGGAAGGGTTAGAATTTAGTCCAGTGAGATAAGCTATGAATTCAAATAACTATAACAAGAAAGTTCGTACATTAATAAGGAAAAATATGTACAACATGTCCCAAATAAAAGTATAGGTACAGAAAGAAAGGCACAGTCCTTAAGGGGCATACCCCGAGGACTTGCAAAAAGGTCACTCTCAACTCACACTACAAGCGCTCACGCTCACAACTCACACTGCTGGCAACGCACGGCGAACAAGCCGCCACCACGACTGTCCGGCAACGAACTCCTGCGACAGTGAGTCCCTACCTGAAGAGAGTAGTGGGGGTGAGCCTCGCGAATAAAGCTCAGTAGGGATAACCAGTCCCTTACCAGCCAGAGCAGCAGGAACTCCAACAAAGCGGAAGCAAAACTACTCTACAAAGTAGTAAAGCGGGAAACACCTACTGCAGAGAGCTACAAAGCAGCGAAATAGAGAAATTCCATGACCCACAACCAGAGTCGGACCCAACATGACTCCCGTAGAACCAGCGGAGTCAAACACAATGCGGAAGCACCCTCGGCACACACACACCAGGACAAAGAAGCTCACGGAACACCGGAGCAACCACGTGAGACCAGAGTCTCACGACACAAGCACCAACATCCCGGACCTCCACGAGGTCAGGAAGGAACAACCAAGTGTCACCACAAGAGACACCGAGCAACCACGTGAGAAGCACCATCTCACCACAGGCACGGCCACCTCAGACCTCCACAAGGTCAAGGGCCCACAAGCAGAACCACCCTGCACCTCAGACACGCCATGAGGTCAGGGAACTACACCCTACAGTGCCACCATGGACGGCACCAAGGAACAGGTTACCGAAACAGCAGTCGGTGTGTAAGGCCCTCGAACTTTGTTACATTATTGTATTGCATGTAAATAATTCATGTTGTGTATGTACGTATGTATGCATCTACGTATGTATTAATTAGTATACTTATGTGTGTATGTGTATAATTTAGGTATAAATAATGTATGTATTGCTTGATGGTAGTGTGTGCACAATACCATATAGATATTACATGTATATATACATGATGTGCATGGGTTTCTGCATGTTTTAGAGTTCTGGCCGAAGGCCAGATTAGTGTCAATATCAGTAGACGTCTATGCTGTGTCAGCGTCAACCCCATGGACGCCAACACTAAGTCTAGCGTCCAGCGATGTGGACGCCAATTTCTCTGACCTGTATGCGTTGCAGACCCGAAATTCCAGAAGCAAGCCACCCCAACCATTGGGGAGCTGTCCCCAACGGTCTGAAAGGCCATATTGTCACCCCTACGTGATAGGAGAACCCCCTCTCCTATATACAAACCCATTTTTACAACCCTAAGCCTTCTCTTTGCCCCTTTGCAAGAGAGAAGAGAAGGAGTGAAACCCTATTTTCGGACTGTGAGAAACCCTCACCTTTGCAACCCAAAATCTGAAGTTCTGAAGCTTGATCCGGCCACCTGCTGCATCAAGGAGCTTGCTGGATCATCGAGGAAGGTATCCCCGACCCGGATTGCACTGGAGCTTGCTCAAGAACTTGGAGGAAGGCCATCTTGGAGGCTGGTTAGGAACCTCTTGGGACAGCCCGAGGAGAGCTTCATCAAGCCTTTTGATCCCTTTGGAGTATACCTAAAAGGCAAGTACCCTACCCATAGTGTTCATGTATGTGTCTAGGATGGTTTTACCATTTTTATGTACTTTCCCTCGTGTCCTAGACCCCAAAATTCACCCCATCTTTGGAGCTCGGGTCTGTGTTTTGCACAGACCTGACCTTAACGGCAATATCCCTTGCTGCTAAGATCATGCTTAGCGTCCAGCGATTATGCCGCTAACATTAACTAGCGGCCATAGCTTGCCGCTAAGTTCATCTGAGCAGAACAACAAGCTGTTTGCCCTTCTATATGATTAATTTCGATATGTTTCACGATGAGGATATAATGTAATCTCTTATATGCTATGTATACTAGCTAATGTGATGGATGGGAATGTGAATGTACACTTATTTGGTGGATGGTGGAGCTTATTTACATATTTGAAAGCATGTGGAAGAATGTTCATGTGTATGTTCTCACCATTATCCTGATAATCCGTGGTAAAATCATGTTGCCCTAATTTTGTTAGACCATGTATGTACAACCCTGTCTGTGCTCTGAATTTTGGAATTTTCCATGCTTGTATGATTATTGAATTTTCTGTTTGGGAAATAGAAATCATGCGTAGGTCACGATAAATCTTCCGTAAATTGTGTATTGCCCAATAAATTCGGGAATAAATCATGTGGCTCTATGCATGCTAGGGTTCAGACAGTGAGTTGTTAAATTTGTGATTGGTGTTCAACTCCATGCTAACTTGAATTGTGGATAGCATGTGGAATTAATGTTAGATTTTCTGTAATTTCATTTTAGCTTAGAAAAATCTGAAAATTTGCATGAAGAACCCTAAACCCGAAATTAGCCTGTGGTTAAAATTTCAGGTCATTTGGACCAGTATATGATGCAATATGAAATTTCCATGTAAAAATGTGAAACTAATGCATGCCGTTGTAAAAATGATTTGATTTTGTATATAGAAACCTGATTAGTGAAATTTCTGAGCACTAAATTTCTGTAATTGTAGTGTCATGTCAGGAAAAATAGAGCACCATGTGTGTGAATGAGTGAGATGTGAGTGTCATGTGCTAAACTAAGTGCTTAAATCGGAAAACGTGTAATGTGTAAATTGTGCCAAGTGTGACATTGCTTCCACAGAGGGCAGTGGAACCGTATCAGGGAAAAGTCCCCTGAGAAGGTTCAATGTGTTGTGACCCTAAGGGCATTAGGGGGAAATCCTGGAGGTGGACAAGTACCACTGGTTAGGGTGGAGACTTGTTCTCCGGTCTGCGCAGTCCAAGAGTCGCCATTGTATTGCCTAGATGGCGTCTATGTGATGTGATGTGTTGTGTCTTCTTTGGTGGTTTGGACTATGTGTCACGGCACTAAATGTGAATGTGTAAATGTGTATGTGTTCATGTGAACAATGTGTAAAAGTGCATGTGTAAAGTGTGAAATATGCGAATTTGAAATTGTGTAAAAAGGTGAAACCAAAATGTGAGGATGTGAGTTTGTAATCCATGTTATGACAATCTGAAATCATGCTGAAATAGTAGCTTTACTATGTTATGATCATGTTTATGTATGCAAAATGCCTAGAATCCATGCTAGGGATAATTGTTAAGCATATATAAACAACTTCCATACTTGGTTGTTCACATGTTGTGATTTAATCATTGTTGTAGCTCTCATGTGTTAGATTATGGTTGCTAAAGCATGTAAAACCAGCAAGTTAAAGCATGTAAAATGGTTACGTATATGTGTAGGAATGTGTAGATTCCATGTTAGGTATGTTTCCTTTCATGCATGCTCGGAAATTCATGTTAATGGCTTTCATGTCTTAGTTGGTTGAAGGTAGATTTTTATATGAGGAATGAATAGAAAGCATGTGATAGGTGATTTATTGTAGGAAATCTGAAATCATAGTCCATGTGTTTAAATTGTAGATTCACCATGATAGGTTGTAAAATTAATGTCAAGCATGCTACATGTTGTGTCTTGTGAATGTGTATATAGAACCTACTATGATATGTGCATGTATGGTATGTGTAGAAGTACTTGCGGAGTCTTTTAGACTCACTACTTGCTTCGGCGTACAGGTGTAGTTGGTGACGAGACACTTGTGGAGGAGACGTTGGAGGACCGACTCCGAGCACGGAGATTAGAGTGTTGGAGTACTTGTGACATTTGTGATTTTCATAGTATGTAAATTGAACATTGTACTAGCATTATCATGGAAGAATGTATAAGTATGGACATCTATGTATTTGATTTTCAGCAATTTAAATTATGTGGATTTTTAGTTCTCTAAATGTTATCGAATCATGTATGTTAAATGTGGATGATGAATGAATGAAGACAGTGGTTCTTTTACTTCCGCTACTCTATTCTTATATTCACGTGTATCTCAGCTGAATGTCATTGTTGGGTAAATGTCCCACTGTGATGACGCTCGCTATACGACGTGGGTTGGTATAACCGTACCGGTATAATGAGGGTCGTCGCAGAGATTGGTATCAGAGCAACCGGTTGAGATTGCACATGAATATACATAAGTCATCATCTTAAATACATGCTAAGTCTACATAGGAATGTCCACATGTGTATAATTGATTAATAATGAATGAAAATAGATAAGAAAATGGTTAGAAGACTTAGTAACCTAGCTCTAATGGTGGCTGAAATTTATTACAGCCATGGCTTCGAGAGGTAGGCATGGCGGAGCGCCGGCTCGTGAGGACGAGCCGAGACGTGACGAGCGGGCGGAGCAGCAGGCCCCGGCACCGCAAGGTCCTGTACTTCCCCCACCGCCACCTGTGGATTATGGAGTATTCATGCAAGGTCTGGTGCAAGCCATGCAGACGCAGGCTCATACCCAGGCAGCACTCTAGGCTCAGTTGGAGGCTCAGGTTAGACTAATAAAAGGATTAATAGTCTGTTTTATTTAATTATGTGAGGCATTCCGGAATAGGCGCCGGACCACCACACTCGGAAATACACAAACCACAACACTTACACATTTATTACAAATATATGATACACGTGTGAGGAGTAGCTTGTCCTGGTCACTCGTGACCTACAAGCTAGCCTACACAAACACATATATGAACCATATTAATAATAACACTATAGCCTAACATCGGCCACCTCGTGACCTCCGTGGTAGCACACACACCACTTAACACATAAATCAATATAATATTCTTCGAAGGACAACAACAGACCAGGGCTAGGTCGATGTGGACCTTCACTGCCCAAATATTACAATATAACCACATAAATCACATTATAATAATCATAATATCGACCTCTAGTCATGCTTACACATGCATGTCATCCGAATCATAAAAACACTTCCAATTCTTGGCTAGGCTCACACAAGACCCTCACTGCCATAACACCACAATTTTTGAAGTACAATTAACACAATAACATACAATGTGCCATGCACACACAAACCACATATACAACACCCAAACCACGTAGACACCACGTGTATAATACACCAATAGGGTGTACCACACGTCCAACACCATAAATCGCAGAAAAAGGAAACACAGCTTACTGGGAATCACCAACGGATAGACGGCAACATCGACTGCCGCTAACGAGAGACTAACGACAACATCGATTGCGTTTAATAGGTCAACGGCAACATAATGGACGTCTAACAAAGTAGATGGTCACTTGTTGGCGTTACTTAAACTTAGCGGAAACGTAATTTGCCGTTAATATTTTACCTGAAGAACCTAACGGCAACCAACCTTGCCGTCAAGATCTTCCTGAAGAGTTTAACGGAAAATGATCACGCCGTTTATCTCTTCCCTGAAGAACTCAACGTCAACATCCCTTGACGTTGACTTCTTTAGCTCCCAGCAGCTGAACCAGCCACAAACCACATCCCCTGAGAGCAATCCAGCCCTCAAAACCGCGACGTGATGAAGAGGGAACACTTCCTCTCACTACCACACACCACCGTAATGCCGGAAAAACACGATCCAACGCATGGATCGGCCAAACTACCCTAAAACCCGACAAAAAGGAAAACCTCCCCAAAATCATGATTCCACGCAAATCACACGCAACAGGCATGGAATAACACACAAGAGAAGCTAAAGGGTTTACGTCCCTACCTCAGAAACACATATAAACCCCGATAGAACCTCGATTTACACTGAACCCCCAGGAGCTTCCCGCGAATACCGCCCTTCAATCCGTCATTCCCCGCCTGATCTGCCACTGCTGCGCGCATCACGGCCTTCCCACGTGCTCTCGTCGACCGCCGGAAGTAGTGAAGAGGCACAAGGGTACAAGTGGGGGAAAAGGAGGGGAGAAGGTGGGGAAAGAAGAAGGCTCGGGTTGCCCCTAAAAACACAGACGCCTCAGGTTAACGTCAACCTCTGCGCTGCTAACCAAACCGTCACAACTAGGCGTCCACATTGCTCGCCGCCAAGTTCATGCATTAGAACCCACTAGAACGAATGATAGACGTCCACATCGATGGACACCAAGAACATGTTAACGGCAACACCATTGCCGCCAACACACAGTAGACGTCACACACCTGGACGCCAACACAGATCCATAACCAACTCCAGTAAAGATCCACTAAGAAACACACAACACAAGTTGCACTGGTCAAGGTGTGACCACCCATACGCTAAACCGAGGATCCACAAAGAATAGTAGTGACGAAGAAAATAAACAATCACATAAAGGACACAAGGAATTTATCCTGGTTCGGCCCTTCCCACATGGAAGTCCTATGTTCAGTCCCCAAGCAACCTTTTGAGATTTTACTAACAAGGGTACAGTCCCCCTCAAGGACAATACAACACCCAGCACTCTAGCTGGTCTTCTTCTCTTTCCCGGGCAAAAAGGCAGCCCACTTCTATTACAGGTCAAGAAGCCAACCTCTTGGTACAAACCCCAGTGCGGTTCTGCTAGACACAAACCCCTAGCTAGGTTCTACACTGTATACAGTCCTACAGCTGGACAAAGATCTTTCTTAGAAAAGAAAGAACACGGCTGAGAGTTGGAATAGATGAACACCAACTAAAAGAAACTCTCAGCTAAAAGACTCTCTCCCCAGATTACAAGATGCACACAGAGAGAGTGAAGAGAGGAGAAGGAGCTTGAAGTTGGAAGGCTTCAGATACTTGAACACTTCTTCTTCTTGGGCTCGGGCTCTTTCTCTCTTTTCCTTTGAGTGTATGTGGCGTTGAGGTTCCTCACATGATGTACACTCTTAAAAAAATCTTCAGGAAAGCTCTTCTTTTTCTTCTTCAGCCTTGCTTCATCTTTAATAAGAGAGGCTTTGAATAGATCCGTTGAAGATATCCGTTGGAACTCTTCTAGTCGTTGTTGATCTTTCTATTCTTTTTCTTCTTCAAACTGTCAGCCATTTGGTGGTCTTCGAGGTCTATAAACATAGAAGAAAGAGTTTAGATAAAAGAGTGTTTCTGTCAAAAAGATTCATACCTCTATGTTTCCTGTTGCCACACATAAGTAGTAAGTGACCACCTTTTTGTTAGCAGGAAAGAAAAGATCTAGAAAGATAAGCAAAAAGATCTTCTGTCAGAAAGATAGAAGATTACGTAAATTAATAATATATGACTTTTTCACTAGATGCCAAAAGACACTTTGAAATATAAAGGGAATCCCTGTTTTAAATGAAATCCATGTTTGAAATCCATATTTTCAAGCGAATCCATGTTTCACTTATCAAATCTTTATGAGAGCAAATCGATGTGAGAGCAAATCCATGTGAGAGTCACTTATCGAATCCTTATGAGACCAAATCGATGTGAGGGTCACTTATCGAATCCTTATGAGAGCAAATCGATGTGAGGGTCACTTATCGAATCCTTATGAGACCAAATCGATGTGAGGGTCACTTATCAAATCCTTATGAGACCAAATCGATGTGAGAGTCACTTATCAAATCCTTTTGAGACCAAATCGATGTGAGGGTCACTTATCGAATCCTTATGAGACCAAATCGATGTGGTACTTATCAAATCCTTATGAGATCAAATCGATGTGAGAGTGAAATCTATGTTTTCAGGCAAATCGATATGGCACTTTGTGAACTGAAGTATATTGAATGGACATCGATTTAGCTTTTTAGTGCAAATCATACGGTAATAATGTCATAAATTTATATTTATTAGAAAATATGATATTTAATTTATTTAATAATATTTAATTAATCATAAATTTTGTTGTCACCAAAATACCATAAATTTATATTTCACTTGGAAAACATGATATTAAATATATTTAATAATTTTTAATTAATCATAAATTTTGTTATCACCAAAATTTAAGGGTAAAATATAGAGTGGTTCAACACGCGCTACAAGCGACAAAACACAAACTCTCACAAGTCGTTGTCCCACTGCCGTCTTTCCCTCAGCCGGACGTACTACTCTACACAAGAGTGAGGGTGTCCAAGAAGACGACAAGACCTCGTCGGTAGCCAGTACCGAGACAAGCCCCGAGCACACACACATGCCTGGCTCACACAAAACCTGGGGCTCCCAACTGAAGAGGTATCCATGGTAGGCGTCGTACTACTCGCCACGCACACACAAACCACGTGCACACCGCACAAGCCACGTGAAACCTCACGACAACCACGTGAACACTACGCAAACCACGCACACCGCACGCTCCCCATGCGCTACGGGTGCCAATGCACCGCTTACTATTACCATGCATTACCAAATACAATAATCAGATAATATGCTCACTTGTACAAACACAAACAGGCCCTCGACTGTGAACGCGACAGGGTCCTATATCGCCTTCAGAACGTGACACCCCGATATGTCGCGTTCAAGAACATGAACGCGACGGGTCGGCCTGTCACGACCTGGTCGCGACTGGAGGGTCTATTGCTTTCATAGCCGAAAACCCTAATCCGGAAACCGTTCTCCGGATCACCCCCAGAACCCCTGCAAACTAGTGTTTTCATCCGTTTTACATGCTTTAATGAGTATCTACTGTTTGGAAGGCCAATAACACATTAAACACACCACACACACATTCCACGGATCAAAACAAGTGGAATCTCCCTACCTCCACGAAGAACGTGATGTACGAGATTCTCAAGGCATTTCCCCCGCTCCACGCGGCGTCCTCGCGGCGAGAACACGCCCAAAACGCCACCAAAATGCGAAATCGCCCAGAAACCACCGCACAACACCTTCCCTAGCCGAGCAGAGCTTGCAAAAGCTCTGTTTAGCCAAACCTGTTTAAAAACGCAACTTGGTTGGGAACGCGACGCATGCATTCGTCGTGACCTGAATGCGACGGTGCTGGCTGTCGCCTTCCCAAGGTTGACGTCAGCAACCCGCTCAGCGCGTGACACACGGCGCTCATGCAGACGACAACCTAAAATAGCGATTCCATGAACATGACACCCAGGGCTGTCGCGTTCAGAACGCGACGCCCCTCACTGTCGCGTTCACAGACAGTGAACCAGTGAGTGCTTTGGGCCCAAACCGCCAGCCCACAAAGCCTCACAACTTGCGGAAACACCTGCTACACACATCATCGGCCACACACTGGCCTCCACAACTATTATACGATGATCCGAACGGTAAATACACTACAGTGGGATTTGGTGTCAACGACAGAGCGCGGAGGGGGAGCCACGGCTGACCTGCGGGGTGTCTCCTCCTGCCACTCAGGGGTATGGCGGGCTAAAGCGGCGCGTCACAAGCATCAGGGGGACTCCTCGCGATGCTCCTGCCGCGCCGAAGGGATTGGCAGTTGCCCTCAGGATGACTCCTCCTGATGCCCCAACAGCGGAGGGATTGTCGGGGCCGGTTGCCTCGCCAGCTGAATCTGGAGTCCTTGACAGACTCCCATCAACTGCTGCAGTTGTCCCCGGAGCTCGGCTACCTCCTGGGCCAAAACTGGAGTTTCGAAAGGAGGGGCTTGGTCACACAAGTCTTCGTGCGACTGGCGTGATCGCGTCGCCCGGCTCCCATGGTTCTGGTGAGAGGATCATCTGCGAGCCATGGCAGTCGTCGATTCTCACAGATGACGCCAAAAATGTGGTGGAGTTTCCTGTTCGGTAGTGGGCAGAACGAGCCTCCACTAAGAGAGAGGGAGCGAACGGTCGCCGGTGCGGACGAAGGCCTGCAAGACTAGAGAGAACGTCAGGGGGGGCTGGTTGAAGAACCGGGGGAACCCTCCGATACCTAAGTCAGGTCAGACTGTAAAGAGAGGGCAGGAAAGGAAGGTTCCTTGGTGTGTGGATTCGCGCGTGGGCGATTGTGTGTGAGAGATGTCTCGTACCTTTGAATGAAGGTTACCTGTTCCTTTTATAGGTGAGGGACCTGAAGGGTCCGGACACACCCTCCTCCAATGATAACCGAAGGGATGTGTCGGTTGAGTTCTCGAAGCGGGGGTTGTCTATTTGAGACGCTCGTTGGGATTCCGCGCTGTTAGTGCCCCAGATTGTGGGGTGGTGTGCCATGCCTTCGCATTAATTGCTATGGCAGGCGACGGGCCGCCTAGAGCTGTAGGCCATGGGGGTGCCGCGTAGGGGCTAACGGGCCTGCTCAGTGCTTGGTGAGGCCGTCCGGTGCTCGGTGCCCGGTGCTCGGCACGGCTGTCCGATGCCTGGCGCTATGGCCGCAGAGGGTCCGAACAGGAGCCTTGTGCTCTACTCGGTCGACTGTGTCCTGCTCGAATAGGGTCGGTGGCGTCCGGAGACCATTTGAAAACCCTTAGGCACTTAGTGGCTGAGGCGTGTTCGGAAGCCTATGGCTGGACTCGAAGACATGTGGTCGAAGGACCAAAGCCTAATCGCCTTGTTGGGTCATGATGGACCTATGGGTCTAGGAGGTTGAAAATAACCTCTACAGTTAGATAAACCTAAATCTACTTAGCACAGCATAAAAAATAATAAGGGTAGTGGAATTAAATATGTGTTGCAAAAAAAATAACGGCCAACAATTAACGCAATTATGGATGTCATTAAAAGAAGATTTTATTCTTGTATAATTAACCATCACTAGCTCACAAAGTAGTGGAAGGGTCACTTCCGCATTCACGCCCTCAGCCTGGCCCGAGTTGTCCTCCTCTCTCTCACACTTGGTCTCTTGGATAGCCACCTCCAACACCCAACTGTTTTGGCAAGAGAAATCTATCTAGAAGGTGGTGTGGACGTGATGGTTGCAGAACCCTCGGGAGACATGGGGATAGGTTAGGAAATTGCAACTCCCATCCCAGAATTACGTGACCGGAGCTCTTTCTCGATGGCACGTAACCTTAATTTCTCCAACCTCTCTTATGCTGCCATTTCCTTATATGCGCACAGGGATCCATGCCTACGGGCAGATGATCGGACGTCTAACCCAATTGATGGATCGAGTGATCTCCGAGATACTACTAAAATCACTACGTCTGGAGCCACTGATCCGTGCACGTGTTCCAACATCAAAGCGGTAACAATACCTATTCATCCATGCGGTGCCCAACCAAAAATAAAAACAAATTCGAACTTTAATAGTTCAACCTAAAAATGAGAAAAACACAAACCAATATAATCAGCCATATGTGCAATTATGACGATGACCAATTGCTTATCTAAACACAATTAAATAAGAGACCCCCCGACTTTATGTTTCAACTAACGAGGATATTTTTATTATCCTCGGTCAAGTCCACCCCTTTTTGAGAAACTAAGCCTCAGTTTGATAATGGGTTATAGGGTGTTTGATTGTAGTTTTTTACCTCTTTTTTCTCTAAAATTAAAAAAAAAGAGGACAGACACACATACACGTTTGATAAGTAGTTTTTTTAGGGAAGAATTTTTACCCTATCTAAATCTCTCCAAAAAAAAAGTACGAAACCATTTTTATTTTAAAAACACACGGCTCTCTCTCAGAACCCCCCCCCCCTCCCCCACCCCGGCGGCTCCCCCCCCCCCCCGCTGGAACCCCCCGCCCACCCTGCACCCTCCCTCCCTACGCTGGCGGCTCCCCCCCACCCGTCCCTGCCCCCGGAATCCCCACCTACCCCCGCCCCGACTGCACCAGTGCCCCCGCCCACCCTGCGCCCCTAGCGCCCCCCCCCCCCCCCCGCCAGAACCAACACTCCCCTCCCCCGCCCAGGCCCCCCCCACCCGCCCTGCGCTCCAAACACATCAATATAAATTTTAAAATTTTTAATATTTTAACCAAACAAATAACATCACATTTTTATAATTTTAAATTTAAAATTAAAAACAAAGATAACATGATTTTTTAGGTAGAAATAGTTTTTTTAAATTGCTCCCAAACACCCTATTAGACTAAAGTTAACATACAGTTAACTCAAAACTAACTCAAAAAGTAGTTTGGAAAGGTTATAAAGTTAACTCAAGTGGGTTAGATTAAAAGTGAGTCAAATGTGAGTTATCTCACAATTTTTCAACCCACCTCTGGAGATGGGTTGGAGTTAATCCATTGAGTTAACTATCCTTTTGTAACGCCCCGACGTGGAATATCGGAGCGAAATTATAGTTATTAAAATAGTACAGAGCGAGAAATAAATAACAATCTATTGCTCAAACTGGATCAACATCAATTAAACTCCAACTTCATTAATAATTCCTCATCAAACTATTACAACCACCAATCATAGCCAAAACTAGGGCCCAAAGTACTTTATTCAAAACTAAACTATTACATAAGGACTAACTGACGACTAACTAACTAACTACTAAGCACGGGTTGATGAAACGGGTCACTCCTGAGCATCATCCTCATTACCCTCCTCGTGAGTGTGGTAATCTCTATCTGACTCACCTGAAACACATGAAGTATAAAGCAGGATGAGCGAATAACGCCCAGTAGGACTTAATATCTCGTGTAAACAAGTAATTAAGGTTTAATTGATTAATGTCTTAAAGGCAGGATAACTCGAGAGCATAGTCAAGTAGAGCAATGTAACGACAGCAAGAGAACGATAGCACCAGTACATGGAAAATAGCACAACAAGTATGATAAAGATTGGCCACATAACAAAATAGCATATAACGACTGGTCAGTCATCTTATCAACCAAGAGAGTA
The DNA here is from genome assembly GCA_014218235.1 of Colocasia esculenta. NCBI lineage: Eukaryota > Viridiplantae > Streptophyta > Magnoliopsida > Alismatales > Araceae > Colocasia > Colocasia esculenta. The sequence continues at coordinate 75,782,349 of CM024754.1, read as the reverse complement.
TATAGTATCGCACTTGAATAATTGCACTTTGATTGTCAGAGATTAAATTGTGATAGTAACAAATAGCACTGGATGCATGCCGTACACATCCTGATCATGTAACCCTCGCGAGGAAATGACACTCTTCGGGAGCTCTCCCTAGGACCAGACTGTTGGGTTGAGTGTGTTTTGGAATTTCCTAAAATTATATTTTAATGATGACCAATGAACATCACTCATACTTTGATTTTGATGATGACATATTGTGATTTTAATGATGACATACTTTGATTTTGATGATGACATGTTGTGATTTCAATGCTTAATGGGTGGAACATGTTAATGTTCAAACAACATGTTTTTGATGTTTAATATCTCATATTTTAATGATAATATCTTGTACTAATGGCTTATGTGTTAAATTTTCAGGAATATCCAGATTTTTTCATGGTAGTGTCGACACAGTCCCAGACAGTGTCGACACTAGGTCAGAATCCCTGAAGCAATTTCATGAAGACATGGTTCACTGTTGACACAGTCCCAGGCAGTGTCGACACTAGTCCCAGTCTCCAGAAGACCCAGTTGCCTGACTGGGATAGTGTGTCGACACAGTCCTAGGCAGTGTCGACACAGTCCCAGGCAGTGTCGACACAGTCCCAGGCAGTGTCGACACTAGTCCCAGGCAGTGTTGACACTAGTCTCAGTTCTCAGAAGAACATTTTGCAGAAATGGGACAGTGTGTCGACACACTCCCTGGTGGTGTCGACACACTCCCTGGTGGTGTCGACACACTCCGGCTGAAACTCAAAAATATGAATTTCTCTGGACACGTGGCTGCTTGGGAATCAAGGGATTTTACATAGGTTTCCGTGCCCATGCACCCCAAGGCACTTTATGGACATATGGGGCTATAAATACCCATGCTCTTTGTACCCCAAAGGCAAGCGAGCCCACACACTTCCTAAAGAACCCTTTTGGCAGCTGAAAGGGGGTTTCCAGATCTTGCTCCATCTCCAGAAGTTGCAGACCATCCTTTCAAGAGGAAGGATGTGGGAATCAAGGAGAATCTCTGGAGAGAAGCTTGCTGTGCTGAGATAGGGAGAAGATCCAACTGAAGAGGAGCAGTAGAAGAAGAACTTCTGGCATTTCAGATGCCATCAAAGTAGAGCATCGCCAATTGAGAAGAATCTCCATCGATTTCCATCAAGGCTCCTCAATTGAAGCTTCTGCAAGTCTTCTTCATCAAGGAACATCCAAGTCACATCTATTTCATTCATTTTCTTGGAGTGTTCATCCAGGTTTTCATTGTGTGATCTGTGTATGTGTTCTACATAGATCACTTAATTCTGTTTGTTCTATTTTTATCTTTGTATTGAGATAGATCGGGCTAGAGGATCTATTCTCTAACTGCGCTTGTTCTAGCAGAACTTGGATCTTTCGTGGTCCAAAGGTTTAGAGCCATAGTGCTCCAGTTTTGAGCCGTTGTGCTCAAGTGCTTGTGAGTCATCGTACTCATAAGTGGTTTGTGGAGTAGATCGTCATATCTATCTCCTGGGTTTTCTTTGAGTCATTGTACTCAAAGGGTTTGGAGTCATCGTGCTCCGGTTGTTTCTTGAGTCGTCGTGCTCAAGGGTGTTTGGAGTCGTCGTGCTCCGGTATGAGTTGTACTCAAGGTTTTGAGTAGTGTGGCCTCACTGTGTGAGGGGTGGACGTAGGAGTCACTGGAGGTGATTTCCGAACCACATAAAAATCCTCTGTGCAGTGGTTTGAATTGTGGATTGACTTTGTATTACGCTAGATGCATGCATAGGAATTTCGCTCACACTACTAATGGATTTGCTCACACACACTAATCACACTTCAGATCAGTAAATTGTTTGGGTGAATTGATCTCTTAGTCGAAGTAATTTTGAATTACTTAAGCTTCCGCATTAATTGGTGTTAGATCTATTCAACCCCCCTTCTAGATCTGATCCATCCACGCATCTGATCCTAACAACTGGTATCAAAGCAGGTTAATGTCTGTTACTGATCTGATTTGATTGCTTCTGTTTGATCTCTGTGTTAATTGCTTGAACTGTTTGCTTGATCTTATACTGTCTCTGCAGGTTAACCACTCTAATTGTTAGATCTAATTCCTTGTTACATTGATTCATTGTGATTAGATCTAATAATCTTTTTAGTTTTGATATAATGGAAAATATCTTTAATCTGCATGAATTTCCTGTTATAATTCAAGAGAAATCACCAGTCTCACCTTCATCAAGTTTTTCAAAGGAAGCACAAAGAAAAGGAGCAAAAGAAATTCACAAGTACTTCATGGCCAAGAAGAGCCTCAATGAATCCAGAAAATCAACAATTCATAAGGTTGTGGCTCTCACTGCACACTCTAATAGCTCAGAACATTCTTCATCCTCTTCAAAACACAAGAAAATAAATGGGTCTACAAGGTCAGGTACATCCACTCTAGACTCATCTATGTATTCTAACTCTGATTCTGATGAAGATGAAGGAATGTCTCATGATAGATTGATTGAATTCTGTGAAAAGATGCAAAATCTTAATGCAAAGCTGAACACTAAAAATAAAGACTTGAAAAAGACTTTAAAACATTGGCAAGAAGAAAATGAGAATTTGACAAATGAAGTTGAAAATTCAAATTCTGAGAAAGAGAATTTGGAAGATGAAGTCCAAATCTGTGAAAATAAACTGAATAGATTGAAAGAAAACCATGAGCTATTGAAATCAAAAGTCATTGATCTGGAAAATGAAAATGAAAAAATGATTGATCTTAATGAAAACTTCAAATTTGATAATGATCAATTAAACAAACAGATTTTTAACATGGCTCATGATCATCAAATAAATGAAAGATGCAAACAACTTGTTGAAGAAAATAGTCATCTAAAAAGGAAGATTGAATGCTTGTTCCATGATAAACATTGGACAATGAATGTAGCAATTTGAGTAATAAAATTGCCGATTTGGAAAAACAAATTGCTCAATTTGAAAATGAAAAAAATAAAATGAAAAATGGTTTGGATGTCATGCTAAATAAACTTCAAATTTCAGAAAAAGAAGTTGTTGCATTAAAAGCTGAAAAACAAAAGCTTCAACATGAATTGAAAAATACTAAATACACAAGTCTTGCTTCTGTGAGAGATAAGAAAAATGAAAATAAAACAAAATTAACATTTGTTAAAGCTGCTGCGAACAAGAACTCTGCTAATTCTAATGAAAAATTAGTGAAAGTTTTTGTTCAGAAACAGACAGAGAAAAAGAAGAATGCTACTGTCAAGAAGATTCATCTACTTCCTCCATCAGTTCAAAAAGCTCCTAGGCAAGTTCCAAATTTACATCATGCCAAGAGCCACCAAAAGGCACCTCCTTCTCCTCATGGTAAGTCTCCTCACATGAAAAGGAGATTCCAGAAAATGCATACATGCCAAGGTAAATACCAGGTAAGAAATGCTCTCATTTGCTTTAACTGCAATAAACCTGGTCATCTTGCCAAACATTGCTGGATTAGAAATCAAAATTTCAATAAACATGCCAAATCAGTCCAATGCTTTCATTGTCATAAAATTGGTCATATTTCTAGGGACTGTTGGTACAGAAATGATTTTGTTGTGCATACTCAGAAATTCCAGTCTAATGCATATGCACATACACATAGGAATAAATATCATGTTCATACTGAAAATGATCAGAAATTCCATGTGTATAGGCATAGAAATGTTGCACAAAATCATTCTGTTTCTGCTTATATTAAAAATCCAAAAATTAAAAAACTTCATGAAAACATAGATGCATTGAGCAAGGTAAAAAGAAAATATGGAACTAATTCTGCTCATAGTTCTATCAATGAAAGAAATGCATCTATACCAAAAATAAAATCATTTTGGATTCAGAAATCTTTATTGCTATCTAACATTGATTTCATTGCAGGACCCAAGCAAGTGTGGGTCCCAAAACTAGCTTGATCAGCAAGCTGAGGAGTCTTGTAGCCATACATTGTAAATGGATTCAAGATATTGGCTGTGTATGGCAAGAAATGATTGGAGAACACAGATAAAATCTTTGAAAAACAATTGAAGTCCATTCAGGTAAAACTTCTTTATCATTTCAAATTTGAATTGTCTGAATTGAAATGAATGTTTAATTTTTATCTAAACAATAAGAAATGTGTTTCAATGGTACTCCCAACAATGAACTTTATGTCATTACAATTGGAATCATGTTTGTGTTATCATGCTTGCATAACTGTGCCCATGATTCTGTGTGCATATCAACAGCTTTGACTTTTTGGTATATCAAATGATGATATGTGGAAAAACAAGTTATGCTTGTTTGGAAGCTATCATTATGCGTGAGTAACGTACTCCGCCAAGTACCAGAAGTCATGTTATGCTTAAAGCTAATTGTGTGCATAATCATGTGTGAATTGCTTGCTAGCTTTTTCATTCTATGCACATATTAAGGGGGAGTAAATTTGAAAAAGTGCAAAATGTTCATATTCCTTCTGTGCAAACTGTTTGGAATGATCATATCTGAACTGCTTAAATGATCATTTCATATCATGCATATCTTATGGGGAAGTGAGTCAAAAGAAATTTGAGTGAAATGCTGAAGAAATATTCTTTCATATCTGATTTATCATTAACTCTCATTCAGTTTGTTGACAAATGTTCCTGTAAATGAATTCCTCACTCTCACATTGCATTGGGATTCTTAGTATATCAAATGGTGATTTGAAGAAAGACAAGTCAGGCTTGTCTAGACACTTTCACTATGCGTGAATATATGTCTCCGCCAAGTATCAAGATTCCTTTATGCAATTGTTGAGGTGGAATATTTGTTGAGGGGGAGTCATTGTTACATTTCTTGACCTTACTTGTCTATTTTAAACCCCAAAGTTATCAGAATTTTTGAGTCCTTGTGCTATTTTCTTATGAGAGAATTAAAACATTGAAACTAAATTCATTGTGCATTTAATTTAATTTCAAAGATTCAGTATGATTTCAAGGTTAAGCAATCTTAATACTGAATGTCTTTAAAATGACTTGCAAAACACTTGTAGGCACATGAGTGGCTTTACTATTTAACATGTGTATGTTTAAGCTTCATTTTTACCACATGTTAAGAATCATTTCTCTAAATTCATAGTCATGACTTGTCTGGTCAAAGCAAACATATTCCTGCAAAACATCAAAAGAAAATGATGAAAATGATCAACAATCTGGAAAGATACAAACAGAGCAATGCAATTTTTGAACCACTGAGTAACCGGGCCATTTCACCTAAAAAGTGATTTGTTTCGCGTCAAAAAGTGGAATTCAAATTTTCAACTCTGTATAAGATAATGAAAGTTAAACCACTAAGTAATCAGGAGATCTTGCATCTGATCAATGTGATCTCTTGCACTGAAAAGTGAGATTTAACTAATTTATTCTTGTATTCTTTCCCAGCTAAAATTGAAAGAAAATAAAAAAGACAGGATATAAAAGCTTAAGACCTTAATAAAGTTTATATTTACTGAGTTTAGACCTATTATTCTACATTGTGTTAAACTTAAAGCTCCTAACATCCTTGTTAAATACTTCTGCTCACTCATTTAGGTCACTTTACTTCATATTTGCATCATTATTTTAACTGCATTCAGATCGTTATATCTTGCACTACCTTGTGTTGAGTGTGTCTTTGTGATTAAAATTTGTTGCACAATAACAAAAACACAATAATTTCTCTCATATGTCAATATCACTTTGACTCATTTATTTCAATCATTCCTGACCATTCCTTACTCCATTTCATTTCTTGGTCTCCAACCATCATTGTTTCTCTCTCTTGTATATCTTTTTGATGCTGTCAAAAAAGGGGAGAAAGGTCTCTAGGGGGAGAAAGGTCTCTAGTGGGAGAAAGTTCAAAGGGGAGAAAGTTCTTTAAAGGAGAAAGGTCTCGAGGGGGAGAAAGGTCAAAGGGTGTATATGGTCAAAGGGGGAGTTATTGTAGTCAAGGGAGTCAAGATATTGAAAGATTGTGCATATGTTTTGTCATCATCAAAAAGGGGGAGATTGTTGGGTTGAGTGTGTTTTGGAATTTTCTAAAATTGTATTTTAATGATGATCAATGAACATCACTCATACTTTGATTTTGATGATGACATATTGTGATTTTAATGATGACATACTTTGATTTTGATGATGACATGTTGTGATTTCAATGCTTAATGGGTGGAACATGTTAATGTTCAAACAACATGTTTTTGATGTTTAATATCTCATATTTTAATGATAATATCTTGTACTAATGGCTTATGTGTTAAATTTTCAGGAATATCCAGATTTTGTCATGGTAGTGTCGACACAGTCCCAGGCAGTGTCAACACTAGGTCAGAATCCCTGAAGCAATTTCATGAAGACAGGGTTCACTGTGTCGACACAGTCCCAGGCAGTGTCGACACTAGTCCCAGTCTCCAGAAGACCCAATTGCCTGACTGGGACAGTGTGTCGACACAGTCCCAGGCAGTGTCGACACAGTCCCAGGCAGTGTCGACACTAGTCCCAGGCAGTGTTGACACTAGTCTCAGTTCCCAGAAGAACAGTTTTGCAGAAATAGGACAGTGTGTCGACACACTCCCTGGTGGTGTTGACACACTCCGGCTGAAACTCAAAAACGTGAATTTCTCTGGACACGTAGCTGCTTGGGAATCAAGGGATTTAACCTAGGTTTTCGTGCCCATGCACCCCCAAGGCACTTTATGGACATATGGGGCTATAAATACCCATGCTCTTTGTACCCCAAAGGCAAGAGAGCCCACACACTTCCTGAAGAACCCTTTTGGCGGCTGAAAGGGGGTTTCCAGATCTTGCTCCATCTCCAGAAGTTGCAGACCATCCTTTCAAGAGGAAAGACGTGGGAATCAAGGAGAATCTCTGAAGAGAAGCTTGTTATGCTGAGATAGGGAGTAGATCCAACTGAAGAGGAGCAGTAGAAGAAGAACTTCTGGCATTTCAGATGCCATCAAAGAAGAGCATCGCCAATTGAGAAGAATCTCCATCGATTTCCATCAAGGCTCCTCAATTGAAGCTTCTGCAAGTCTTCTTCATCAAGGAACATCCAAGTCATATCTATTTCATTCATTTTCTTGGAGTGTTCATCCAGGTTTTCATTGTGTGATCTGTGTATGTGTTCTACATAGATCACTTAATTCTGTTTGTTCTATTTTTATCTTTGTATTGAGATAGATCGGGCTAGAGGATCTATTCCCTAACTGAGCTTGTTCTAGCAGAACTTGGATCTTTCATGGTCCAAAGGTTTGGAGCCGTAGTGCTCAAGTGCTTGTGAGTCGTCGTACTCATAAGTGGTTTGTGGAGTAGATCATCATATCTATCTCCTGGGTTTTCTTTGAGTCATTGTACTCAAAGGGTTTGGAGTCGTCGTGCTTCGGTTGTTTCTTGAGTCGTCGTGCTCAAGGGTGTTTGGAGTCGTCGTGCTCCGGTGTGAGTTGTACTCAAGGTTTTGAGTAGTGTGGCCTCACTGTGTGAGGGGTGGACGTAGGAGTCACTGGAGGTGATTTCCGAACCACCTAAAAATCCTTTGTGCAGTGGTTTGAATTGTGGATTGACTTTGTATTACGCTAGATGCATGCATAGGGATTTCGCTCACACTACTAATGGATTTACTCACACACACTAATCACACTTCAGATCAGTAAATTGTTTGGGTGAATTTATCTCTGAGTCGAAGTAATTTTGAATTACTTAAGCTTCCACATTATTTGGTGTTAGATCTATTCAACCCCCCCTTCTAGATCTGATCCATCCACCCATCCAATCCTAACACAGACCGGGCCCTATTGCACTGGCATAGTCATATTTGTTATCTTAGATAATCAATTGTATGGCCAAATAGAGTACCAAGAATAGATGAGAGAAGTAGACGAAATAGACGAGAATGTAGGGTGAAAGTGAACAGACGAAAGTACAAGGATAATAGATGAGATAGGGGTATAATCGTAAAACAACGTTAAACATCGATAGTAACAGTTGCACAGCACTCGGTTGTGTACCGGCAGTCGGATAGAAGTCACATCGCCCACTATCCATATTATAAACATAGACTAGATGGTCCGACATGATCACAAGGTAAGAAGGAAATACACTAAGGCCGTTGGATCGGACTGATCCCTAAAGGTGTAACGGGTTTTGGGGTACAACCAGCTCATCGGCAAATGGACGTACGCCAAAGCCAAGGAGACTTACAGAGGCCTTGACAAGGAGTCCTTGGCCCAGTTAGGAGTATTCTCGATGGAGAGGTGGTCCATGCCAAGAGAGAGTGTGTATGAAACAAGTGTCCGTCATGCCTCGAGTGCTCGAAGGCCGAGAGAAGCGGTAACAATGTACAAAAGCACGCGATTGAAACGAAGCGTCATTAATTAAATAGGGAAATTTAGTAATTAATTACACTTAATTAACAAATATATTATTGAGTAAATTTAATAAGGTCTCATTGTAAACACGTATGTTTAGCATGTGCAAGTGTAAGAAATCAAGAGAGTATGATAAATTGTGCACATGACTTTTAATTTATAAGATTCATTTAAATATTGACAAATAGTAATATTCTGGTTAATATTGATCTTAACAGTGCATGATTTAAACTTAAACAAGGGTTAATTGGCATATTAGGTAGGGTGATATAAGAAACTTCAAGTTCTGGCCGTCACAGTCAGATCGCGACGTCGGCCGCTGTCGCGATCAAATTGCGACAGGGGTAGCCGACGCGTTGTCTGGACAGGACCGACACGTGCAGGTACCGCCGAGACGCCATCGTGACGACGCATTCACGTGTCGCGACAGGTCGGGGTGGCGCGTCCAGGTCGAGCCGACCTGTAGAGAATGTCGCGACGCAGAGTCCCATCGCGTTCAGAACGTGATGTGATCCTCTGTCGCGACGAGGTTGAGGACGCGACCTGTCGCGTTCTCAGAGCCTCGGTCCGAGCGCTGGCAGATGATGCAGGACCCTTTTGGATTTGGTCCATGCCATCTAAACTCGACACTGTGCTCTTTAAAAATATAGAACAAATCGCATACACCACGAAAAATCATGAAATCAATCTTGAATGAAAGTAGACATGTAGATCTATTACTGGGCATGGTTAATTAGAAAATAGACACTAATAGAGCATGCTTTAATTAGGTTACTTTTCGGTGACCTAAACAAGCACAGTCCTGAAAAATGAATTAATTGGCAATGGATACAAGATGAAAATTAGGGCAAATATGGGCGTTCGAAAGTTAAGAGCATGTAGTATTTATGAGAATAATATCATGGCATGGGATCGGGTACATGCTTGGATTTAAGATAAACAAGAGGGTTCAGGTGCATAATACTGACTGAGTTTAGACGAATTAATACTCCATCATGGAGCCACAAAAATTAGGCAAACCATAGGGCTTTGCAAGAGGGAATCATGGTCTACCTAGGGTAAATTTGATTAGTTCGTGCTTGAGAGATTGCCTACCTTTCACGTGTTTAAGAAATCCTAGGGTTTTGTGACGTGGAGAAGATGAAATCCCTTGTTCCAGCTCCTTCTCCTCCTTGCTTCTTCGTTCACAGCCTTCTCCTTCATCTCCCAGAGCTCCAGCCACGATCTATGGGGTGTTAGGGCCAAATTGGGGGTGTATAGCTAGCTAATAGAATCCTACCCTTCTAAAACTCATTCCTTCTATTAAATTCTGAATTTTTTGTTTATCTCCTTCTCTCCTAGTAATTATCCCCTATTTAGGATGGAGGAGAGGTCTAAATTCGTGGGTAAAGAGTTAGGGTACGTATAGGGCTCTTTTTAGGATAGATATGAGCTATTTAATAATTATTTTAACCCTTTACCAATTTCCACTAATTTTTATTCCGAATTTAGCTTAATTACCTCTCCATCTCATGATGGACTCTTCTCATTTGGGCCCAACAATTTATGTTAAGACCATTAGTAAAACCCATTACTAATTTAGCTTAATGGGTATTGATTTATTTTCCCTTTAATTCCATTATTCATTCTTTATTCTAATTTAATTCTATTTATTAATTAAAATTTCTATTTTGTTCTAGGATTTTAAAAATCAAGGTTGCTACACCTTTTGCTCTCACGGTACATAGTATTAATTGTTACTTTTTCTTTTCCTAATATATTTTAACTCACTTTTTCTTATCAAAATATATTTGAGAAAGTAAATTAACTCACTATAGTCAAATGAGTTAACTCAGATGCAAACAAAATAAAAATGAATTAAAAGTGGATTAATTTTAACCCAACTCATTACCAAACCGAGTATAAAAACCCAGTAATCGACCTAGAGCTTGGCCCCTTCATCTCTTCATCCCTGACCGTCCATCTCCTTAAATGTAGATCCGATGGTAGATGGGGATGACAAATACATTCAATTTTTTTTGGTTATCTTTAATAATTTATTTATTATTTTTAGTGAATAAAATTGATAAATGAGAATTGACAGTAGGAATTTCTAATTCCGAGAAAGGCAATTTGGATCGAGTCGGACTGGCGGCGCTCGAGACGGCTGGGCCGAGTTGAGAAGCTTTGAGATGCCCCGCTAGTACTCGCCCGCGACCTGTTGGCCTTTTTTTGCACTCTTAGAAAAAGGTGAAAAAGGGTGGATGCCAGGGAGGGCAGTGATGCCCGTCCCCGTTTGTCGCTGCTGCTCCGTTCCACGCCTTCCTCTGAGGAATCGGGTGTTCCTGTTGCTCGTCCGCGACATCTCCTCCTCCCCTCTTTCCAAATCCTCCAATTCCTCTTCTTCTTCTCGCGTGCTCTGGCTTGCTGCTTCTTCGGCCTCCTTATCTTCTTCGCCATCCTTCTTTGTTAACCTCTGCTGCGGCTGTAGGCGGCGCCCCAGTGTTCATCCCTTCCTTAGAATGGAGGTAATTCTCTTTACGCGCTCTCTCTAAGGCCTTTTCCTTGTTCTCCATCTGCCACTATTCCGTTTTGCGTTTGTTTTCGCGTCTCCTCTGTTCCCACTTGTTGGTCATCCATCGTATTTCGGTACATCAGTGGTCGCTATTACTTTTCAATGTTCTCTCTTCACTTTTGCTTTGTCAATTCAATTCATCCCTGGCAAGTCGCGCAGACGAGATTGGTTCTCGACGCGGTTTTTTAATGCTTAATGTTGGTTGCAGATTTTCTGTCGGTAGTAATTGAATGGGTTGGTAGTAATTGAATGGGTGTGCCTATCTTATCTATTGCTTCCTTCTGTTTTTTTTTTTTTTGTTTGTATTTTGGACTCGAGGATGGCTTTGTCCCAGCCCAGGTGTTGATATGTCAAGTTGATATTAAAATGGATAGACCATAACCAAATTATCAAAAAATTGAATTAATCTGAAAGTCATCACTGGTAGAAGCATCTCGTACAGCAACCGAAGACGTTGTAGGCGAGGAAGGAGGGTTGGGGTGTTTCTACTATGAGTAAGATGTGGAGTTGGCCCACCTTCCCTCGGTAGTAGGGAATAGACTGCAACTAATTCTCTCCATTACTCAAGGAATTTATGTACTAATCCCAATCTCAACAATAATGGTATTTCATCCCTGGACAGTCCCGCCTGTGCAAAATCTTTCTGACACTGGAAGCAGAGTGCGCCAAGCCTCTCCATTGGACGTCCAAGATCATTGCTTAGGTTCTTTGAGCATCGAAGCCTGCTTCTTATTTTCAAAATCTGGTACCATCCTATCAATGCTACTGAAAGACTCTATTTAGGTAATTTTCTTATTTTGAAGTTTGCGATTCAGGGAAAAATTTAAAAGTATTACCTAGAAGTTAATGAGAATACCTAGAGATCTTTGAGAACCTTTTTTAGTGCTCTAGAATTGTTAGGCAAAAAATTAACATCAGCAAGATATGAATAGCAAAGAGTTGAAAGATTCCCAGCCAAAGTTTAGGTTTCGCTATCTAAATTTGAACCTTACTTTAATTTCATTTGCTTAACCTATTTGAATGCATTGTTATTCTCATACTTTGTGTCATCTTGGTATCTTCCAGATTTTTTATTCTTCTGGTGTTTCCTGGCATCTGTGTTTTATCATTTCTTTCACTCTTTCTTCACATTGAAAATTATCCCCTGCCCTTGAAATAGATCATATAATTGGTGAATGTGAGGTGGTGGAAAGGGTTGTGTTCACCATTTTGCATGCAAATGTGTGCTGTACCATGCTGAGGCAATAAAAAGATTATAATTTTGGACAAATCTGATGTCATAGAGAGAGAAATTTTTTCACTATTCTGCATGCAGGCATGTGCTGTGCTGTGCTGATTCAAGCCACTTTGGTGTTTTTCAATATGTGTTTATGTGTGGGTTGCACTACTAGGTTCAAGGTCCGTCTTTATTATTTTTTATTACATTCTCTCTGAATGAACATTTGTTTTGACCTGTCATATTGTGGCCCTCTTTCTATTTTCTTTTGCGAACAACCAAAATATTCTATACAATGAATGATGCATACAGAAAAATCTTTGGGCATCCGGCTAATAGATACGTGAGAAGTTAAAGGAAAGAAATCAAAGAAATAGAAAGAAAGATTTCTAAGATTCTTGATGTTTTTCATAGTTTTTAATTCAGTTATCAACATTTACTTCATTCTTATTAGTATATGCACTTGTGATTTCTTTTGTTGTTCCTTTGGTATGATCATAGTTTTTTTAACTCGTGAGGCTATAAGATTTTTTTAGAAGAGAATCTAAGATTGTTGTGTTGTCATATTGTGAATTTAAATAGTTGAACATGTTGAAAATGTTGTGATCACTTCTGTAAGAAATGGAGGCACAATTGAGCCAACACAGTATCTTTTTATCAAATTTTGTCATTCTATTAGGGATAAACCTTCATCTGCTTGGTCATAGGATGTAAATGTCAAAGAAAATGGTTATCCATGTAGTATAACATTATTCTATGTTTATCTGGCAAACAGATCACTTCCATTACAGTGGTTTTGCCTGTAACTTGTTGTATGTGTTTGGTAGGACAAAAAATGAATAGCAGCTGTAGCATATAATTGTTTAAATACAGGAATTAGCCATTGGTCCTAAACCTAAAATGCAGATTGATTGCGAAGGTTCTAACATTTTTAGAGAACTCCTCATTTTTCCCTTGAAGAATGAAGTATAAATTTCCTCTCTCTTAGAAGTACTTTCTATTCACATGTGATAAAATTGTGAACTTAGCTATGCATGATTTAGTTTCAGCTATAAAAGTTGAGCAAGAGACAAGGATATAGACAATGGAAGGCATTATAACCTTACATAGGGAAAGCATGAGCACATACATCTCATAATGTGAACTAGGTGTTTTGATTGATGTAAAGTGACAGGTCCTCTTATACTATTCAATTTTGTAGTACTTTCTTTGCATGTCTATTTTGTTAATGGGACGTGGGAACTTTTGAGTTATGCAAATAAGCAGGAAGCAAGTTTTTTGGGTTTGGTATTGTAATACCCCAAGAATTTGCATGGATATAAATGTAATTTCAGAAAGAGTATATTTACACTTCTTAAAAATCTGAGGTTAAAACTGAAAGAGACAAAATTTATGAGGTGTTAAATATAATTTGGGGTTACTTGGCCCCTAAGTAACCCAAGTGGGCCCCACCAGCCAGACCCGCCCTAGCCCCTTGAAACTGCCCCCTACATCTTTTAGTCCCATATTGGAAATCTAAAAAAAATGATAGACCTGATAGACCCCCTTCCCTGTAAATACCCCCCTATGGCCTCCTTCTCCCCTACCTCAAGGCAAGAGCCGAAGGGCTCAACCAAGGGGAGGAGAAGAAGGAGGAGCTCCAATGTGACGGCCCTCATTATACCGGTACGGTTATACCAACCCACGTCGGTATAGCGAGAGTCCTCACAGTGGGATATTTACCCAAACGATACAAACAGCTGAGATACACGCGAATATACAACAGAGTAGCGGAAGTAAAAGACAACTGTCTTCATTTATTCATCATCCACATTAAACATACATGAAATTCGCAATTAACATTAAGAGCTAAAAGTTCACATAATTTAAATTGCTGAAATTTAAATACATAATGTCCACACTTATACATTCTTTTCATGATAACTCTAATACAACGTTCAAATTACATACTATGAAATGCACAAGTCACAAAGAACTCCAAAGACTAATCTCCGCGCTCGGAGTTCGTCTCCACTGTCTCCTCCAACGGTGCCACGTCACCAACTACACTTGTACGCCGAAGAAAGGAGTGAGTCTAAAGACTCAGCAAGCAACACTACTCATAACATACACGTATAAGTCATAGCGGTTTCTACATGCACATTCAAAATTTTCAACACATGGCATGAAAGTTTTACAAATTAATACATGGATCATGCTTTCAGATTTCTAAGAGTAAAACTTACCTATCACATGCTCTCTATTCAATTTACTCGTGAAATTTTGCCTTTAAAGAACCAAGACATGAGAGCTACCAACATGAACACTGTGCATATATGAAGGGAAAACACAACTAGCATGAGTTTCACATGTTCTTACGTACATGCATAGACATTTTCACATGCTTTAAGTGGCTGGTTTCACATGGTTTAATGGCTGTAAACCTACACATGAGAGCTACAATGTTGTTTAAAACATACCATGTGAACAACCAATCATGCTATTTTGTACAAGTGCTCATCAATTATCCCTAACATGAATTCTAGACATCTTCGCACATATAAACATGATGTTAACAACATGAACTTACTGATTTCACATGGTTTCAGATTTGTCTCACATGGATTTCAATGTCATATTCTCACATTTTAGTTTCACATTTTCTTTACACAAGTTTCCGATTCACATGGTTACACTTTACACATACACATTTCACATGGTTCACTTACACATTAACACATGAACACATACACATTACACATTACACATTCACATTTTAGGTGCCGTGACACATAGTCCAAACCACCAAAGAAGGACATATACACATCACATTACACATAACGCCATCTAGGCATTCCAATGGCGACTCTTGGACTGCGCAGACCGGGAGAACAAGTCTCCACCCTAACCAGTGGTACTTATCCACCTCCAGGAGTTCCCCCTAATGCCCTTAGGGTCACTTACACATTGAACTTTCTCAGGGGACTTTTCCCTGATACAGTTCCACTGCCCTCTACGGAAGCAGTGTCACATTGGCACAGTTACACATTTACACATTTTACCGATTTACACATGGTTTTACACATATCACTTTTCATCTCATTCACTTTCTCACTCACATGTATATCTTTGTTTTTCCTGACATGGCACTACAGATTTCAGGAGTTTAACACACGGTAAATTCACTAATCAGGTTGGGTTTAAACAATATCTAACCACCTTATGATAACATACATAGATTTTTACATTTCACATGGAAAATACATAACTCCTTATATACTGGTCCAAATGACCTGAAATTTTAACCACATGCTATTTTCGGGTTCAAGGTCATACATTCAATTTTTCAGATTTTTCTGAGCTAAATAGAATTTACAGAAAATCAAATACCTATTTCGCATGCCATTCACAATTTAAGTTGACATGGAGTTTAACACATCATGCATTTTTGCCACTTACTGTTTGAACAGAGACTACTGTTATATGCATGACCTGAGAATACAGAATTTACCCTAAATCATACAACCATAGATCGATCACCACAAATCTTTCTTTCATGGCTTTTTATTTACCAAACCGAATTTATTAGCAATTTATGCAAGCATGGACAATTTATCAAAAATTGAGTATACGTATACTGATCCACTAATCTTCATGATCTGACAAAACTGAGGCATTCAGACTAGTCCTAATCATAAAACATAAATTGGCAAGATTATCAACAAGTCATGCTTACAAATTCATGGGATACAATTTTCTAACATCCCCCACCACACATCACACTCATCTACACACCACATTTAACAGTATACATAGTGTATAGGGTTACCATATATCCTCATCACGGAAACCATACCGAAAATAGTTGTATAGGAAGAGCAGAACAGGTCACTGTTCTGTCCAGAGGAACTTGGCGGTGGTCTCTGGCCGCTGACTCAGTGCCAGCGGCATGGTCGATGGACGCCAAGCATAATCTCAGCGTCCAGTGACCTTGCCGTCGATGCAGGTCTGTGCAGAAACACAGACCCGAGCTCTCAAGTTGGGGTGAATGTGAGGGTCTAGGACTCGAGGGAAAATTCATAAAAATTGTAGAATCGACCTAGACACATACGGGGACATTATGGTTAGGTCACTTGCCTTTTAGAAATTGCTCCAATGGATCTAGGGTACTGGTGAAGCCCTCCTTGGGCAGTCCCAAGAAGGTGCAGAACGCCCTCCAAGATCCCCTTCCTCCGGGCTCCTGGATGATCTCCACAGCAAGGGAATGTCGGGGAGGTCTTCTCCTTCATTCCAGCTAACTTCTTGTCGAGGAAGATGGCCGGATACAGCTTCAGGGGGTCAGATCTTTGGGTGCAAAGTGGGAGTTTTCTCACAGCTGCCTCTAGGGTTTTTCTCCTCTTGTTTCTCTCTTGCAAAGGTGAAGAGAGGGCTGGGGATGGCAGATCCGGGTTCAACATATGGGAAAAGGTCTCTCTCCCACTCACAAGGTGACAAGATGGCTCTCAGAGCCGTTGGGGACAGCTCCCCAATGGGTGAGCTCCCTTGCTTCCGGAATTTCTGGCTCTGCAACGCATGCAGGTCAGAGAAATAGGCGTCCATATCGTTAGACGCCAGGATTAGTGTTGGCGTCCATGTCTGGACGCTGACACCACCTCAACGGCTAGGGGTTGACGCCAATAAGGCATTCGGCCAGAACTCTAAAATATGTAGAAAACCATGCATACCATGCATATATACATGCAATATGTATATGGTAGTGTATCCATACTATCACCATTCAATACATGCATTATTTACATCTAATATAACATATGCACACGTAATTGTACTAATTAATACGTACGTAAATATGTATATACATACACAAGCACAAATATACACACACACAAATACAAATGAAGCGACGGAAATCGAGGGCCTTACACCCTCTCCCCCTTAAAGAAACTTCGTCCTCGAAGTTAGAACGACACTACTCAAACAAAAGGGGATACTTCTTCTTCATCGCATCCTCAAACTCCCAAGTAGCCTCCTCTCGTGAGAAGTTCCGCCATAGGACCTTCACCGACGCAATTCTCTTGTTCCGGAGATGCTGAACCTTTCGGTCAAGAATAGCTACTGGTTGCTCGACATACGAAAGATCTGGCTGGATCTCCACTGGCTCATAACTAATCACATGAGACGGATCTCGGATATACTTCCTGAGCATAGATACGTGGAATACAGGGTGAACGCTAGCCAAAGCTGGGGGTAAAGCTAGCTCATATGCCACGCTGCCCAAACGTCTGAGAATCTCATATGGGCCAATGAACCTGGGGCTTAGCTTGCTATGCCTGCCAAATCTGACGACACCACGAGTAGGCGATATCTTCAAGAAGACATGATCGCCAACCTCGAACTCCAAATCCTTCCTTCTGTTGTCGGCATAACTCTTCTGCCTATCCTGTGCCGTAACAAGCCTTTTCCTGATAAGCTGAATTTTATCCGAAGTTTCCTGAACTAACTCCGGTCCGATCAACTGCCTATCACCAGTCTCCTCCCAACATAAAGGAGATCTGCAGGGCCTACCATACAACCTCGAATGGAGCCATATCAATACTAGCATGAAAGCTGTTGTTGTATGCGAACTCCACAAGAGGTAAATGACGCTCCCAATCATCCTTCCAATCCAGAACACACGCTCTCAACATATCCTCGAGCGTCTGGATAGTCCGCTCGGACTGTCCATCGGTCTGGGGATGAAACGCCGAACTGAGCTTCAGCTCCGAACCTAACACATCCTGAAGACCCTTCCACAATCTCGAAGTAAATCTCGGATCTCGATCCGAAATGATCGACTTCGGCACACCATGCAATCTAATGATACCACTAACATACAATCTAGCTAAACTCTCTACCGACTGCTTCTTCTTCATGAGCAAGAAATGAGCAGTCTTCGAGAATCTATCTACAACTACCCAAATCGAGTCATTGCCCCTTCTAGATCGAGGCAAACCCGAAACGAAGTCCATAGTGACAGCTTCCCACTTTCACACTGGGATATCCATCCTCTGCATAAGGCCGGATGGTCGCTGTCGCTCGGCCTTCACTTGCTGACATACTAGACATCTAGACACATAATCCGCAACATCCTTCTTCATGCCGGACCACCAAAATGATCTCTTCAGGTCTTGATACATCTTAGTGTTACCCGGATGAATAGAGAATCGCGATCTATGAGCCTCCGCTAACACATGCTCACGGACATCTACTACATCAGGGACACAAACACGGTGCTGAAATCTAATCACACCGTCCTCATCACGAGCAATGCCCGCCTTACCCACTAACTCTAACAATCTAGGGTCGGCTTTCTGCTGCTCAATCACCTCATCCAAGACTGAGGATCTAAGGGATAGCTGAGCTACAAAAGCCTGACACAGCGATGGCTCTAACTCGGTCATAGAGCACGCTGCATCCTCCAACATCTTCCAATCCTGCTGGAGCGAAGACCTCTTTCTACTAAGAGCATCTGCTACGACGTTCGCCTTTCCAGGATGATACTGAAGGTCGAAGTCATAGTCCTTCAAGAACTCAATCCATCTCCTCTGCCTCAGGTTTAATTCCTTTTGGGAGAAAAGATACTTCAAGCTCTTGTGGTCGGTAAACACCTCAAATCTGACACCATAAAGATAGTGCCTCCAGATCTTTAGTGCATGAACCACAGCTGCGAGCTCCAAATCATGAGTCGGATAGTTCCTCTCATGCTCCTTCAACTGACGAGAAGCATAAGCCACTACCCTATCTTGCTGCATGAGCACACAGCCTAAACCAATCTGAGATGCATCCGTATAAATGGCAAAACCTTCTGGACCACTAGGCAATACCAATACCGGAGCAGAAGTAAGCTTAGCCTTCAATAGCTGAAAGCTACGCTCACATGCCTCAGACCATACGAACTTCTCACCCTTCCTGGTCAGCTTTGTCAAAGGGGCGGCGATGGATGAGAAACCCTCAATGAATCGCCGATAATAACCAGCTAACCCAATGAAACTACGAATCTCGAAGGAGTCTGGGGAATCTCCCAATCCATAACTGCTTGGACCTTTGCTGGATCAACAGCTACACCAGCGCCGGAGATCACATGCCCGAGAAAGTGAACCTCGCGCAACCAGAACTCGCACTTGCTGAACTTCGCATACAGCTTGTGCTCACGGAGAACCTCTAAGACTAACCTCAAATGCTGACGGTGCGTGGCCTCATCCGGAGAATAGACCAACACGTCATCAATGAACACAACGACAAAGCTATCTAAATACGGACTAAACACCCGGTTCATGAGATCCATGAACGCTGCAGGGGCGTTGGTCAATCCGAAAGGAAGAACCAAGAACTCATAATGTCCATAACGGGATCTAAATGCCGTCTTGGACACATCCTCACTCCTAATCCGCAGCTGATGATAACCAGATCGCAAGTCAATCTTAGAAAAGACTGATGCATCCTGCAACTGGTCAAACAGATCATCAATCCGAGGTAAGGGGTACCTGTTCTTCACAGTCACTTGGTTCAACTTCCTATAGTCAATACACAACCTAAGTGACCCGTCTTTCTTCTTGACGAATAATACAGGTGCGCCCCAAGGGGAAACACTAGGGCGAATGAATCCCTTATCAAGCAATTCTTGCAATTGCTTCCTCAACTCGGCTAACTCTGCAGGGGCCATCCGATATGGGGCCTTCGAGATAGGAGAGGTGCCTGGAAGCAACTCTATAGTGAACTCTATCTCCCTATCCGGTGGCAATCCAGACAAGTCATCGGGAAAGACATCTGGAAAATCCTGCACCACATCGATCTCTGCAAGAGTCAGTGACGAACCAGCATCGGGTACTAGCATAACGCTGGCAAGAAATGCGTCACAACCCTTGTTCACCATGCGCATCGCCTTCATGGCAGAGATGACTAACTTTCCCGCTAAGTTCTTTGGCAAGGGATGAGAGAACTCGTCCTCACCAGGAATGCGGAAAACAATCCTCTTCCGACGACAATCCACTAACGCATAGTGCTCCTCTAGCCAATCCAGACCAAGAATAGCATCATAGTCCTTCATCTTTAGCAAGAAGAAACACCCATCTAGGATTCTATCCTCAATGCACACAGGTAACGACGGAATGCACTTCCTAGTCGATACCGTACCCGCAGGGGTGTGCACAGACAAAGGGACCTCTAAATCCTCAGACTCTACGCCTGACTCTAGGGCTAACTGCCTAGCGAACCGCTCGGAAATGAACGAGTGAGTAGCACCCGTATCAAACAAAACCCGAGCGTGCACACCTAAAAGCAAAACCGTACCTTCGGTGACATGCTCCGCCTGCTCGGCGTCCTCGCGTGCCAAAGCAAACACTCGAGCTGGGGCTCGAGGCCTTCCTGGTCTTCCTGTAGCTGGCGCGGCTGCCGCTACTGCTGGTGCTGGCGCTCCACGCTGAGCTCCTTGTTGAAGTCTTGGACAGTCTTTGATCTTGTGGTCGCTGCTCCCACACTTCAAGCATCTACCCGCTACCAACCAACACTCGGAACCACCATGTGTCTTCCCACAATGGGGACACTCTTTCTTCACACCAGGGGAACGTACAGAAGGTACCTGAGAGTTGTTGACTGCCACTGGTTTTTGCGGTGTCTAGTACACCGTTTTCTTCTTATCTTGCCGCTGGAATGTCGCTGCCGGCCTCTTCTGCGAAGCCTTCTTTTCCTCCAGGTATTGCTCAATTTCTCCCTCCTGCCTGCAGGCAGCGCTGAGGGCCTCGTCTAGCGTGCGGTGGTCAAACGCCACGAGTCTCGTCCGCAGTGATGGCTTGAGTCCCATCACGAATTTCTTCGTCTTCCTGCGCTCATCCTCTACGATATGCGGTGCATACTTAGAAAGTTCAGAAAACCTTGCCTCGTATTCCAGCACGGTCATGGAGCCTTGCGTCAGGGAGAGAAATTCCTGCTCCATTTTGTCCTGGATATGCTCTGGGACGAACTTGGCTCGAAAGAGTCTCACGAACGCGTCCCACGTCACGTCTACTGCTCCGTCCTCAAAGCGTGTACGTAGTAGGGAGGACCACCATACATCCGCTCTCTCCTGCAATACACCTTCATAAGCACCAACTAACAAATTCTAAATTAAGCAGAACATACAAACATACAAAATTAAAAGTCTACCTGTAGCATGTAGGTGGCTAATGTCACCTTATCCTCATCAGGGCACCTGATGGCTCGGAAGATTTTCTCTGTCTCCCTTAACCAGCTTTCTGCCATTAATGGATCACTCTCCCCCTTAAAAGAGGGTGGGGTCATCCTCTTGAATCGCTCCATGATGGGAGGTCCACCATGGTCCTGAGCTGGTGCCTGAGCCTGCTACATTCAAACAATACAATACACAATAAACACAATATCATGCAATTTAAATAGCAACTACTAGTTGTTTCATTATTCTACCTGGGCCTCCAACTGTGCCTGGAGTGCTGCCTGGGTATGAGCCTGCGTCTGCATGGCTTGTACCAGACCTTGCATGAATACTCCGTAATCCACAGGCGGCGGTGGGGGAAGTACAGGGCCTCGTGGTGCTGGGGCCTGTTGCTCCGCCTGCTCATCACGTCGCGGCTCGTCCTCACGGGCCGACGCTCCACCACGCCTACCTCTCGAAGCCATGGCTGTAATAAATTTCAGCCAACATTAGAGCTAGGTTACTAAGTTTTCTAACCATTTTCTTATCTATCTTTCACTTCTTATTAGTGTTTTCTACACATGTGGACATACTTAGCATGCAATGGGGATGATGACTTAGGTATATTCATGTGCAATCTCAACCGGTCGCTCTGATACCAATCTCTGTGACGGCCCTCATTATACCGGTACGGTTATACCAACCCACGTCGGTATAGCGAGAGTCCTCACAGTGGGACATTTACCCAAACGATACAAACAGCTGAGATACACGCGAATATACAACAGAGTAGCGGAAGTAAAAGACAACTGTCTTCATTTATTCATCATCCACATTAAACATACATGAAATTCGCAATTAACATTAAGAGCTAAAAGTTCACATAATTTAAATTGCTGAAATTTAAATACATAATGTCCACACTTATACATTCTTTTCATGATAACTCTAATACAACGTTCAAATTACATACTATGAAATGCACAAGTCACAAAGAACTCCAAAGACTAATCTCCGCGCTCGGAGTCCGTCTCCACTGTCTCCTCCAACGGTGCCACGTCACCAACTACACTGTACGCCGAAGCAAGGAGTGAGTCTAAAGACTCAGCAAGCAACACTACTCATAACATACACGTATAAGTCATAGCGGTTTCTACATGCACATTCAAAATTTTCAACACATGGCATGAAAGTTTTACAAATTAATACATGGATCATGCTTTCAGATTTCTAAGAATAAAACTTACCTATCACATGCTCTCTATTCAATTTACTCGTGAAATTTTGCCTTTAAAGAACCAAGACATGAGAGCTACCAACATGAACACTGTGCATATATGAAGGGAAAACACAACTAGCATGAGTTTACATGTTCTTACGTACATACATAGACATTTTCACATGCTTTAAGTTGCTGGTTTCACATGGTTTAATGGCTGTAAACCTACACATGAGAGCTACAATGTTGTTTAAAACATACCATGTGAACAACCAATCATGCTATTTTGTACAAGTGCTCATCAATTATCCCTAACATGAATTCTAGACATTTCGCACATATAAACATGATGATAACAACATGAACTTACTGATTTCACATGGTTTCAGATTTGTCTCACATGGATTTCAATGTCATATTCTCACATTTTTAGTTTCACATTTTCTTTACACAAGTTTCCGATTCACATGGTTACACTTTACACATACACATTTCACATGGTTCACTTACACATTAACACATGAACACATACACATTACACATTACACATTCACATTTTAGGTGCCGTGACACATAGTCCAAACCACCAAAGAAGGACATATACACATCACATTACACATAGACGCCATCTAGGCATTCCAATGGCGACTCTTGGACTGCGCAGACCGGGAGAACAAGTCTCCACCCTAACCAGTGGTACTTGTCCACCTCCAGGATTTCCCCCTAATGCCCTTAGGGTCACTTACACATTGAACTTTCTCAGGGGGACTTTTCCCTGATACAGTTCCACTGCCCTCTACGGAAGCAGTGTCACATTGGCACAGTTACACATTTACACATTTTACCGATTTCACACATGGTTTTACACATATCACTTTTCATCTCATTCACTTTCTCACTCACATGCATATCTCTGTTTTTCCTGACATGGCACTACAGATTTCAGGAGTTTAACACACAGTAAATTCACTAATCAGGTTGGGTTTAAACAATATCTAACCACCTTACGATAACATACATAGATTTTTACATTTCACATGGAAAATACATAACTCCTTATATACTGGTCCAAATGACCTGAAATTTTAACCACATGCTATTTTCGGGTTCAAGGTCATACATTCAATTTTTCAGATTTTTCTGAGCTAAATAGAATTTACAGAAAATCAAATACCTATTTCGCATGCCATTCACAATTTAAGTTGACATGGAGTTTAACACATCATGCATTTTTGCCACTTACTGTTTGAACAGAGACTACTGTTATATGCATGACCTGAGAATACAGAATTTACCCTAAATCATACAACCATAGTTCGATCACCACAAATCTTTCTTTCATGGCTTTTTATTTACCAAACCGAATTTATTAGCAATTTATGCAAGCATGGACAATTTATCAAAAATTGAGTATACGTATACTGATCCACTTCATTCAGACTAGTCCTAATCATAAAACATAAATTGGCAAGATTATCAACAAGTCATGCTTACAAATTCATGGGATACAATTTTCTAACATCCCCCACCACACATCACACTCATCCACACACCACATTTAACAGTATACATAGTGTATAGGGTTACCATATATCCTCATCACGGAAACCATACCGAAAATAGTTGTATAGGAAGAGCAGAACAGGTCACTGTTCTGTCCAGAGGAACTTGGCGGCGGTCTCTGGCCGCTGACTCAGTGTCAGCGGCATGGTCGATGGACGCCAAGCATAATCTCAGCGTCCAGTGACCTTGCCGTCGATGCAGGTCTGTGCAGAAACACAGACCCGAGCTCTCAAGTTGGGGTGAATGTGAGGGTCTAGGACTCGAGGGAAAATTCATAAAAATTGTAGAATCGACCTAGACACATACGGGGACATTATGGTTAGGTCACTTGCCTTTTAGAAATTGCTCCAATGGATCTAGGGTGCTGGTGAAGCCCTCCTTGGGCAGTCCCAAGAAGGTGCAGAACGCCCTCCAAGATCCCCTTCCTCCGGGCTCCTGGATGATCTCCACAGCAAGGGAATGTCGGGGAGGTCTTCTCCTTCATTCCAGCTAACTTCTTGTCGAGGAAGATGGCCGGATACAGCTTCAGGGGGTCAGATCTTTGGGTGCAAAGTGGGGGTTTTCTCACAGCTGCCTCTAGGGTTTTTCTCCTCTTGTTTCTCTCTTGCAAAGGTGAAGAGAGGGCTGGGGATGGCAGATCCGGGTTCAACATATGGGAAGAGGTCTCTCTCCCACTCACAAGGTGACAAGATGGCTCTCAGAGCCGTTGGGGACAGCTCCCCAATGGGTGAGCTCCCTTGCTTCCGGAATTTCTGGCTCTGCAACGCATGCAGGTCAGAGAAATAGGCGTCCATATCGTTAGACGCCAGGATTAGTGTTGGCGTCCATGTCTGGACGCTGACACCACCTCAACGGCTAGGGGTTGACGCCAATAAGGCCTTCGGCCAGAACTCTAAAATATGCAGAAAACCATGCATATATACATACAATATGTATATGGTAGTGTATCCATACTATCACCATTCAATACATGCATTACTTACATCTAGTATAACATATGCACACGTAATTGTACTAATTAATACGTACGTAAATATGTATATACATACACAAGCACAAATATACACACACACAAATACAAATGAAGCGACGGAAAATCGAGGGCCTTACATCCAAGGCAAGGGTGAAGGCTCAAGGACTTCTCCAAACTCTAAGGTTTCAGGTAGGTTCCTCTAATATTCTCTTGGTCATTAGTCAGTATGTTAATTTCTTGCTTTATTATAGCTTAGTGAGTCTTTCTTTAGGAGTTCCTGTTAGTCTATCATTAGTATTTAGTTTAGCTTAGTTTAGCCCTTTTCTATCCTGAAACCTTACCAGTTTGTAATTTAAATCCTTGATTAAGCCCTTGTTATGTGTTAATCATCTCGGTTAGTATGATTTAGTGAAGCCCTTCTTATATATCTTGCTAGTAAGTAATCAGTGTTTAGTTTAATTCCTTTCCTATCTTGAACCCATGCCAGTTGGTCGTTTAAACCCCCTGATTAAACTCGTATTCAGTGTGTACAAGTTCTAATCCTTTGTTTTACTGGTCATTAATACGGAGCTTCTCCTTGATTCCTTTTAGTAATATAACTTGTGGCATATATGACTGTACTGCCCTTATTCTGATAACTACTATACTTTTCCTGACTTTATTTCCTTGAATTTCCTGTTAAGCTCTGAACGAGTTCCTTGGAATTCCTGGCAAATAAGTTCTTATTGTCCAGCTGGAGAGCACTCGAAGCTCTTACTGGTCAGCTGCTCCTATTGACTTGCTGGAGAGCATTCGCAGGCTCTTGTTGACCAGCTGGAGAGTGGGAGTCTTACTGGCCATTCCTGAAACTGGATTGTCATGAAAGTATTTTACTGGGGTCTTGGACGCAATTGGACTAATGCCTGTGGCATGGGGACTTAATCTGGTCCTGGGAGGAGCACCCGAATGTTCTAACTGGTTGCGGAGAATTATGATTAGGTGTTTTAACATGACACCACATTGATTGCCTAATTGTTACTGGATTGACAATTCACTGTATTGTTTACCTAATTGCCTGAGAGTATATGATGTTTATCCTGTTTGAGATTGTTTACCGTTTATCCTCCTGATCGAGTTGGTTTAATCTTGAATATCTGTCCTCCTATAAGCACGAATGGCAGGATCGGATCGGGGTGTTGGATCGGACCCCGTCGATCCTGATCCGACTTGGATCGAATCGAGGGATCAAGCCGTTTCTCAGGAAATCTGGCCGATCCGGATTGGATAGATTAAAAAAATTAAGAAAAATTGTGGAAAATCAAGGGAAAACCAGAAAAAAACAGGAAAAATCAGAAAAAAATCACAAAAATTTGAAAAACACATACAAAATTCATTGAAATAAACATAATTAAATTTAAATCTTATCATGTACATCTACCATAAAGATGATAAAGACACTAATGATTATGTTCATACATTGAATAAAAATGAGGGTCATGCAATGCAATATTCATGGAAAGCAGGATCAGTTCGGGACCCTGAATGGGTCCGGGCCGATCCGGATCGGGATCGGATCGGTGGATTGACTGATCCTTAGGGAATCTGGCCGATGTTGAATCGGCCAGATTAAAAAATTATTTTTTAAAATGTTAAAAAATCAGAAAAAATCAGGAAAAAATAAAAAATATCAATAAATTCAAGAACTTCACATTTTTATAAAAATGACATGCAAGTAACATTACAATACACATCAATGTCAATTATGATTCCAGAACCAGATATATACATATTTATCTGAACATCATTTAAGTAATGTTAATATTTATAGTTTCATTTACTTAAGATATTACATGTAAATAAGGAAATACCCCCCATTTGAATCCAATAAAAATATCAAAAAATCATATCTCTTACTAATAAAAAGTCAACTCTCCCATTTAAGAAGAAAAATGTGATTTTGGTGATTCCATCAAAATAGCATCTTTCTAATCCCTCATAATTTGGTCTCTTTAAAAATTTTATAATTCAAATAAAGCTAATAAAACACTAAAATTGAAAGTCTGGTGAAAAAAGTCAAACGTGCATATGATTTAGATCAGTCGATTCTGCCTTTCATGGCTCTATTGCTTGCTCATGCTTTGGCCAGATTGACTCCGACCCCAGTCAAGAGAATCAGTAGCTCCTTAATGATGCCAGCTTGTTGACATTCATCTTCAGGAGGGTCTGTAGGAGGAAATGAGGCCCTTATGCCAGGAAGCGACCAAAGAGACTTTTTTATTCATCGCTCTCGCCAATAGTTGGCTGCGGTCATTAAAGGTAAAGCGGGGGTAAGGGATCTCTTTTCTTCAACGGAAAAAAAAAGTGGAGCAGATTTGACTCGGCAGCTTGGGAGAATGAGGGATGATCCAATCCGGTCTCTCTTGAACCAGCCAGGCCTTAGACTGACATCCAATGGCTTAAGCTCACTCGCTGTAACAAGAGATTCACAATAAAAAAGAGAAGGAATAATCAAAGTGCGCCCTGGATGCCCCCTTCAAGGCAGAGATGCACCCAACCATCTACTGGACAGTACAATTGGACTATGTAATCCTATCCTCTATGTTGACCAGGGCCTCCTCTAGGCATCGGTCAATCCTCTGAACCTGAGCCATGAACTTATACACTACTCGGTCAAGTTGGGATCTCCTTGAGAGTCCATGTGTGAACCAGGATGTTCAGGTGTGACCCTGACATCGGCACTGACAAGTGGTACTTAGCACCATTACGTCTGGGCATATGACACAAGGCTAGACTAAACAACGACGCACCAACACACTATGATATGAAAGGGGGGCAATGATTTCTTTTTCTTTTTTTTTTAAATAGATGCGATTAGTCTAACTACAAATGCATGACATGGTATGACAATGTAATGATACCCTAGACTGCTAATCTGCTTTGATACTAAAACTGATGCAGGAGATTAACAAAGCGCTATAAAATGTATCGGTAAACAAACCATCATGCATACGAGCCTTGAGAGAGAAAATACGTGAAAATAATAGACTCTAAGCTCTAGGAAAGCTGTACCTCACAGCGAGTAACATCAAACTGAATGGTAGGTAGAAGTAGAACTACCGTGGTCTAGGGTATCAATGTCACAACTAAATGAACTCAAATTGGCGCTCTTGAGAGGGATGCACACTAACTCACAAGCCGACATCGAATAATAAAATGGGCTAGAAAATTCTAACTCACACTCATGGCGGCAAAATATGAGCAAATGCGAGAAAAGTAGGAAATGAGCGAATTTACAACTACTAACCGACTCGCTAAAGAGTGAGGCATGTGCAATGAGGCAGCGAGGAATGCTGTGTTCACTTGGGTTTCCAAATGCACAGAAGGCTGATGGTTGCTGTGGACAGGATATTCACAGACGATGAGAACACAGACGGGTGGTTGTATATTATCAGCTCCACAAATAGGGCAGCAGGAGATGTGACTCTCGGGCATTGCCTAGAGGAGTGGCTCATAACTACAGTTGGTGGAGAAACTGTGAGATCTCCTTGCATGCACAGGAATGGGACGATGCGGGCTAGAATAGTCAGTCACGTTGTCATTGTATACACGCTGTTCAGATGTGCGCTATGGTGTGGGTGAGCTGGGCACATGCTGCTGGACGCTGGTGTTGTTGGTTCCAAACGGCTGTTGCGTGGTGGTTTCCTCACAGCAGAAATGGATAAGAGTGAAAGGAGGAAGAAGAACATAATGGTGGAGTCTTGGGAAGAAAGAAATATTAGAAAAGGAGGAAGAAAAAAACGAAGGAGAGGAGACACGAAGGTGAGGAAGAAGAAAAAGAAGTACCAGGGTAGGAGAAGAGGAAGAAGAAGAAACAGAAAAAAGGAGGAAGAAGACAGGGGGCTTCACACCTTGGGGCTTTGCACCCCTCAAGACCATGGGCTTCGCACCCTACTATGAAGACTGACGGCTCTTATCGCAACACTTTTAATGATCTTATTAATTCTAAAATTGAGATTACATCTTTATTTATAGAGGTGGAACCTTAATGGTTCTTCTCTCAAACATATGACCAAAGTACCCTAATACCAAAATCAAAATGCAAAATCGCACCAAAAATACAAAATAAATGAAAAGATTCTAATGGGCCACTAATGGGCCTCTCAACTACTCAAATGACTAAGCTAATCAATGATGAGTACATCAGTCCACTACATGATCATCGTCAAGCCAAAGAGATGTCGGTGTTGCTGCTGAAGGCCTCCGACCACAGTCAACACGGGCTGGGTCGAACCAGATCCATTCTCTGGTGTCTTTACCATCACCATTGGGTGATTCCGATAGGAAATGGCCATTCCCAATCCAAATCTGCCAATTCTGCCTTCCATGACAAGAAAACTACATAATAAAAATAAAGAGATATTCTATTACATCTAACACCATCTTCTGACTTGATCATTGTTGGGCAGTGCTCTAATGACAAGTATTTGTCAACATAATCATTCCTTGCTCCTGCATTAGAAGTTTATTTACAAACTTTAATTTTGCAATTTTTCGTGCCATCCTCATTTGTGGTACGCAATTTTTGGATATTTCTCTCCTGTTTTATGGTTATGTACCTTTACCACTGCTTCAAATGCTGGACTCCACTTGATGCATTGTGTTTCTTATTCTGGAGTAAAGGGAGTGCTATTCTCGTAAACCTATAGAGTGGAAGGAATTATTCCTTTGAGTGGAAAATGATGGATGCAGGATGGGATAAGAATTTTAAAACGCTTAAAGTTAGGAGAGCCTGGTTATGGGAAATAATATTTAATGACTTAGAATGCATATTTCCAGTAGATTTGCATCATTTTTTTCTGTTCAATTTTGGTATGGCCCTTGGAAATATGTACCAATTTTTTTCCGGTTTTCAGACAAGAGAGAGGAGCATAGATTCTTTTTTCTTCTCAAAGATGTGTGCAAGGGGAAGTTAAAAGTGAAGTTCACTTGTTTATTCTTGATAGACTTTTCTTTTGTTTCATTTTTTAATGCTATATTATGGTGATGTCATGAAATATTTCTTTGTTTTGAAGTTCTTTTGATTTTTTTCTAGAAAGATAGACCTATCTACTCAGCCTAAATGGTGCCGTCAGCTTGAATATTGAATTACGCTCTCTGGGGTTAATCATGCTGATAGCAAATTAATACAAGGCATATGTTGGTCGAATTGTTATTCAAATGGGATCTGCAATTTTAGTCTTCTTAAGAACTGGTTATGTCACGCCCCGACTCGGAATATCGAAACGTAAGACAGTTGCAAGTAAACGAGTATAGAGCGTAAAATAACATCAAACCATTGGACAATTAAATAACACGAAATCAAATGCCTTTCATTGATAATTCAACTATTGTCTATTACATTTCTAATGCAGAGCCATAACATAGGGCTCAATTGACTCTAATACATCGAATGGAAATAACGACTAACTAAGACATCTAGGATGACATAGTGGCGTCATGGTACTCTTGGATCACTCCTGGTCCTCCCCATCCTCGTGAGTGTACTCAGTCTCCTCAGCCTCACCTGAGAACACCATAAGCAAATAACGTAGGGTGAGCGACAACGCTCAGTAGGATTTATATCTCATGGTGCGGGCAACTTTACATGATTAATGTATTAAAAGCAGAGTCACTATATGATAGAGCGAGAGAATCAAGTAATGTAAGAGATAGCATGAATCAAGATAGCACAAGTTTTCAAATATAGCACAACGAGTAGGATGGCCATAGCATAAATAGCACAATGATTCACAATAGCACGACGAGTATAGTATAACACTTTGATTGTCATTTAGATAGTCGAGATAGATAGCACTTGAGTGTAATGCCAAACACTCTGGTCAATTAACTCCCGCGGGCACTAGCACTTTTGGGCGCACATCCCAGGACCAGACCGAACCCTTTTATATTGCCAGACATTAGTTATATTGTTTATCTTTAGACAATCAGTCAAATGGCCAATAAAGAGCACCAAGAAATAGACGAGAGTACTAGATGAATAGACGAGATAGTAGAGAGAGTGTGAATAGACGAGCGAGTAGAGTATAGATGAGAACTATAGGTCATTGCACATAAAACGTCGATTAAACGGGCGATAGTAACAGTTGCACAACACGCGCGATTGGTGTTGGCTGTAACGACCCGACCTCCCGGACCCTCGCCACGGGTCCCGAGGGGTCGCGCCGCCACCCACGGATCCGGAAGGGTTAGAAGAAATAGTCTAGTGAGATATGTACTGAATTCAAATAACTATAACAATATGTACAATATACAAAGGTGTGTACAACGTGTCCCAAGCAAAAGCACAGGTACAAGAAGAAAGGTGCAGTCCTTAAGGGGCATACCCTGAGGACTTGCAAATTTCAACTCTCAGCTCACTCGGCTACAAGAGCTCACAACGCTCGCTCTCACTGCTGCTGACAACAACACGGCGCCATAGCCGCCTCCGCAACCCGTCTGACACTGAGCTCCGCGACGACGATCCCCTAGCTGAAGGAAGTAGGGGGGTGAGCCTCGCGAACAAGGCCCAGTAGGGATTACCAGTCCCTCACCGGCCAGAGCAACAGGAACTCCGAAAAATAGGAAACTACACTAGAAAGCTGTAAAGCGAGGAACACCTACATCATGGTACTACTAAGCAGCAGAAGAGAACAGTACGACGCCACGACCACCAACAAAGGTCGGGACACACACACGACTCCCGCAGAAACTAACGGAGTCGGACACACAGCGGAAGCAACCCTCAGCACACCTGCCGAGACCATGCAGCAACCAGGTGAGAACACGTCTCACCGCAAGCACAGCCACCTCAGACCTGCACAGGGTCGAGGGCCCACAAGCAGAACCACCCCGGACTCCGGGTACACTGCAAGGTCGGGAAGTCATACACGCTGGTGCCACCATGGATTGATTCCCAAGAATAGAACTAAGGTACCGAGTGGGAACCACCAGAAGCACGGGTCTGCCCAAGGCCAGACCAACGACGCCCACGGAAACTAAGCAAGGCCAGGCTATAACTGCCGTGCACACTAGGGCAACGGATAACACTTAGAAACGTTGTGGGAAACGCCGTCACAACAACAGCAACCAAGCCACCGCCGCTAGCAGCCAAGAGGGGGACCCGTAGTCCACCTGCTCTGCTCGCTAGCCTAGCTCCTGCATCCGCCCCCGCGCGAGGGCGAAATAGAGCCACCAAGAACACACAACACACGCAACACCGCAGCCTGGCCAAGCTGCGGCCTTACGCCTGACCTCCCTATGCGGCTCCGGAACCAACGTAGAGCGAGGCAGTGAGACAAGGGACTGTCTTGGCCGCGCCGGGAAGAGAACCACCTCGACGACCTCGGCGTCCCGCCCCAGACAAGAGAGCTCTACAAACGACTCAGCGCCGCTGCCCCAAACCACCGTTTTCCCCTCAGCTCCAGAGTCTGCCCTGTCGGCTGTCAACTCGCAGCACGCTCGTAGCCCGGAGTGCTCCCTCAACAGGCTCCCGAGGATGGGGGTCCCAGGCAACAGTAACAACCACTCAGATCGGGGACAAGCCCTAAGGTGCCTAGCACCGGGCGAATAGGCAGGGGCACAACAGAAACCACGCCGAATTGCTGGCTCATAACACACGACAAGCCCAACAAGAGAGAGGCACGTACGGACCTCAAGAGGGTCACCGACCAACCAAGCACGCACGGAAAAAGCCGGAGCCTCGGAACACTACCAGCCAACATGGAAACTCGTCGCTCTGCTAATAATCGATTGACCGCCAGTCAATCAATTATTAGACAGACGCGACCCTCCTGGCACCACTGCCAGGACATGGCCACGAAGGTGTCACCTTCGGTCACTGAACGTGGGGAGGTAACCAGCCACGTTCCCTACCAGAAGGTCCTAAGGGCAAAGCCTGCCCTGGGGTACACGCCGACACACAACTGGCCCACGGAAACACCAAAGGCGACACAAGCACTGTCGCGACCCCCAAGGCTGTCGCGATTGTCGCGACGGGGGAGGGCACCGCGACAGCCTTGTCGCGACCGGGAAAGGCGTCGCGACAAGAGCCCTGTCGCGACCGGGAACCGCGTCGCGACCGGAGAGCGCGCCGTGACAGCCTTATCGCGACCGCCAACTGCATCGCGATAAGGTTGCGCCCAACCGGGCCGACGCCTCTTCTGGTGTCGCGACGCGCCGAGCGGTCACGACATCATAAGAGGGGCAGACTGCCGGGATCCTAAATCCCGGGGTCGCCCACGAGCTACAAACATACACACACGGGGGAGGGGAGCATGGGGAAAGCAGTAAAGCTATCTAAAAACCCCGAGGGGCTCCCAATCCATCCGAATCGGGAAGGGCACAAGAAATCCCTACCTTTCACGAAGAACCGAACCCATGAAGAGCCTTCACGACGCACGACCATCTCCTCCTCGCTCCACAACGCCGCTCCCACGCTCCGCCACGAGCCGCCGGCCGCTCCACGCCCGGATCGCCAGAGGGGAGCCTCCCCATCGCCGGAGAAGAGGGGAAAGGGAAGAAGAGGAGAGAGAGGGGAAAGGGGTAGCCGACCAGCGCCTTAAGCCCCCGGCACCCAGAACGCGACGGACCGTCCCGTCGCGTTAACAACCCTAACGCGACGGGTCAACGGACCGCGACAAGAATGCGCCCCCTAAGGGCTCCGCGACAACGCGATAGGCCGTACTGACATGCCTGCCACCATGACAGGCGTCAGACGACCGAAGCGACAGAAAGCAGTCGCGACCGCTGACCAGTCGCGACACGAAGACGCGACGGAGAACCCGGGCGCGACAAGAATGCGACGCACACCCTCGTCGCTACACGGATGACTGTCGCGTCGGGCACCCCCGACGTGACACCAACGCGTCGCCCAACCTGGACGCGTCAGTGGCCAGTCATCCCACGACACCGGACGGAAGCCGGGAAACCGGGTCTTACATTGGCAGTTAGGTGGAATTCACCAACCCTCCACTGGCCATGTAATGCACAGGTCCAGAGGTTTGGCGTGATTCAAGATAAGAGAGAGCTTCTAAAGCCGTTTGGATCATATTGATCCCTAAGGGTGTTATAGGTGTTAGGGTACAATCAGCTAGGTCTCCATGAGGGAATCCAAAGAGTACGAAGTCTTACAGAGGTCTTAACAAAAGGTCGCTTGTCTGCCAGAACAGAATGTTCAACTGAGAGGTTCCAACTTGTCAAGAGAGCAGGGTGTAAAGAAAACGAGTTACTTGACGTTCTAGAGGAATTTTAGAACAGTGGAGCGGTGATAACGGTATTCCAAAAACACGTGAGAAAACGAAGACAATGTCACTTATGATCATGGGTTAATAATATGTAATTATTTAAGTAATTTACCAGATACATTATTCATATATTTTCTGCATGGTCTCATGGCAAGGATAATCGTTTGGTGTGTGCATGTGTATGAAATCAAGAGAACATATAATAGTCGTGCATATTGCCTTTTAAATTAAATAACATGTGCAATATAGCAAGATTCTTTTACATGGTTCTTACTGTCCGTCACACAGTATAACAGGGTATACACATGGTTATCATGCCTAAATAGCCATATTAAGTAAAACAGTAAAGTTGTTGGAATAACAGTTAAATCGCGATGGATATGATGGTCGCGTTTCACAAACTTTGATTCTGGACAGAAACGCGACGACGTCGGCAGTCGCGTTTAGGTTAACTAGACATGAAACGAATCGATTGGTGACTTGGAACTACGACGTGAAGGTCTGCCGCGTTCAAGGGCTCGCTACAGAATCGCGATGTGAAGGGCCGACGCGTTCATGCAAACCTTAACTTTTCAAAAGAGCACAAATCCCCAAAAGCGGGAAACAAGGGTAAAACGCGTCGACCTTCGTGGTCGCGTTTCAGACAATCTCTGATAGTAGAAGGGCACACAGTTTGATGCACAGAACGAGGAAACCCTAGCTAAAAAAAGCAACGACATGGGTGGTCGCCTTTCAGGTAAACGCGACGGTTATGCCTGGCGTGATACCAGTCGCAGAAACGCGACGTATGGCTCGGTCGCGATTCTACGTTCAACTCGAGAATGGTAGAAACATGTAGCGATCTTCATGCAACGCTTATAACTCGAAATCTAGGGTACTTGGGACAAAGTGGTGAACATGAAACTTGTAGGGGACAACAAGTAGAAGAGAACTATGCTTTTGGACCGAATCAATTTGGTCTCGATAGGCGTGCAAACGAGTATGAACAAGAAGCTACACAAACTTACATGATGGTGGGAAAACGCTTATAACTCGATGGATACATGATGAAAATTAGTCAAATCATTTGCGTATGAAACTAGACATGTAGTTCTACAAGATGGTATGAGTTTGATTCTTCTTTAGCTCGAGAATACCTACTTTTGAGAAGATCTAACACGGGTTTGTGCACAGGTCGCAGCAGAGCACGGTTGAGGAAAAAGCTCTATTCTCTAGCCGTTCTCCTCTGCTCATAGTGCCCTAGCTTAGCCTCTCACGACTCCAACACGATGGTGAACCTTCCCGTTTAGTCTTATGACGAATACTTATATGTCTAGGGTTTATTTCAAGTCCTATTGCAACTAGGAAGGGTGGGGTGCGGTTTCAGCTAGTTCTTTCCATATTTTGGAGATTCTACACCCAATTGGAGTAGCAATCCCATGAGGTAAGCTCCTAACAAGGCTAGTCACGAATTGGCTTGCCATTCATGGTTAATTGCATTAGTCTTAATCCTAATTTACCCTTTCCTATTTTATGTACATTTTTATTATGAATTTAGGGGTATTTCCTCTTGCTCCATAATCCATACTCCTAATTTGGCCCAATAGCCTTTGTGTGAGCTAATCTAATCAAGCCCATTATTTTTTGTTGTTTATTTAGTTTTATTTAATTCATTTCTTTCAATATTTCTATTTATTTATTTAAAATATCGGGTTGCTACATCCTCCCCCTCTCAAGAATTTGGTCCCCAAATTCATATGACCATAAGGGAGAGAATATCTTACTAAAAAGGTCGGGGTAGTTTCGCCTGATGATTCCTTCAGTTTCCCATGTGGCTTCTTTTACTCCACGGTTATTTCACAGAACTTTAACCACATGAATGGGATGGTTCCTGAGTTGTTGCACCTTTCGCTCCAATATCTTGATTGGCTTTTCCTCATAAGTCATGTCTTTATTCAGCACCAACTTCTTATGGCGAATGATGTGAGTAAGATCGTACACATATTTTCTAAGCATAGAGACATGAAACACATTGTGTACAAATGCCAGATTTGGTGGCAACGCCAGCCGGTAAGCAACCTCACCAACCCTTTCGAGCACTTCAAAAGGACCGATGAATCTAGAGCTTAGCTTTCCTTTAACACCAAATCTTTGAATGTCGCGGGTAGGTGATACCTTTAAGAGTACATAATCTCCCACTTGAAATTCTAGATCTCTCCTCCTCTTGTCAGTATAACTCTTTTGTCTGGACTGAGCAATCTTGAGCCGATCTCGAATCACCTGTATATCCCTGGTTGTGTTTTGTACCATGTCCTGGCCTAGACATTGTTGTTCCCCAACTTCATTCCAGCGTGCAGGAGATCTACAGTTTCTGCCATAGAGTGCTTTGAATGGTGCCATTTTAATACTCGCCTAGTAACTGTTGTTATAGGCGAACTCAATCAAGGATAAATGCTCATTCCAGTAGCCTTTGAAGTCTATAGTGCAGGCTCTTAACATATCTTCTACAATCTGATTGGTTCTCTCAGTCTGCCTATTCGTCTGCGGGTGAAATGCGGTACTAAAATTAAGCTTAGTACTAAGTGCAGTCTGCAGTCCCTTCAAAAAATAAGAGGTGAATCTAGGATCTCGATCTGAGACAATGGATGATGGAACTCCTTGCAGTCTCAAGATCTCTTTGATATATAGGGCGGCTAATACCTCCACAGGCCACTTACTCTTTATAGGTAGGAAGTGTGCAGACTTGGTTAGTTGGTTGACAATAACCCATATGACGTCGAGTCTACCACGAGTCTTGGGTAAACCCACGATGAAGTCCATGCCAATACTTTCCCATTTCCATTCTGGAATGTCTAATAGTTTGAGTACGCTAGCAGGGTGCCTGTGTTCTGCCTTTACCTGTTGACAAGTAAGGCAATGAGCAGCATGCTCGACTACCTCTCTCTTCATATTCGGCCACCAAAATGTTCTTTTCATGTCCTGATACATTTTGGTACCTCCAGGATGAATAGTATATTTAGTTTGATGAGCTTCATCCATCAACTTCCTTTTCAGTTATTCATCATCCGGAACACATGTTCTTCCTTGAAATACCAGCCTTCCATCCTCGGTTATAGCAAACTTCAGTTTCTCAGCTAAAGTTTCCTTGATACGAACCAAGAATGGATCGCTGTCCTGTTGTGCTTTGATCTCTGCCAGCATGTCAGATTGAATCTTGATATTGGCAACCAAGACTCGATCATCCCTATGTTCAATATTCAAATCTAATCTTGCGAATTGTTCTAGTAATTACATCTCGCCAAGGACTAGACTAGATAAGGATGCCATCGGGTTTCTACTAAGAGCATCAGCCACAACATTTTCCTTGCCTAGATGGTACTGGATGTTGAAGTCGAAATCTTTTAAGTATTCAAGCCATCTCCTCTGCCTCATATTAAGTTCCTTCTGAGAGAATAAATACTTTAAGCTCTTATGGTCTGAATAGACAGTAAATTGCTCACTATATAAATAATGTCTCCAGATTTTTAAGGCGAAGACCATAG
Organism: Colocasia esculenta; assembly: GCA_014218235.1. Lineage (NCBI taxonomy): Eukaryota > Viridiplantae > Streptophyta > Magnoliopsida > Alismatales > Araceae > Colocasia > Colocasia esculenta. The sequence goes on along the minus strand of CM024754.1, from coordinate 75,744,470 downwards.
CAGCCAACTCTAGATCATGTACAGGGTAGTTAACTTCATGCGTCTTCAATTGTCTTGAAGAATAAACAATGACTTTCTCCTTTTGCATCAGTACACAGCCTAGCCCAATTCCTGAGGCATCGGTATAGACGGAGAAACCTTCTCCCCCTATTGGGAGAGCGAGAACAGGGGCGGAGGTCAGACATTCTTTTAGAGTTTGGAAACTCTTCTCACAGTCTTTACTCCAAGAGTAGGGATTCTCCTTTCGTGTAAGACGAGTGAGAGGAACGGCGATCTTGGAGAAGTCTTTTATGAACCGCCTATAATAACCAGCCAGTCCTAAGAAGCTTCTGATTTCTGTGACATTAGTTGGTCTCTCCCATTTGAGTACAACTTCAACTTTGGAGGGATCAATAGAGATGCCGTCCTTTGAGATGACATGGCCCAAGAAAGACACTTCTTCGAGTCAGAATTCGCACTTGCTCAGCTTTGCATATAATTTGTTCTCTAGCAAGACTTGTAGAGCTATCCTCAGATGTTCTTCATGTTCTTCTTTGGTCTTTTGAGTATATGAGGATGTCATCAATGAAGACGACCACGAACTTATCAAGATATGGTCGGTATATGCTGTTCATGAGTTGTATAAAGGCTACAGGAGCATTGCTCAGACCAAAAGGCATAACAATGAATTCATAGTGTCCATACCTGCTCCTGAAAGCCGTTTTGAAAATGTCGTCGTCCTTGATCCTCATTTGATGATAGCCAGACCGGAGGTCAATCTTGGAGAAATATTGAGCTCCAGATATCTGGTCGAAAAGTTCATCGACTCAAGGCAGTGGGTACTTATTCTTGATGGTTAGCTGGTTGAGTTGTCGATAGTCAATACACAGCCTCATAGACCCATCTTTCTTTTTAACAAACAGGACCGGTGCTCCCCATGAGCAACTACTTGGTTTAATGAACCCCTTTTCTAACAGCTCCATCAATTGTGCTTTCAGTTCCTTTAATTCGGCAGGTGACATCCGGTACGGTTGACGCAACACCGGGGCAGCTCCAGGGATTAACTCAATAGCAAAGTTGACATCACGTTCAGGGGGAATCCCTGACAGATCTTCGGGGAACACATCTGGGTAGTCCTGGACTATGTGTTTGTCTTCTATTTTAGAACCCTTCTTTTCAACTATTACGGCCGCAAGGAAAGCAAGGCAACCTTTCCTTATTAGGTTGTGGGCTTGTATGGCAGAGACTAGAGACATCCGTCTCTTATGTCTAATTCCAGTGAATGACAACTTAGGGAATTCATTAAACGTAACCTTCCCTTTCTTACAGTCGACACTTGCCCCATAAGTAGACAACCAGTCGGCTTCCAGAATCACGTCATAGCCTTCCATGGGCATACATAATAGGTTGGCTTTTAGGTTATGCTCTCCGATCATTACATCGGCAGATGGAAAATATTTATTCAATTTCTCTTTCTCTCTCAGTGGTGTTGTAACAGAGAATTCACACCCCATGGATATAGGTTTAACATTTAGAGTATCAGCAAAGTTTTGAGATATGAAAGAATGGGTTGCGTCAGTATCAAATAGTACAAATGCTGATAAAGAGAAAACTTGCAGTGTACCTTCCACCACGCCACCGTCCTTAGTAGGCTCTTCATCACGCAGGGCTTGTAGTCTTCCCTGTTTCTTAGGCACATTAGTGCGCCTCTCATGCTCTTTCAATAGCGGGCACTCGGGGATACGGTGCTCGCGGCTTCCACAGCGCAGACATGCGCCAACTTTCCTCCAGCACTCATCAGCTGTGTGACCTGGCTTGTCACAGTGCTTGCAGTTGCTTTTTGTCGGAGTTGTAGGGACAAATACTCTGGGCTTCTTTTCCTGACTTGGTCCTTCCGTGATGCTGAAAGGACGCTTCTTGCCGATAGTTGGCTTAGCAGTAGACACACCAGGAGTCGGTTCCTTCTTTACGAACTTTCCTTTGATACGATCAGTGAAGTCCGTAGCATCTTTTAATAGTTGGGCCTTTTTAACCATCTCGGCATAGGTTTGGATGTCGAGAGGGGCCAGTTGAGTAATGTAGTGTGGCTTAAGGCCGTTGAGAAAGCGCTTAGCCTTCATTCTCTCCGTATTCACTAGGTGTTCAGCATAGCGGGCCAATCTAGAAAATTGCGCTTCATAATCGGCCACAGACAGACTCCTTTGTTTGAGAGCAGCGAATTTCGTGGCCTTCCTTTCTTGCACGCATTTCGAAAAGTACTTAGAGTTAAAAGTTTCCTTAAATTCATTCCAGGTGAATTGCCTATTCGCCCTGGTTGCTTCCACTGACTCCCACCAAGAGCGGGCGTCCTTCTCCAGTTGAAAAGTTGCTAATAACAGCTTGTCCCCAGCTGCACATTGCATAAAACGAAAAATTCTTTCCGTCTCCTTCAGCCAGTGCTCGGCCTCATCCGGATCAGTAGTACCGCTGAACTTTGGCGGATTTAAGCTTCTAAAATTACGATGCAGCTCGCCTGCACCGCAGTTTCCTCCTCCCCCTTGTGCAGCTTGTAGAAGTGCACGAGTGAGTTCTTGGATTGTTTGTTGCATGCCCCTCATTTGAGCACGTTCAGCAGTCATCTTAATTGCATAAGTTCCTACAAAGTAGCTTATCATTAAGACATTGATATAGAGTTTAATTTGCGCGTGTGTGAGTATCTTTTAGATCTTAACCTTGGTTCTACCCAATCTCACATAGATATGATAGTTGACTTAGACACGTGTCATGGCAGTCTGTCCTAGAACATCCTAGACTTGATTATCTTAGTAAGGATATCCTAGGCTCTGATACCACAAAACAGTCATGCCCCGACGCAGAATATCGGAACGTGAGGCAGTTGCAAGTAAACGAGTATAAAGCGTAGAATAACATCAAACCATTGGACAATTAAATAACACGAAATCAAATGCCTTTCATTGATAATTCAACTATTGTCTATTACATTCTCTAATGCAGAGCCATAACATAGGGCCCAATTGACTCTAATACATCGAATGGAAATAACGACTAACTAAGACATCTAGGATGACATAGTGGCGTCATGGTACTCTTGGATCACTCCTGGTCCTCCCCATCCTCGTGACTGTACTCAGTCTCCTCAGCCTCACCTGAGAACACCATAAGCAAATAACGTAGGGTGAGCGACAACGCCCAGTAGGATTTATATCTCATGGTGCGGGCAACTTTACATGATTAATGTGTTAAAAGCCGAGTCACTATATGATAGAGCGAGAGAATCAAGTAATGTAAGAGATAGCACGATAGCATGAATCAAGATAGCACAAGTTTTCAAATATAGCACAACGAGTAGGATGGTCGTAGCATAAATAGCACAATGATTCACAATAGCACGAGTATAGTATAACACTTTGATTGTCATTTAGATAGTCGAGATAGATAGCACTTGAGTGTAATGCCAAACACTCTGATCAATTAACTCCCGCGGGCACTAGCACTTTTGGGCGCACCTTCCAGGACCAGACCGGGCCCTTTTATATTGCCAGACATTAGTTATATTGTTTATCTTTAGACAATCAGTCAAATGGCCAATAGATAGTACCAAGAAATAGACGAGAGTACTAGATGAATAGACGAGAGTACTAGATGAATAGACGAGATAGTAGAGAGAGTGTGAATAGACGAGCGAGTAGAGTATAGATGAGAACTATAGGTCATTGCACATAAAACGTCGATTAAACGGGCGATAGTAACAGTTGCACAACACGCGCGATTGGTGTTGGCAGTCAGGTGGAATTCACCAACCTTCCACTAGCCATGTAATGCACAGGTCCAGAGGTCCGGCGTGATTCAAGATAAGAGAAAGCTTCTAAAGAAGTTTGGATCATATTGATCCCTAAGGGTGTTATAGGTGTTAGGGTACAACCAGCTCGGTCTTCATGAGGGAATCCACAGAGTACGGAGTCTTACGGAGGTCTTAACAAAAGGTCCCTTGTCTGCCAGAACAGAATGTCCAACAGAGAGGTTCCAACTTGTCAAGAGAGTAGGGTGTAAAGAAAACGAGTTGCTCGACGTTCTAGAGGAATTTTAGAACAGTGGAGCGGCGATAACGGTATTTCAAAACCACGTGAGAAAATGAAGACAATGTCACTTATGATCATGGGTTAATAATATGCAATTATTTAAGTAATTTACCAGATACATTATTCATATATTTTCTGCATAGTCTCATGGCAAGGATAATCGTTTGGTGTGTGCATGTGCATGAAATCAAGAGAACATATAATAGTCGTGTATATTGCCTTTTAAATTAAATAACATGTGCAATATAGCAAGATTCTTTTACATGGTTCTTACTGTCCGTCACACAGTATAACAGGGTATACACATGGTTATCATGCCTAAATAGCCATATTAAGTAAAACAGTAAAGTTGTTGGAATAACACAGTTAAATCGCGATGGATATGATGGTCGCGTTTCACAAACTTTGATTCTGGACAGAAACGCGACGACGTCGGCAGTCGCGTTTGGGTTAACTAGACATGGAACGAATCGATTGGTGACTTGGAACTGCGACGTGAAGGTCTGCCGCGTTCAAGGGCTCTCTACAGAATCGCGATGTGAAGGGCCGACGCGTTCATGCAAACCCTAACTTTTCAAAAGAGCACAAATCCCCAAAAGCGGGAAACAAGGGTAAAACGCGACGACCTTCGTGGTCGCATTTCAGACAATCTCTGACAGTAGAAGGGCACATAGTTTGATGCACGGAACGTGGAAACCCTAGCTAAAAAAAGCGACGACATGGGTGGTCGCCTTTCAGGTAAATGCGACGGTTATGCCTGACGCGATACCAGTCGCAGAAACGCGACGTATGGCTCGGTCGCGATTCTACGTTCAACCCGAGAACGGTAGAAATATGCAGCGATCTTCATGCAACGCTTATAACTCGAAATCTAGGATACTTGGGACAAAGTGGTGAACATGAAACTTGTAGGGGACAACAAGTAGAAGAGAACTATGCCTTTAGACCGAATCAATTTGGTCTCGGTAGGCGTGCAAACGAGTATGAACAAGAAGCTACACAGACTTGTATGATGATGGGAAAACACTTATAACTCGATGGATACATGATGAAAATTAGGCAAATCATTTGCATATGAAACTAGACATGTAGTTCTACAAGATGGTATGAGTTTGATTCTTCTTTAGCCCGAGAATACCTACTTTTGAGAAGATCTAACACGGGTTTGTGCACAGGTCGCAGCAAAGCACGATTGAGGAAAAAACTCTGTTCTCCAGCCGTTCTCCTCTGCTCCTGGTGCCCTAGCTTAGCCTCCCACGACCCCAACACGATGGTGAACCTTCCCCTTTAGTCTTATGACGAATACTTATATGTTTAGGGTTTATTTCAAGTCCTATTGCAAATAGGAAGGGTGGGGTGCGGTTTCAGCTAGTTCTTTCCATATTTTGGAGATTCTACACCCAATTGGAGTAGCAATCCCATTAGGTAAGCTCCCAGCAAGGCTGGTCACAAATTGGCTTACATTCATGGTTAATTGCATTAGTCTTAACCCTAATTTACCCTTTCCTATTTTCTGTACATTTTTATTACGAATTTAGGGGTATTTCCTCTTGCTCCATAATCCATACTCCTAATTTGGCCCAATAGCCTTTGTGTGAGCTAATCTAATCAAGCCCATTATTTTTTGTTGTTTATTTAGTTTTATTTAATTCATTTCTGTTCAATATTTCTATTTATTTATTTAAAATATCGGGTTGCTACAGGTTACAGATTTGTTTCTATGCCATACATGTTACGTAACTCCACTTTGTTCTCTACAATTATTTTTTATCTTGTATCCTTTTCTTCTTATCGGGCATACAATATAAATTTCCAATGCACACGAGCTTTTGTGCGGTTGGTTTTTTGTACTCATGGATGTTATTTTGAACATAATTGCTTAGGGTTAGCTTATCTTTGCATTTCAGCCCTTGCCAGTTTGTTTTCTTTTTGATTTTTCTGTGAAAGTAAAAATTCTGACTGTTTACATGTGCATGAGCAGAACTGAAGTGTAGAGATTTGTATCTTGTACAATAGCTAAACCAAGGGCTTATGATATTTTGTAGATTGATATATAGTTGATTTTCATGTTTTTGTTGATGGATCTGTACCCTAGTTACCATGACTCCCTGAGACTGTGACATAGCAGAGTTTCTAAGAGTATTGTGTGGCCCAGTTTGTTGAGTACCAATGAGAGTGGATGGGATTCCATCCCAGTGTCCCCAGCTTCATTAGCAATGATATGGTTAGAGTAGTTATGTCTGGCTTAGAGACAGGTACACTACTATCCAATCCTTGAGGGTTTGACTACATGCTAGATGTCCCCTGGTTAATGGGAAATTCGTCATTGATTACTTGTTGGATTAATGACTGTTGTACAGTTGTGCACTCATCATTTTTGAGTTCTCCTTGGACATGTGCACATGTGGGCTATCATTACATCTTTTTTTTTTTTGGGGGGGGGGGGGTGTCTCTATGTTATGGCAGTGTTTTCTCATTGTCATTCATCATAAGAAAATACAATCCCTTTGAGTTTGTTCATCATATTTCTTAATAGAAACTCTGCAGGAGGACTCAAGAGAGAGGGGATAGAAGTGAAAGATTGATGAACACAAGCAGAAAGCAGGAGAATATGGTAAACAGAGAGACTGACAATCCTATTCTCTTCGTGGTCTTCACATGTGAAGAGTATATAGAGAGAAGGATGGAGGACACATGCTATTCTGCTGCTCTGCTGTTGCCCTTATTTCGCCATCGTTCTAAATTTGTTGCTGCTGCCATATCAGTGCTTCTTCTATGTCCTTACCCTATCTATGCAGCTTCTGTGTCCTCTGCTGTGATGCCATTGCTGAACACTGACAATGTGAGCACAATGATTACCCTATTGATAAATGGCATAAATGTTGCAGTACATTCAGAATACTGACAATCTGAGCACAGTGATCAATTATTACCCTTTCAGATGTTGCACTGAGTTCATATTATCGTGGCTTTCATGTTAGGATGTGAACTTCTTCCCCACTCTTGACAGTGCTTTTGCTTGTCAATTGGAAGTCAATTCCAATTTTTAAACCCTCTTGATATAAGGCTAAATTGCTTTGTGGTTCTCCTTTGGGATTGAATAGAGGGGGAATATGATTACAATCATTTGGAGTTGTCTGTTTCTGAAGAGGTATTGTGACTGCAGTTTTCTATCTAATTGAATTTTGTAATTGCTGTTATTTGTTGCATAAAAAGTAAATTAAAGGTGGAGTCAAGGGCTTTATAAAGGAAATTCTCTGTCTTAGCTGTTCAGACCATTCAGAAGTCTGTTCCTTTGCTATTTAATAATAGGGATGATGTGAAGGCATCAAGATACTGAGAGAGGGATGAGAGAAGACACTATGCTGCATAATACACAGGCTGCTCAACATCCCAGGTATCATAGGGAACATGTGGCACATCCAACTTAGTTTCCCTTCAGTAAATGACCATTTGATCTATATTAAGGAGAATTCTTATGATTAAATAGTTGGTCATGGACGGGCATCTGCTCTTGGTTCTGGCGTCACCACAGCCTCTTGGTCTCCTGAGTACTGTTGCGGAGAGGCAGAAGTCACCCCTCGCCCTACCGTGGAAGACCGTGCAGGTCTTCTCGGATAATGATTTGCAGCAGTCCCCAATAGTGACCACCCTCGGGGATGCTGATCCTGCAGGTGGTAACCCCCACTCAGAAGAATTAGTGCTCATTCGATGGGCCGTACCCCAACTTCAGGGATGGCTATCTGTGTGGCTGAGGATGAGGAGGCAGGTTTTCTGGGTAAGGGGGATGTGAAGGAACTGATAGGTATGGTGGAGAGGGTCTCGGTGGGGCATTTTAGAGAGCTGGAGGGGAAGCTTGGAGTCTCATACTAAGGGGTTGAAAAGTGCTTCAAGGTGTCTATCTCCCTCATTCAGAGGAGATGGCGGGCGGCGATGGTGAGGGAGGTAAAGAGGGAAAAAATGTGTATGAAGGCTGCCAGTAGTAGTGATGAAGGGGTGGAGGTGAGTGTGGTGCACGAGGAAGGGGAAGGAAACACATCTCTACCCAAATGAGAATCATATCTTGGAACGTGAGGGGGCTGGGGGGTTAAGATAAGAGGAGAATGGTCAGGGATTTGATTAAAAGGTGTAGGGTTGATATCCTTTGCCTTCAAGAGACCAAACATGATGGGGACACAGAAGGTTTAATGAGGGAGTTGGGGGGAGGCAGATTGGTTAACGGGGTGGCATCTCTGGCAGTGGGTAGGTTAGGGGGGATTGTGGTGATGTGGAACCCGTATGCGATGGAAAAGGTAGAGGATAGGCAAGTGGGGCACTAGGCTATTTCTCTCCACTTTCATTGTCTTAGTGATGGTTTCTCCTAGGCCTTTGGGGTCTATGGCCCTCAATCCAGGGATGGGAAGAGAGGTCTGTGGCAGGAACTACTAGATTTTCATTCGGAGTCTGGTAGGCCATGGTGTGTAGGAGGAGATTTCAGTGTGGTGGCTGTGGCATTAGAGAGGGTGGGACCTGATACTGCGGTGGGGGAGACAGAGGATTTCAGGGACTTCATTCGGCAGGCAGCACTCATCGATATTGGATTGGTGAATGCTCAGTTCACATGGTCCAACTTGAGGGAGCCGCCTACATACTCGAGGCTCGAAAAATTTCTAGTTTTTGAGGATTGGGAGGACCACTTTCTACACGTGCAGTCCTCTTGCCTGGCTCGAGGAGGCTCCGACCATAAGCCCATTCTTTTGTTGACTAGTGGGGGGCACAAGAGGAAGCTGGCTTTCAGATTTGAAAGGTATTGCTCAGAGAGTTGAATTTTTTTGACCACAGTTCGAGATGCTTGGACTTCTTATGATCCTTGGGGATCGGGGATGACTATCTTGGTCAAGAAATTAAAGCACCTTGCTCAAGTTCTGGTAAGATGGGGTATGAACAAACGACTTCCAAGCAACCAAGTTAAGGAAAACATCCTTCAACAGTTACATGCTCTGGATTCCTTGGAGGAGGTAGGGTTGATGGGCGATGACGAAAGAAAGAATAGTGATTCTCTCAGAGCAGAATATGAAGAGATCATTACAAGGAAATAAATTTATTGGAAATAGAGATCAAGAGAGAAATGGATAAGAGAAGGAGATAGGAACACAACATACTTTCACTGGATTGCATCAGGCAGGAGAAGAATAAACCATATTACTTCCATCAGGGTTGGTGATTAGGTGGTCCAAAGGGATGAAGATATTAGAAGGCAGGCCAAAGAATTCTATGCTAGTCTATTTGCCGAGGATCAGACTTCTATACCTATGTTTGGGGATCAGCTGTTACCTAGGCTCAACTAAAATGCTAGCGAGGCCCTTGTTATCCCCTTTCAGGAAGAGGAGATTAGATAGGCTGTTTTCTCTTTAACAGATGACAAGGCCTCAAGGCCTAATGGATTCCCAATAGTCTTCTTTCAGCACTGTTGGGATATAGTCAAGAAGGACTTAATGGAGGCCCTCTTGGATTTTCATGTAGACAAAGCTCATTTAAGGGGACTAAACAAAACCAATCTTATCTTAGGCGTCGTTTGAAACTGGGTTGCAAAAGGTGAAATCTCGAAAAGTTGCTTTTGGGATGAAAAGCGGATGGCAGGCCATTTACGGGCTTCGTCACCCGCGTCTTTCATTACGCGGGCGACGAGGCCTCGTCGCCTGTGCACCTGCACAAAAATGCAACAAAATAATTTTTTTTTTCGTCGCCTTTGTCACGCCGACGGTTTCCGCTCCATCGTCGTATCCCAAATCTCCCAAAAGTGGGTACATATCTGCTTTTCTGCAGAAGAGAGAGAGAAAATGTCATCTCTTTCTCTCTCTCTCTCTCCTGCCTTCAAAATCTCCTTCGCACGCAAATCCTCGCCACCCAAAAACGTTTGGAAATGAGTTAGATTTGTCAGACATTTTGCAGCCCAAAATCTCTCCAAACTTGTCTCCAAACGGTGCCTTAATCCTTAAGAAGCAAGGGGCAAAGGAGTTTGTTGAGTTTAGACCCATTAGTTTGTTGAAGTTGAACAGCTCCTACAAGATCATTTCCAAGGTTTTGGCAAGAAGGTTGTATATGGTGATGGATGGCTTAATCAATGGCTTCCACAGGGCTTTCATTCAGGGGAAGAAGTATTCAGGATAATTTTCTTATTGCTCACGAGTGTCTCTATGCTATGGAGGTGTAGAGGAGACATAGGGTGGCTCTCAAATTGGATTTTGAAAAAGCATTTGATAGGGTCAGCTAGAGTTGTTAAGATGGGATTCTCGTAATTATGGATTACATGGATTAAGGAGTGTATCTCCTCTATGGCCTTTACGGTACTCATCAATAGGCATCCTTCTACCTTTTTGCTCAGCCGGACAAGTTTTCGACAAGGAGACCCTCTCTCCCCTTTGTCGTTTGTCTTAGTTGCTTAGATTCTGAGCAGGTTGTTCTTGAGAGCTGAGGAGGTAGGAGTTCTTGGAGGCTTTCAGGTCCATCGAGCCATTTGTATCTCACATTTGTAGTATGCTGATGACACTCTTTTATTCTTCAAGTATGATATTCGCTAGCTGATTGATGCCAAATTGGTGTTAGAGATACTTCAGGACCTCTCAGGGCTAAAGGTGAACTACAGTAAAAGCCACTTATTAGGGATCAACCTGGAGAAATAGGCCATTGTGAGGGCAGCCCTCATCTTTGGGTGCTAGATTGGGACATTTCCTTTCTCCTACCTTGGTCTTCCCCTCTCCCTTGAGGTTGTTTATTGCAGAGATTGGCAGGGGGTGGTTAGCATATTCGAGTCTCGACTAGTGGGTTGGAAGGCTAGGCTTCTCTTTTCTGGGGGTCATTTGGTCTTGTGTGGATTTGGATTTTGATAGCTTGTCGATTTACTTTCTCTTATCTTTAGAATCCTAAATACAGTGGCTAGAAGACTTGAGGCTATTCAAGCTAGGTTTTTTGGCATGGCAATGGGAGCAGAGATAGAGGATGGCACAATATTTCTTAGGGTAGGGTTTGTCAGAGCAAAGAAGCAGGGGGCGTAGACATTAAGAACATAACATATGTCAATATGGCATTACTCAATAAGTGGTTCTGGAGACTAGGGACAGAGAATGAGGGTTTATGGAATGAGCTGATTTTCTCAAGGTATTACTATCCAGCCAGGGTGTGGAATGTAATTCTAAGACATTTATACAATGCCTCACTGATTTGGAGAGGGATTTTATAGTGTGTGGATTTTGTCATAGCCAGTGTTAGATGTCAACTGGGGGATGGTCAGAGATGTTTGTTTTGGCAAGACAGATGGTGTGGTGATTTCTCCATAGTAGAGGCCTTTCCATCATTATTTGCTGTTGCAGAATTGCTTGAGGCTATAGTAGCTCAGTCCTTTGATGATCAGGTGCCTGGGTTACTTGGGCTCCAGTTTTCAGGAAAATTTTATCTCTCTAGGAGATGGATCAGTTTCAGAGCCTTTTGGCGTTCCTCCAAGACTTTAGACCTCTTACTGGCACGTTTGACTCCTAAGTGTGGAGATGGGAGTGAGGAGGTCTATTCTCGGTGCATTCAGCCTACCTAGTTTTTTTTGACTGGGGATTGCGGCACCCATGGGCTTCTTTGATATGGGCTCCTGGGAGCCCCATAAAGGTGAAGTTGTTGATTTGGAGGATCTCTTATGGTCGGCTATTGACTTGTGATAGGGTGTCTCACTTCCTTCAGCATTTATCTACTAAATGTTCTATGTGTGGGGATGAGGATGAGGATTTGGATCACCTATTCACTTCTTGCTTTTCCGCAAAGGCTCTATGGGCGATGATGGGGCAAAGGATACATCAGCCAATGGGAAATTTCAGCATGATGCAACAACTATTCTCCTATTGGCATAGAAGGTGGGTGCTCGAAGGGGACAAGATCATCTGGTGGCTTATCCTTCATGCCATCTTTGGGCTTTGTGGAGTGAAATAAACAATAGAATATTCAAAAGAGAGGCTATGGCAGAGGAGAGAGTTTTTGATTTTATTTGTGAGAAAGTATTTTTCTGGGCTACTCATTGTTGTAAGGTGGGTCCTCAACTCCTCGCTCTTTTTGTCTTTGGGGAGTTAGGTTGTCACACTATCTTGGTGTGGAGTTTTTGATATATGGGCTGTCATCCACCCATGCTTTGTACATTCCTCTTTTCTTTATATAATATACCCATGGTACCATCCACATTTCAAAAGAAAAATGTATGGTAGTAATAGGTAACTAGTTTGGTGGGTAGAACCTGGCCATATATGAGTGTGCAATCCAACAAGTAAAACAGAGGAAAAAAATAAAAGGAGAAAATAACTACTGTATGCTTGTGACCTGCAAAAATTCACGTAGGGTAGAAGAGCCCATCCATCTGATCCACTTGATCAAATAGTGTAGACATCACCTGCTTGTGTGTCCACAAGCAACTTCTATGTGTAGTGGTTGTACCATGTCTCTTGAGTGTTTTGTAACAGCCAAGTGCTCTATCAACTACCTTGGCATACTCTAGCAGACATGCATAATATACGCGTTCAACTATGTATATTATTATTAGGGATAATTGCATATACCTCTGAAAGCTACTATATTTAAATATATACTGTTGAACTCGGAAAAAATACTGGGATTCGAACGAAGGCCGGGCAATAAATCTGCCCGGGAAAGTGCAGGGTTACGGGAAAAATCCCCTGACTCGTCCTATTCGAACACTTGAGATAAACGGGTTCAAATATATATTTGCTTATTATTCCGATTTGGGATAATATTTAAAATGCAACATTCGATGGTCCGGCATGGCAAGGAATGTACCCTTTGCCGGGCAAGGCCAATGTCCAACAGTATGCACGTCGTGCATGTGTCCGGGCAGACAAAACAGCCCCGACGTTCGAAGACGAAAACAAATGGACTACAAACAACTTCAAACGAACTACAAATGGTTTCAAACGGACTACAAACGACGTCAAAGAAGTCTGAGGGGCCCACTCTTATAGTGGAGGCCGGCTGGACTCCCCCTGCAGGGGTGTTTGTGCGCAAAAAACCACTCTCCGCGGGGTTGTTCTGTATGGAACATCCCCTGTGGGGATGTTTTGATGCACAGAACACCCCATGCGGGGGGGTGGGCCCTGCGCGGACACCCCCAGCGGGGGTGTTTCCCCACGCGGACACCCCCCGCGGGGGTGCCTCCTAGCCGCAGAACATCCCCCCGGGGGGGGGGGGGGGTTTAGCGCCAAAAGGCCCAAAGGGGGCTGCAACCCCTTTCCCCTTGAAAACCCCTATAAATAGGGGGTAGGGGGGTCTATGAAGAGGGGATCGGATTGGGAAGAAGGGCTCCTGAACTCTCACACACAGAGGAAGAAGAAGGGAGAAGGGTACTTTTGGTCATCTGCTCGTCCGTCCTACCCGTGCTGCTGTGAAAAAGACCATAGGTGAAAGGACAAGGCACTACAGGTCTATATATTGACCGCGTCCTTTTGTAAATAATTCCTTCTGTGTTTTAAAATAACACGTATGTGAAGGCACGACTTATCTTGTGTAAACGCTTAATGGAGGCACATACACCCCATTAAGGACATGTATGCAAAAGTGATAAAGATATTTGAGGATAATTGTGGATGTCCAAAATGTCATCTATAGCTTCCTAATTTCGGCAAGGTTTTTTAACAAACGTATCGTATCAAAGGTCTTCGGGTTTTCACCCGATGTAAATAAAACACCGACTCCGGTCGGTGGGGAATGGTCCAGTATACGACCAACTCCAATCGTCTGATAAAACGGACGCGCGCGGAATATATATATATAAATAAGAATGTTCGAGGGCTTAGGGTCTACACCCGATGCACCTCATAAATACCACATTTTGTCTGTTTATCATTAAACAGTCTGGCACGCCAATGCGTAAGTACACATGTACGCATAGATTTCTCCTACAAAATGGAAAATACATACCCACGTATATGTGTATGTCCTTTCCGCGTTCCCACGTATACCCTTGAAAATTTTATATTATCGCATATCCCCCCAATTCTATGAAAATTAATCACTTGTATCCCTTGGGTTAACTGGCCATTAAAATACAAAGAATATTCTGTTATCGTGCAAATGAAATTGTTAAATGAAGATTAGAAAGACCAAGATATCGGAAACAACCATTTCCGCATCTACTTTACCATTTCCATTTCCAATAATATATTTATTTTTTTAAGTTTTCTCTATGGATATATAAATATTAAAAAAAGATAAAAACCTACCTGCTTCTAGGGGTGTTCACGGTTCGGTTCGGTTCGGTTCGGTTTGGACCCCTTTTTTGCGAAAACCGAACCGAACCGAATTTGGGGTCAAACCGAACCGAACCGGTTCGGTTCGGTTTGAACCGAAATAAGACAAAAATGAGAAAAAGGCGTTTAATGGGGCGGTTGCGAGCTTCGAACTCGCAACCTGCCCCATGGCAGGGAGCGCTCCAACCACTGCGCTGCTGCTTCTTTTGTATTATATTATATTATTTATATTATATATACATATATTCGGTTCATTTTGGTTCTTCTGCTCCAAACCGAATTGAACTGTGATACTCTCCAAACTGAACCGAACCGAACCGAACTAGTCGGTTCGATTTTTCGGTTTGGACCGATTTTTGAACACCCCTACCTGCTCCACACCCTGCTCCCCATCATCACTGTCCACAGCCACCAGCGGTAGCTAACACACTCGTTTCTGATAGTTATGTTGTCTGCAGGCACCGCAGCTCCGCCCAATACCGTGACTGCGGCTCTATTGTCCCTCTCACAGTTGAGATCGTTGTCGCTGCCACTAGCGCCGCTCGCATCCGCTGTGGTTACGGCCATTGTCATACATACCCCCAGTCCTATGCAGCTATGCCCTTTGTCGCTGGTCCACAGCACTGTCGGTAGTTGAGACCTTTGACCATGGCCGCGACCCCAAGGGCACCGCTGTTGTCTCTCGAACGTCAGACGATAAGGCATAGGGTGATAATTGGGGAGGGGGAGGGTGGGGGTGCGACATGGATTTTTTTTGGGGGGGGGATGGAGATTGGTGAGGCACAAAGATGTTTTTTTTTTTTGTTGGGGGGGGGGGGGGAGAGAGGAGGGAGGTATTTTCAAAATTTAAAGGGGCGTTTAAATTTTGAATGATGAGGGGAGAGATTTTCAAATTTGGGGGAGGGGGGCAAGAAAAGAGTTTAAGTTACATTGATTATTTAAAATTAGTAGAGTATAAAGAATTAATGAAAACTAGTTCAGGGTTTAAGTTACAATTATTTTTTCTTTAAAAGCACAATGAGTTCCACCTTATTAGAGTTGGAAATAAGTCATTATGTTAATGTTTACTTCTACTCATAATTTATATGTTTGTAATTTCGTTGGTTTTTTTCATCAAATTTAAGTTAGACAAGCTTAATTTAACTCTTTTACAAGTAAAGAATATTTGGAATCTTGATGTAGTAGATTATATGACTATGTAATTTATGGATAGGTGAATTCATAGTAGACAACTAGCTATCTGAATTTTGTTATAAACAATATAATTCTATATTAACTTATTTCCAATATATGGATGTAATGATTTGTGCTAGCTATCTAAATATGATGTAGTAGATTAGATGATCATGTAATTTGTGTATCTCTTAATTATGAAATTATCCTATATTAACTTATTCTGAAATTCTTTAAGTATGATTGTATGAAGTAATTCTATATTATTGTACTAGGTTACTGGTTAGTAGTATACTGCTAGTTATATAAATAATGTTACAACTGATGTAATTTTATCTTAATTTAACTATAATTTGTGGATGTAAAATTTGTAGTAATTATCTAAATATGGTGTAGTGAATTATCATCATCATCATCATCAGAGCCTTATCCCATTATTTGGCGTCAGCTACATGAATCCTTTTCCGCCAAAGATTTCTATCAAGTGCTATATTCGTGTTTAAACTGATGAAGTCTAAGCCCTTTCTAATAACATCGCACCATCTCATTTTAGGCCTTCTCCTAGCTCTTTTATTGACATCCACTAAGATTTGATTACATCTTTTAACCGGCACCAAGCTAGGGCAACAGTATACGTGTCCAAACCACCTGAGTCTATTTTCTCTCATTTTTCTATCAATTGGAGCTATCCTCAAGTCCTCACGGAAGTGCTCATTTCTAATCTTATCTTTCTTAGTCTTATCACTGATCCATCTCAGCATCCTCATCTTTGCTACACACATTTTGTTAATAGTGTATTGGATTATTTGACTATTTAATTTGTGGGTCTCTTAACTATGAAATTATTAAAGACCTGAACTCTAACCTAAAACCTAGGCATTGAGTTGAGGGAATCCTCCACATATATAGAGGTGAAACTCTCATGGCTTTCCAATATTGAACTAAACCACAACATCATCACCCCCCCCGTCATGCCAAACCAACTGGTTTGGCGCAACACAGGTAGGGACAAGTGTCCTCATATGGAGAGAAGATGCATCAGGTAAGCTTGCTCTGATAGAAGATGCATCGGGTAAACTTGCTCTGATACCATGTTAAAAGTCTAAACTCTATCCCAAAACCTAGGTATTGAGTTGAGGGAATCCTCCACATAGATAGAGGTGATACACACATGAATTTCCAATATGGGACTAGAACACAACAGAGATAATTCTATATTAACTTATTTGAAGTCTTTTAACTATGAAATAATTCTATATCGTTGTACTAGACTATTACTACTATGTATAAATATGGTATAGTAGATTATATGGCTATGTAATTGTGGTATGTTTATTTACATCTAAATTTTATGATTTGTATTTATGGAACTATGAATAATTTGTACTAGTTATATGCTGCTGCATCTGAAGTTTATGTTTTCTGACTTAAAAGCAGAAATGAATGTGGAAGCGGAAATACCCATTTGCTTTCCGACTCCTACCCATTGGCAGCCTTACCCTTTGGTGCTGGTGATTCTACTCTGCCTCTCTGGAATTAACTGGTGGTTTTCTGACCTTGTTGGTGAATCTGATGATGACGCTAAGGACCCACCCGAGGATGAGCATGTAGATGTTGGCAGTGGTGCTATTGAGTGCTGCAACCTGCGAGAAAGCCAGCCCAACCGATGAGGATGGCTGGCTGGCGTCCCCATGCCCATGTGATGAAGGCGGAGAAGAAAGGAAGCAAAGAGCCCGACAATTTTAAGAGAGTACGTGAAGGTGGTGAGGAGTTGACTCTCGAACTTGCAGTAGTTGCTGATGTGCAAGTCACCCTTCATGCTTCTGTGCACCTTTCTTGAGGAAGGATGATGTTACACTGCCTTCATGTCTGACATCTTTCCATTAACTCTTCATCTGTAACACAGAGAAAGAGAGAGAGAGATATAAAAGGAAGGGTAGAGGGAGGCGCACCTGAGATGCTAATGTCATAGCCAAAGATGACACCTCTCATGGTGGCCATGATACCATGGATGGCATAGTTGGGTCGGGTGGCTGGGTCCGACCCAGCCGACCCCGACCTGAGTCGGGTCGGATCCGCGGATCCGCCCGACTCCAATGGAGTTTGGCCGATCCAGGATCGGCCAGGTTAAACTTTCTCCTGATTGTCTTGGAGTGCAGAAACTACCATACCCAGTAGTTTGAATATTGTCCAAGTAACTTGTCCCACTACTAGAGCTGATATCTGAATATGACAATTTTGGGGGACTAAAAATGGGTGGATAAGAAGGCCCATATCCCCAATCATGCTCTGCTTGCCTTTGTTGGCCTTCATATCCCCCATGTTGTTCTTGTGCTTCCCCTTAGCTTCCTTCTTGTTTATGGGGTGGTATTGAATAATCCTCATATCCTGAAAGGATACCCCCAAGCCCATAACCTCCTGTGGCTCCAGTACCTGCAGCACCACCATTATCATCATCACCATCATCATCATCAGGTGCTTGAGTGGAGTTATCACTCCCAATAGCTTTTCCTTTCTTAAGCATCTTTTTTCGACGTTGATAATGCTTTTGCTCTGCCTCATATAATCTAGCCAAGTGAGGTGGTAGGGGTGGAGCCTCAGAAAATGGCTCCCCAATATGTGTCTCCTGACTCTCCTCAGGAGAGTCCTCTGTAAGATCTTGTGATTTTCTTCTTGGTTCGTTTGTTCTTCTTTCCTTGTTGGACTTTGTTTTTCTTGCCTTTGTCTTTCTTTCTTTTTGGGTTCAATTAAGTGGTAGTTCTTCTAAATTCTGGCTGAGATGAAGAAAGTCTAGTAGTCTCCTGTACAGTGGCAGATCTTCTTAATTCGGGCCTTTGATCTCTCTCAGGAACAGACGCATATCCATGTACATGTTCTTCTAATTCTACATCTTCTACACATGCCTGAACCAGACGATCATCAGGATGAAACTCAGGTATCTCTCCCTCAGCTCTTGTCTCCACCCAAGCATGTAAAGGGTGTTCTTCATTTAGCAATTTATCCACATTTATCTCAGGAACTACCTCCTCAAATGTTCTACCAGCATGTTCCCTCAGCTCTCGTCTCAAATGACTCCAGGCAGATCCGGCCCGACTAGGGCCAACTCCATTAAACATGGCTCCGCTTTCCGTGGAAGCGGCCTAGAGCGAGTGGAGTCGGAGTGGATCGGCCAGAGTCGAGCTGAGTCGGGCCGACTCCACCTGATTCCGATCGATCCACCCCGATTTCACCTTGTACCGTGGGTGGGTGGGTGTCCCCCCCCCCCCCCCCCCCCACCCAAATCGGGTCGCCATAGCTTGATTCCGCTCCGAGTCGGCCGACTCCGCCATCCATGCATGATACGGGAGATGTGCCATCCATGCATGATACGGGAGATGTTACCCTGCCATTGTAGTGACCTGCGAGACCTTCTGTGGTGAAACTAGCTACCATGTTGTGTATGGGGGGAGGGAGGGAGGGAGGGAGAGGGAGTTTTTTTTCCTAAAGAGAGAGTTGTAAAGGATAAGTTAGTTTTTTTTCTCCTTAATTCAATAATGGTTAACCACATGGCCATATATGATGAAATATAGGTGTATATTCAAATATGATAGTTTTCAAGGGTATACATGTAATTTTCCCTTATTATTATTATTACGGTTGACTTGCAAGAGTTGTTATGATGAATACTCAAAACAAACAAGACACATGAGAAGAGCTTGAAGTTTCCTGGGAAAATTATATTGCAAGAGAAGAGCTTGAGAAGTCTCTAGGTAAGTTTGCAGAATGGGAATTGGTTCACAGATTAATCCCAGCGTCAGTTGCTGTTTGGACCAGGATCGGACCAATACTCTTGTTTTGCAGACCAATTCTATTACATCATTGTATGTTATTTTAGAGAAATAATAAAGAAGTTCAAGTCATTAGGAACCACTTATTCTCACTAATTGGAATCTTTGATGATTTAAAGCCTCTAATAGTCATCAAGATCATGGCTTAATTATGTAATGTTTCAAAAGTTTTTCAACTTTTTTCTTGAAAAAAAACTTATCAGTTGTGGGGACGCGGAGATTTTTATCGCCGTGGTTTCGGCGTATATGGTGCACTCGCATGCGGGTATGTATATGTACGTATATATGCTTGCATATATATGCATTCGTGGGCGTGCCAGACTGTTTAAGAAAAGAAACAAAATTTGATATTTATGAGGTGCATGAGATTATAGGCCTAAGTCCTCGAACATTTATATGCATATATTCCACGCGCATCCGTTTTATCAGGCGATTGGAGTGGTCGTGCATTGGACCATTCCCCACCAACTGAAGTCGGTGTTTCATTTACATCGAGTAAAAACTCGAAGACCTTTAATACAACATGTTTGTTGAGAGACCTTGTCGAAATTAAGAGGTTATAAATGTTATTTCAGACATCCACAATTATCCTCAAAATATTTTGGTCACATTGACATTTATATCCTTAAAGGGGTGTATGTACCACCATTAAGTGTTTACAAAGCTTTACAAAGCAATATCCCGCCTCTACGCGTGCTATTTTAAAGCACGGGAGGACTTTTGTTACAAAAGAGCACGATCAATATATATAGACCTGCAATGCCTTGTCTTTTCACCAACGGTCTTTCCCCGTTGGAGCATGGGCAGAAAACAGCTCACCGCCCACGTACGGAGAACAACGTGAGAGGTACTCTTCTCCTTCTTCTTCCTTCCCAGCTAAAGAAACTCTCTTTTTGAAGTCTTCTCTTCCAAAGATCTTTCGTCTTTTCAAAGCCAAAAGGTCCTCTATCAAGCCCAAATCTCCTTTGAACCCGTTTATCTCAGATGTTCGAAGTAAACAAACCCGAGGTTTTTTGGTCGTATCTTGACCTCCCGGGGCTTTTCGATCGTATCTTGACCTGTTCAAGGGTTTCTGCCATTATTTGACAATCTCAAGACTTGGAGTGGCCCGCCATTAGTCGGGTCTAGGAGAGCGCATGCCGTTTCATAGAAACGGTGTGAGTCCCACCATAGATGGCAAAGTCGGCTGAGTCGGCTCAGAGTTGCCCGAGTCTGAGTCGGGTCGGCCCCTTGCGACCCAACTGGGCGGGGGGAACACCCCAGGATCCGCGGAGTCCGGTTAGTCGGGCCGGATCCGCTTGGAGTCGCGCGACTCCAGGCGACTCCGGCCCGACTAGGGCGACTCCGCGGATCCCGTGGATCCCTCCTTAAGGAGGATCACGGGACTGCGCAGACACCTCTGTCTGTGCAGTCCCGAGTCCCCCCCCCCCCCCCCCCCCCCCCCCCTTCCCAGCCCCCTTCCTAGCCCCCTGCCCCCCCCTCCCCCCGCCGGAGCTGCTGTCCCCCGCCGCCGGAGCTCCGAGGAGGGTCGCCGCCGGCCACCGCCGCCGGCGCCACTGCACGCCGCTGCTCCTTCCTCTCTCTCTGTTCTCCTCTCTCTCTTCTGTGAGGTGAGCTTTTTTAATTTTTTTTAAAAATCTGAAAAAATAGGAAATGTTAAATATGCTATAGATCTATAGCATATTTAACATGTTTATGACTCTCATTCTCCTAAATCTCCAAATTGAGCCCTAATGAACATGATAAGATTTGAATTTGATTGTGTTTGTATTCAATGAATGTTGTATGTGTCTTCATAATTTTCTGCAATTTTTACTGATTTTTCCGGATTTTCCCACAATTTTTTAACCTGGCCGACCCAGGGTTGGCCAGATTCCATGGGAGTCGGCCGGATCCAAGGATCCGACCCGACCCGGGTCGGGGTAGGGTGGGTCCGACTCACCCACCCGACCCGACTCTGCCATCCATGGGTCCCACTCCACTGGGCCGTGCAAACGACATGAGCCGAGCCTCTTAGTAATTTCTTGACTTTTCCGAGTAGTTTTGGGTATTTTTGTCATTGATTGACTTTTCTGGATGCTTCTGCCAGGGGGGGGGGGTCTGTTGCTGCTTTTTTGGGCAAATTTGGGGGAATTTTCTTTTGTTAAATTTTTGCGTCAACATCAGTTTACCTTTATTAAAGGATTGACCACTCCTGTCTTAGAACTGGCTGTATCAGGTCAGTCTTTGAACTCCTGTTTTCACCACTCTGTCAAGGTTTTTTCCTGCTCAACCTTAGTTGTTTGTAAACTTTGTAAATTAGCTGCTTCACAAGCAGAAATTTCTCTCAGAAATCACCTTTAGCAGTAATCTCAAGAGAATGATCATCTGTTATTTGTTTTTGGTTATTGACAATGGCTGATGAGCATGCAATACAATTAGTGAATGGTTATGCACAATAGGAAGCATGTATGACAAGACCACAAACTGGTTTGAAATGGATGTCAGCTTCTATCTATAACATAAGATCAGGCTTTTAAACCAAAAGAGGTAGCATTTTAAGTCTTAGTCAATCTACTGGTTCAACTGGTGAAACAGAGCCCACATTATAGACCTGGCCTTCAAGTTGGTTTTCAAATTATGCAGCGAAATTTTATTCATCAACTTTGTGCCTATTGCTAATCATCAAGGAGAACATTTTGACTTGAGACAGTTGTGAGCATGTCCGCTACCTTTGACACCTCTTCCATACATTTGTCCCTGGGCTTGATGCCCCTGCCTTTACTTTGTTTCCCTAGATGCTACCGGTGATCCAGAGCTTATTGGCACAACGTTTGTGGACATTATATGTGGCATTTTTTTGAAAAAAAAAATGCTGCAGAACTTTGTAAATGAGCTACTTCACTAGCAGAAATTTCTCTCAGAAATCACCTTTGGCAGTAATCTCCAAGAGAATGATCATCTGTTATTTGTTTTTGGTTATTGTCAATGGCTGATGAGCATCAGCATGCAATACAATTAGTGAATGGTTATGCACAAAAGGAAGCATGTATGAGAAGACCACAAACTGGTTTGAAATGGATGTCAGCTTCTATATATAGCATAACATCAGGCTTTTAAACCAAAAGAGGTAGCATTTGAAGTCTTAGTCAATCTACTGGTTCAACTGGTGAACCAGAGCCCACATAGAAGACCACAAACTGGTTTGAAATGGATGTCAGCTTCTATCTATAGCATAACATCAGGCTTTTAAACCAAAAGAAGTAGCATTTTAAGTCTTAGTCAATCTACTGGTTCAACTGGTGAACCAGAGCCCACATTATAAACCTGGCCTTCAAGTTGGTTTTCAAATTATGCAGCAAAATTTTATTCATTAACTTTGTGACTATTGCTAATCATCAAAGAGAACATTTTGACTTGAGACAGTTGTGAGCATGTCTGCTACCTTTGACACTCTTCCATACATTTGTCCTAGGCTTGATGCCTGCCTTTACTTTGTTTCCCTAGATGCTGCTGGTGATCCAGAGCTTATTGGCACAACCTTTGTGGACATTATTTGTGGCATTTTTTGGGGAAAAAAATGCTGCAGAACTTTGTAAATGAGCTGCTTCACAAGCAGAAATTTCTCTCAAAATCACCTTTGGCAGTAGTCTTCAAGAGAATGATCATCTGTTATTTGTTTTTGGTTATTGTCAATGACTGATGAGCATGCAATACAATTAGTGAATGGTTATGCACAAAAGGAAGCAAGTATGAGAAGACCACAAACTGGTTTGAAATGGATGCCAGCTTCTATCTATAACATAAGATCAGTCTTTTAGACCAAAAGAGGGAGCATTTTAAGTCTTAGTCAATCTACTGGTTCAACTGGTGAACCAGATCCCACATTATAGACCTGGCCTTCAAGTTGGTTTTCAAATTATGCAGCAAAATTGTATTCATCAACTTTGTGACTATTGCTAATCATCAAAGAGAACATTTTGACTTGAGACAGTTGTAAGCATGTTCGCTACCTTTGATACCTCTTCCATACATTGTCCCCAGGCTTGATGCCCCTGCTTTGTTTCCCTAGATGCTGCCGGTGATCCAGAGCTTATTGGCACAACCTTTGTGGACATTATCTGTGGCATTTTTCTGCAGCCACAGCTGCTGACATCCTGTGCCTGTTGCTCTGCTCAGCAACACCTTTGGCTTCAACTCACTTTCGTAGCTGGTCTTGCAGTTTTTTTCTTTTTCTTTTTTGTGTAAAGGCCCAGGTTTGAACCCTGGGTCCCCCTAAACCGCCCCAGCACGATACCAACTGAGATATACTCAGCCGGTTAGTTGGAGTTCATTCTAGTTAGAGTTGCCTCAGCCACTTGTTTAGTGGAAGACTTATCACTCTTTCTTATCCTGATCCATGTCCTGACCGTATAACATCTCATAAAGCCAAACCTAAAGAAGCTGCTTTATTTCTTAGCAGAACAATGATGGAACATCATCACCTAGTTGAGCAAGTGAGACTAATATGAAATTCCTGGGACTTCTGGCTCCCCATATTCTATCTCCACCCAGATGTGTTCTATGTCATAAACACATGTTTTCCTGAGAAGATTGTATGGTTCTGAAGAAGTTTTATGCTGTGGGAGCAGTTTGATGCAGCAGATGACAAACTTAAGCTAATGCCAGAGATATTGAAGTTGAAAATCCATCAAGGAAAGGAATAACTGATTAGACAGATGAACAATATAGAATGTTGAGAATATTGCTGCTGAATATCGATGCCATGCATGACTGTCAGCCAATGTAGATTACACTTGATAAGCTCCATACAGTATGAATGGAAACTCAGGTGTTGTATATGAGTACTACCTTAAATCTAGAAATGCCAATGGATCAGATTCGGAATCGGAAATAGGTGTTTCCACTTCCACTTCCTATAAGAAATTTCGAGTGGGAAATGGAAACAGAAAAGGGTCTTTCCGCTTTCGCACCTATTTTCACTTTAAGTCAGAAAAACGGAAATAAAGCAGAAACTTTGAATGCAATAACATTTATAAATTTATAAGTATATTGATTATTAAATTTATGAATAGTTTCAAATATAAATTTAATAATTTACTAGTATAGATAACTAACAACGATAAATAAAAATATATCTTCTACCGTATCTTCTTCATCATATACATGATAATGACTTCCTAAATGAAGTATGACAAGATCAAATTAGTATAGTAGCATCATATAGTTATATATAATGGTTGAGTAATAGATAGTCGACGCATGTTGGTATGGAGACTGTTAGAGAAAAAACTACTATATATGATGGAATGAGAGAGTGACCACTAGCCACTAATTGGGACAAGGATAGATGACATTTGCATATAGTTGGAGGTGGGGGATTGCAAGTTAAAAATTTAAGAGTCAAAGTTTTGAGGTTGTGGAGATTTTATTGTAAAAATGTTATATAATATATATTAAAAATTATCGAAAACAGAAATGGAAAAGCAGATGCAGAATTGGTTGTTTCCGCTTCCACATTCTATAAGAATTCGGATATCCATTTCCGCTTCCGCCAAGCTATTGGAAAGTTTCTTTTGGAGTTCCACATTCTTAAAAAATGCGGAAACATATTGGCTAAATGGAAAACGGAGATCCATTGCAGCCCTACTTAAATCTAACTTTGTTGTCTAAGCAAGAATGCCAGTTCATCTTCATTTGCTTGAGGGATGTAGCCTGTCAAGTGCAGAATTGCCAGCATGAAAGATGATTAAAAAAAACTACCAATTACACTCTATCTGAGGAGGACATATTACAAGTCAGAAAACATTTAGCCCAAGTTTTTTCACCTCTTAGGTTTTGAAATACAAGGCTCTACATCCTCAAGGTTCAAATTGAGATAGGATGAGTATATTCTTTAGGTGAGAATTTGTCCTTCAAAATGTGCCTCTTAACAAATGTGCCTTTTAACACTCACCTAAACACATGATTGTCTACTCAACAGCCAACATGATGTTATTTGGAGCCCTAATTTTATGTCTTTTCTTGGACGTCCTTGAGAAGATGAATGTGTTGGCTAAGGTTCTCATAGGCAGCAATAATGTTGCAACATATTGCATCCCCTAAGAGACATTGTCTCCAAAGTGGGGAGTGCTGTGAGGTTTTGTCCTTTAGAAGGCGCCTGTTAGATTAATGGCTACAGATTTACCTTATAGTGCATGACAGTCTTCTGAACAACCAGTGTGGGATGTTTGGAGCTCCTATTCTTATGCCTGTGCACCATGTGAACATGTGATGTCCTCCACCAGCCAGCAACAACCATTAGATTCTTATCTAAAGTTTATAAAGTGTCAACAGGAAAAGTTCCTCTTGCTTAGTAACTGGAGCACTTTTTCAAATATATAAATATGTATATGTTGCAGAAAGGAAATAGAAAGTGTTATTTCCTTTCAAATTTGTAGCCATTTTTTTAAATATAATATGCACATGTTATGATGAACTAGTTTGATGCAGCAGTCAAAACCTTTGACTGCTTATCCAGTATCTTAAATTGTCAAACGATGGTAGGCTTCTAAAGTGGTTCAAGAAAAAAATCATCTGACTTCACTAGGACGCCTAAATAAGATTGAATGGTGATTTTCAATCTACATCAAGTGGCCTATTCTTGATTATGGTTGTTTTTCAGCATTCTGACTTAATCCTCGTTATAGGTTCCTCAGATGCATATACACAGAAACACATGCACCACCAAAGTCTCAATTATGATGTTATTGAATGCTTTTGCAGAGGTCCTGGACGAGAGGATCTATTGATAAGAATAAGGGTCTAGTGGAGCATCTTCAGCAGTATGGTGTAATCAAGTCAAAGAAAGTGGCAGAAGTAATGGAGACAATTG
Organism: Colocasia esculenta; assembly: GCA_014218235.1. Lineage (NCBI taxonomy): Eukaryota > Viridiplantae > Streptophyta > Magnoliopsida > Alismatales > Araceae > Colocasia > Colocasia esculenta. The sequence continues at coordinate 75,718,285 of CM024754.1, read as the reverse complement.
ACAGGGGATTATTCGTGCCAAATGGAACTGCTGCTTATGTTGACAGCCCTATGCCGATTGGCTATAATGCAACTATATCTGCACCACATATGCATGCCACATGCTTGGAGCTGTTGAAAGAGCATTTACAACCTGGAATGCATGCTTTAGATGTTGGTTCAGGTGCATTACTTGCCCATTCACATTGTTCTTTTCATCTTTCTCCCTCTCTACTGATGAAAATCCAAGCTTGGGATGTTGAGACTGATGGTAAGCTATTACTTTGAACCAAGTTTCAGCTGGAGAGCTCCATTAAGTCTTACTCATGGATATGTAGCTGCCAACCCTCATTTGTTCCATTGTACATGTGGTTATAATGGATTGTGGATACATGTGGTTATAATGGATAGTGGAGCATGGATTCATGTGGTTTAGGGAACTTGACCAGTTTGCACTGGAACCAGATGAACTAGATCAGAACCAATGGAAAGCCAGTATGGTTTTACTGGTTCTGGCATTCAAATGGCCGATCCTGCAGTTAACTTTTTTGAGCAATCATCCCCTACAGTTAAGTCTTATTTTGGACTGTTCTCTCTGAATCTAATTATCAAGTTATGCTTAATCAAAATCTTAAAGACTGTTTGATAGGGAACCTGAAAATATGAAGAAGCATCTTTTTAGAACTTATATGAGAAGGGTCTTTTCTAAACGAAAGTGAGATTATGGGGCATCTTTTCTGGATAAAAGGATTTATGAAGTTTTCCAAAGTAGGCTAATTTGAGGGAGAGATCTGAAAAACTCATTGAATGGATACTAGTGTTGCTTTAGATCTTCCTAAACCTGCACACCTAACTAGTTTAGAAACTCCAAGCTGGCGTAAAGCTGCCTCAGATATATAATTTTTTTAATACTTTTGCACTTTTGCAATTTAACTAGTCATTGATACAATATCATATTTATTACTTTTTTATATTACTAATTTAACTGGCTGGTTCTGTTGTTAACTGGAACCAAAACTGGTTAGTGGTCTGGTTTCTGGTGCCTGCTTCAGTTTCTCTTTTAATGATCTTTGGCAGTTTGTTTTGGTAGATGCAATGTGTCGTTCTTTGAGGACTATCAAATGTTGACCTTTATTGGTTGGATGTTACTACTGAAACTAGACTAACCTATTACATCAATCCTTTATGTTCCACATAAACCTCACTTCAATGGGATTTGAACTTGACATATTCACAATCCTAGTGTACAACACTCATTGCAAATATAAACGGTGAACTTGCCTCAGCTATTGGAAGAGAGATTCATATCTAGTTATCTTTGATGTTACTTTTATTCATATCCTTAGGTTCAGAGACTGAAAGAGGAGTTCCAATTTAGTTGCCTCTATAATCCAGTTAAGGTTTATCAACATAAAGCCTTCAATATTCACCATAGCTTATTCAATCTGGGTTGACTAACCTGCCCAAAATTTTGAAATGGTCGTTCTTACTTCTCAAGTTAATGTTATCCTATATAATGCATCATTATGCTACCTTGATACATCCTGTTATGTTATTTTCCTTCTTTCATATGCATGATAGCACCAATTATTTGACGCACAGGTACTTTAGCTACTTTCTGCATATGTTATAGCTGTATCTGATAACACTAAAATAGAGGGAAATGGTTCTAAAGTCACCTTACAGGACAGGAATGCACAGATTTATTTATTGGATGTCAGATTCATATCACCAAATTGTGTCTTATGTCTTAGTCTAATCTAACCAGCCAAAATCAGTTCTCATAATTTCTTATTTATGTCTCATCTTGTACTAGTTTTCTCAATTATCTGATACAGATATGCTTAGATCTTTCTTTGCTGATGCAAGCTTTGATATGGTTGGTTCTTTTTGTGCTTCCCTTCCCGTTTGCTTGCATCGTCTGGCATTCTTGCAGGTACGGGATATTTAACAGCATGCTTTGCTGTGATGGTTGGGCCACAAGGCCATGCTGTGGGTGTTGAACACATTCCTGAAATAGTAGCCTCTTCCATTGAAAATATCAAAAAAAGTGCTGCAGCAGATCTGTGGGAAAGGGGCTCACTTTCTGTGCATCTTACTGGTATGTTCTGCTAAAATTCTTACTTTGTGATCTTGTGATTAACTGCAGAGCACATTTTTATCACTACCAAATGAATCATGGAAAATTTCTCTTTTTATCATTTTTTGAGAAAAAAAAGTTATGTTTCTTTTGATTCTCTATTTGATCTCCACGAATAATTACTAGGGATGAAAATAGGTCGGGTTTGGTGTAGATGCAGGGTGCATTTGTAACCATGTCCGAGTATGATAGAATGACTATCCAATCTTATTTATATAGAAATGATCAAAGTTGAAGCCTTGTTTTTATCCACAACTATTAATGGTGTCGGATAGGATGCCAAAAGTGCGAGTACTTCCTCGCTAGGTACCATGTTGGATAATAGGTTTTAGCTACTTTCAGAAAGATGAACTGAAGCTATGCAAGTTCTCGAGTGTTATACTAGATACAAGAGTAGAGCTGACTGCTCTGATCACCGGATAGTATCATGTAAATATGTAGCATTTTTGGAACACAACATATTTGAAAGTAATTATGCTATTACTAAAATGTTAGAAAACACATCATCCGAGGGATTATGAAAAAGGCTTGCTCTCATACAAGTACCTCTTAAAGTTAAAGCAAATAATTTTTGAAATATAATTTAAACATACTTACAAGTTCTGTAATGAAGGGGCTATGGACTAAATTAAACAAGATTTCACTAGAAGTAAAGGGACTCCACATTCATATGTATAGATAATTTTAATATCCTAGATACATAAATCATGCAGTTAAATTCACATAAATAATTCCTACGAAGCCCACGCGCTATCTACTTGACATCTAAAACAAAAGGTGGGAAAATCATCCTACATGTCAACGTTTTTGAAAAGTGTCAAAAATAAGATGGTTCTGCCATGATGAGTTTGGCTAATATTTACCTTGAGATCTTAATTTAAAATGTGCATTAAAATAATATCTATATATTAAGTAATTTATTTGTGTCGGGGAAGTTAGTAGAGACCGAGCTCAGTGTAGGTTCTATCCTTCCATTATGCATCGTGGTTTGAATTGTATGTCTATTACCGCATTACATTTGTTATGTGTGTAGTAGTAGTTTCAGAAGTGTGTTTATTAACCGCCCGTTGCATTAATAATTAGTAAGGTCCAAAGAATGGGGTTATCAGTGACAGTGTCATCATGTGGATCGCTGGTTTATGTGTGTCTGTCACCATTTGAGATGTTTACACCTTGTGTGTTTCTCATGGACTTGAGGGGGTTCTTTTCTTTTCTCTTATTTCCCGCGGTCTTGTTATGTTAGAATTGTTAATTTCAGTTGATGGGAGTCTTCGGTGGTGGCTGCAGATGGAAGGCTGGGGTGGCCTGAATTGGCGCCCTACGATGCCATTCATGTTGGTGCTGCAGCGCCCGACCTCCCACAGCCCCTGATCCAGCAGCTGAAACCCGGCGGCAGGATGGTGATACCCGTGGGCAAAATTTTCCAGGAACTCAAGGTAGTAGACAAGAAGCTGGATGGCTCTATCAGTGTATACACGGAGACGGCGGTTCGATATGTCCCATTGACGAGCCGCACCGCACAGCTCCAAGGGGACTGACGACGACATCCGTCCGGAGGAAGGCATCGAATCCCAGAAACTCCTCCACGTGCTCTGCAGCCCGCTGGCTCTTACCCTTTGTGGTGTGTACGAGACAAACTTGTGTATGTAAGTGCCTGGGTAGGGTGTGAAAATATAATAAGCGCACAGGTACCCATCTCCAGATGTTATGATGTCCCTGATGGGTTTTGGCTGGGACCCGTCTACAGCCACCCATGTGTTGCATACCATCAAAACTATTCCATTTGATCGATAGTTTTGTCGCGTTTGTGATTAAGATCAGTCAATCTGCAGTTGTAGTGAATGTAGCAAGGTTCCCACATTTGCCAACCTCGGGAGGGATCAGAGGCTTTCAGCTGCAGTACGACTTCGGCAGGGTTGGCTTCTCATATAATAGGGATTTTTGCATACACATTCGAATTTCCAGACATGTCATTCCTGGAAACCTATTAGCATACATATCACTACTACGTAAAAACAAAATTCAAATATATCATCATAGCTTAACTTCTATGGGCAAGGGGATGAATATTCATGAAAGTTGCTAATATTTCCATTACATTGCTGTATTTTGGTCCCCCCCCCCCCCCCCCCCCCCCCAAAAAAAAATCTTCCATTAGTCCTCACGTGAACATAAAAACAGTGTATGAGGGAGGATCGTTTCTCCGATCGTTGTTTGCTGAAGTGTGAAGAGTTGGAGAGATTGACTAGCGAAGATCTTGAGAGGAAGAAGAAAGTTTCATCATTCAATAACGCTCTTCAGATTTAGCATATCACCATCGCCATTGTCCCTTTCTTTATATTTCTCACATCCAAATCTGAACATGAGCCATAGTTCATCTATTAGGGTTTCTTTCCGAGCACCTCATGTTGAAGTTGATCTTTTGCTGTGTTTTTGCCGACGGTTATGTAGGACGTTTAACTCAATACAGGAAGACAGTTTTATGGGTGCTTCAGATGTGTGTGGGGGGGGGGGGGAGGTTAAGGCATCAATCGTAATTTTGCTCTTTGACTCAGATTTATTTTCTTAGGCATAATTTATTTTGATCAAACATTTAATTTTTTCCCTATAATTTAATAGGCAGGGAATGCTTGTGACTACTATATATGGGTGGATGATTGTCATCATTCTATTGGGGATCTTAAGAACCAGATTTTTAGCTTTACAAGAGGTCGTTGAAAAGAAAATTGGTGATTTGAAGCAGAAGATAGAATCTATAAAAATGTTATTTTTAGCTTTACAAGAGGTCTTTGAAAAGAAAATTGGTGATTTGGAGGAAAAGATAAAATCTACAAAAATGTTGTTGAACAGAGCTATGGTTGCACTTATCTGCATTTTTTTGGTATATATTTTCATTAGGCTCTAAGTGCAATGTAAAGAACTTAGATATCTGCATTTTTTTAGACTGTTTCTTGGATGGACATATGTATCTTGATCCTTGTTTTGAAAAGCAAAATATACTTTATTTACTCTACTCTTAAGAAATGAAGAATTTGCCTTATACTCTAAGTAAGACCAGGCTATCCATTGGGACGGTATACTATCTAAACTTACAAAGTGCTTATGAGTGCTTGAATGAGTATCAAAATATTGACTAAATTTGATAGATAATAGAGTCCTCATTTCTAAATCAACATACGAAAGAGTGTACTTGTTAATTATTCTACCAACCAAAATTTAACAATTCTAAAGGATAGACAATGTGTAAAAATTTACTTTAGCAACAAACTAATACTTCTTCGATGAGTGATGACATAACAGTCATACACTAACATGTTTCATAGAATCTCATAAAACAACCATTAACTGTAACATTTTTCACAAAAAGAAAACTAATTCTGAGATGTCATTGGCTGTTAAAGTCATTACAGAACATTTCTCCTTAAAAGAAAACTAGAAATTGAATATGGTGTGGTTGGCTCACATTCACGCTGGCACTATTAACACTTGCAACAAGTCCTGCATTGACAAAATAATCTTATGTATTGAGATTGTTCATGGTAGGCACTGACATCCTTGTATTTGGAATAGCCACTCTCCTGCAAACAATAGCCAGAAACGTACAAGGATTCAAGTAGAGTTTGGGCAAAACAATAAAATATCAATGAGTTACAATGTTTAACATACAACCTAGTAGAAGCCCTGTTAGCTGAAGTTGATGCTTGGCGGTTGACATTGGTACTTTCCTTCCTAGGTCTGCTAGGTGGCTTAGGATTCACATAAGTCTATGGCACTTCAACATCTCTGTCTGTCCTTCCTCAACACCTTATGTCTATGATTCTTCATTCTAACCCTCTCTTGCAATATCATTTACAACTGTAATAAAGTCTCTAACATCATATATGGGAAAATTTGAACCATTAATGTCCCTAAACTCCTCCTCCTGCATAGGTTACTTTCCCCTTTGCCTAACTATTGTTGCCTTTTCTCCTAGAATTACATTTCTTCACATTGTTGCCTTCCTCACCTTGTAAATGTGTTTGATTAATCAGAGACTCCACTGTAATAACTATCTCTATGGAACGTTTGGGTTGACAATGGTCAAACATTGTCAAAACATATCGGTCATTGACAATATGCTAGTCTCTTTTAGCCCTAACTCTAGGCACCCTCCACATTATGCTCACCACTTCATTGGGACCCTACATAATCAGGTTGCATCCAAGACCAAGCAAATCCTTCATTTTTGCATAATGTTTATAAAAATGAAAGGTTTTATGTTTCATGAGGCGGTGTCATATTCTGCAAGGATCACCTTTCACATTCTTCCAATAACCCCCATATTTGACTAGTAAAATGTACATGTCTGATTCGTCATCCATCCTATAACACATTAATATGTGAAGCATAAAAGATAGAAATGTAAAGACACGACCACAATAAGAGATCCATTGCATGAAAGATAGAGACTTGCCACACCCCACAGTAAGCCCCACTATATAAACGAGAGTTGTCAAACCCCATAGACTACCCCACCTTCCATTTACACCTCATCAACTGCATTTAAATACATGTCTACCAACATAGGAAAAGGTATCATCTATAAACGACATTAAAAAACATACCTAGCCTACAAGGTTTCCCCTCTGCGGCTATGGCGAACGAGGGATTTCAACCCTAAAATCTTCCCTCCACACCTACACCTAAAAAATTTCTATATAAGATTTGTCCTACACAACTCCAACACCCCAACTATTCACTTCAGAGGAGGGATAGGAATGGTGAGAAAGATTACCTTTTTTCACTTGGTGACGATTGGGGTTTGCTCCTTCTTCCATGGTTGTTTACTTTGTATTCAATCAAAAGTTGTCTGAGATACTGGAGAGCCACACACTACACCTCCTTCCTCGGTTGTTGTGGCTTCCCCAGTTGTTTACAATTTGACTGGGAGAGGAGAAGGGTGAGATGTGGTGTTAAAAAAGGTTGGGGATGGAGGTAGTGAGTGAGAGGTGTGACACACTGCTATTACTTTGCTAGCAATTACACATCCTCTAGTGTTGGGATGCAATGCACGATAGCTTTTCTTCGCAATTAGGATTTCGGGGAAAAGGGGGGGATTAGGGTTCTCGAAAGAAAGTAGGTTAGAGAGGGAGCGGAGGGAGATGGAGTTGGTTTGTTCAAGGGATGGGTTTCAACTGAGGAGCAAGGGATGCGTTATGGTAGTTTTTTTTTCCCTAAAGCAATATAGTCATTTCCCACATTTGGTTAATCTTAACCATGGTTACTTGAAAGGAGGGTAAGAGGGGTGGGGGGTGGGGTTAACGATGATGATATATTTGAAAGTTTTTTAAGTAGTGGTGATATGTATACTAATATGTTTCCATGAATGAAATTTTTACAAATTCGTTTGTAATAATAGTTTTTATGAAAAAATCCCTTTTCTTTATTTTTAAGTGTTTTAGATGTTTAATTAAGATATTTTACGAGATGATTTGGAAATGTGAATTTCTGGTCAGTCCTCAATATTGGGCACCAATTAAATTAAGAACAAACAAAACTCTTGAGTGAGAGAAGAGCACTTTGCATGGCCATTTACATCCATAAATAATTAGTTTGACTACCTAAGTGACTAGCCAAATTAAGTCCATACTCTGTAGTACACAAGCCCAATCTAGATGATCTTAGCATGGATCTGTTGCTTTGGCTGCTTATGTAGTCAACACTGATTGACCTATTTTTCGTACGTTGACCATAGCCAAAAAGTGATTTTGATGGAGTTGTTGCAACCCAAAACAACCCAAAATTCATTGTTGTCATCCTAACTTTGCCAAAAAATAGAATACATTGAATTCCATTATACACTCCTAAAATTGACCCCCCATTATATATATATATATATATATATATATATATATATATGTGTGTGTGTGTGTGTGTGTGTGTATTTAATCACATACGTCTCTATCATTAGATTCCCTGACCCAATCACTGTTAGAATGTGGAGCCCAAACTCTGAAGCAGATCTCCATAAGGGGTCAGGTCGCGGTTCGACCTGCGCGGTCAGGTCGCGGGGGTCAAGGGGGCAGCGCCCCTTGCGGGGGTCTCCGGGGGCAGCGCCTCCGGAAGCTAAATTTGACTAAGTGTTGCAGGAGGGCTCAGCATTCGACTGCCACAGCCGAAGTCAGAAATGAAGCAGTCGATTGAATGATTCGAATCATGCAGTCAAATGTCAGATGTGAATGATTCGACTCATGCAGTCGAATGTCAAATATGAAGCATTCGACTCCCTCTTACCAGGACAGGACTTTGCAGTTCTGAGGCGGTTCAGAGACAGGACACTTTTGCCCTTGTGTGTCTCGTTTGTGGCGCCCTTTCCTCCTAGTATATAAAGGGGGGTTTTGTCCTCTTTGTATGTGTGTGTGTCTTTTTCTTGGAGAAGAAGTATTGATAGCTGCTGTGGCCGTGGACGTAGGAAGGCTTCTTGCCTCCGAACCACGTAAAAATCTGGTGTTCCTGTGTTCTTCTTCCTACCTCCTTCTATCTCTCTCTGGTATCTACGAGTGGGTAGTGTGAGAGAGTTGTCGCTGGTCTGAGTGTTGTCTCCCAACAATCACTATTGGCTTAATGGGGCAACACGACTTACATGCCTCCCTATTTTTCTCTCACTCTCTCGTGATGGTCCTCCCATCCTCTCTCCCATTTGCTCCATCCCTTGGCAATTTGGATCTTTTTACTTAAATACAATTCTTGTCTTATAGATAGCCTGAACTTCCATCTGGGGTTTTTAAACAATACTTATCAAGCCAGTTAGTTGTCGCTATGGAGGAGAAATGTGGTCTTAGCCTAATAGAACACATTCACCTAGGCCCATTAGAGTGACATGATCATCATCTTAGGATGATCTACCAGTCACCAAAGGGCGAGTCCTTGGATCCACACAATTAAGAGGCCCACGCCACGATGGCAATCAAGAATGCCCTTGCCATTCTAGGACATGGAAACACCAACTATCAAGCAATCCCTTGCATCCTTGAAGCTTGGTAATGGCAACAAGACACCAAAAGCGTGTCAATACCTCACCCAATACCACTCTGACCCTAGAGTTGGAGCAAGGAGACTTCAGGGTCACATTTACAAGAAGAAAGTAGGTGAATCAGAGGAGGTAAGCCACTTCTGAGCTCTCACACCCATACATAGGAGCACTTGACACCCTTCTCTCCACTCGACTACCCCTATTCCCAACAATTTCCTAACTTAAGCATTGGAGGTTTTTCACTGGGAGTGACTTCTCCTTGGTTACAGGTCCTAGTGATGTTCCCCTTCAAAAACTGTAGAAGCACATAGAGAATGAATGCTACGAGTCACTTGACCACTTTTTGGTCTCTATATTTCTTGGTGTTGTCTATGTGAATGAACAAAGAGCCATGACACCTCGCAGAAAGTATAGGGACATGGATAGCCACCAAGGAAGTAGAGGTGGGTCCTAGGCTTTGTAGTGCCCTAGAAAATTTTCTTAAGTTATTTTGCAAATTGTATGTTTATTTCTGCATGAATTTGAATGCTGGTTTGTGAGGAACTTGGCGTCAACATCTTTTGGCGTTAAGTCCTGTTAGCGGCAAGATCGCCTGCTGTTTATTTTATGTTAACGACATACTCTTGTGTCGTTAATTATTTTATGAATTTCTTAAATTTGTGGGCAAGCTTGTAAACGACATCATCGATGGACGTTTACGTGGAGGTTGACGGCATCTTATATTGATGTTAAGTTGACTTGCCTGTTTTTGATATTTCCGTTCGGGGAAAGAGAGATCGGCCATTTTCTGGGGGGTTTTAATGCGCAGATCTGAGCATTTCGCATCCTAGGGTCAGGATTTGGGCTGGCCATTGTTGGGTTGAGTGTGAATTTAATATATTTCCCCTCATGATTTTGATGATGACATGTTGTGATTTTAATGCATAATGAATGGAACATGTTAAATACATTACACATGTAAAACAATGCTCAAAAGGCATGTTTCTAAACACATTATATCACATACATTCATGATAATACATTGTACTAATGATTTATGTGTTTAATTTTCAGGGACATATATTTCTTGTCATGGTAGTGTCAACACACCCACTGGTGGTGTCGACACTGGGCATCAATCCCTGAAGCAAATTCATGAAGACAGGGTTCACTGTGTCGACACAGTCCCAGACAGTGTCGACACTAGACCCAGTCTCCAAAAGACCCTTTTGCCAGACTGGGACAGTGTGTCGACATAGCCAGTGAGTGTGTCGACACTAGAGCCATCTCCCAGAACATCCTTTTGTGCAATTAGGACAATGTGTCGACACACTCTGGGATAGTGTCGACACACTCCGGCTGATTTTTCATCTTAAGTTACACCTGGACACGTGGCCTTCTAGGGATCAATTGGATCGACCTTGGATCATGTGCCCACGTACTCCAAGGGTTCTTTTGGCCATGTTGGGGTATAAATACCTAACTAATCGGCCCCCAAAAGAACAACACCTCAAGAGCCTCCCAGAAAAGCCTCTTTGGTGGCAAGACAGAGGTCTCTCCTGTTCCTGCTCTCCATGGTGCTGCTGTGACCCATCTCCATCCTCGCAAAGCACAAGAAGGTGAAGATTGATCTTTGATGAAGAGGTGAGATCACTTCCAAGGGAGCAGATCAAGTAGAAGCAGCCAATTGAGAAGAGTTCAAGGAAGATCCAGAGGCACCAATTGTAGAGCATCGCCCAGGGACTTCAAGCAATCAAGGACCTTCTTAAGTCAGCCTTCTACAAGGGAGTTCTTCTGAAGAACAAGAATTACATACTATTCCTCAATTCTCCATTTGTTCTTCTGAGTCATGCTTGAGATTGTGCATAGAATTGTTGCACCAGTCTCGTTGAATGAACTCTTTATAGATCAGATCATTGCTAGAGGATCTAGATCTTGTTGTTTTTGATCTAGCCGGTTGTTTGTGAGCCTTTGTGCTCAGTTGTGTTGAGTGGTACACTCAGTGTGTGGTTGAGCCTGTGTGCTCAGGTTTCTAGAGTGGTTGTGCTCTAGAGGTTGTGTGTGAGTTGTTGAACTTAGTGTGTTGGAGTTGTCAAGCTCCAGTGTGTGGTGTACTCAAGTTGAGTAGTGGAGCTTCACTGTGTGAGGGGTGGATGTAGGAATCACTGGTGTGATTTCCGAACCACCTAAAAATCTTCTGTGTAGTGGTTTGATCTGTGATTTGATTTCACTTTGCGCTAGATGTATGCATAGGATTTTCGCTTACACTACTGATTGACTTGATCACACACTCTAATTACTCAAATCACACAATCACACATCAGATCTGTAAATTGCATTTCTAATTTGTCTCTGATTTAAAGCATCTTTTGAAATTGGCTAAGCTTCCGCAGTATTTGGACTAGATCTATTCAACCCCCCCTTCTAGATCTGGTCCATCCTTTTTTCGATCCTACAATTGGTATCAGAGAGGGTTCATATCTGATCTGAGTGTTTCTGTTTGTTCTGTGTGTTTCACTTGCTTGTTTGCTAAGTGTTTATTTCACTATACTTTAGTTTGATCAAAGGATTCTCGAGGTTTTATTGCTGAAGGCCATTCCATCAATAGGTCACCCTTCTTCAATGGGACTGACTATTCCTATTGGAAGAATCGCATGCAAGTCTTCCTTAGAGCCCAGAACTATGAGATTTGGAGGGTAGTTGAGGTAGGTCCTTATGAGAACCAGGGAGAAGAGGAAACCTGGACAAGGGAACAAATTAGGAGGGCCACCCTAAACTACAGTGCCATGAACATGGTTCAATGTGCAGTCCACCTAAAAGAGTACTCAAGAATCTCCATGTGCAAATCTGCTAAGGAGATGTGGGATAAGCTTGAGTTACTTTATGAGGGAACATCCCAAGTTAAAGAAACCAAAGCAAATATTCTTGTTTCTGAATATGAATTATTCATGATGAAATCTGATGAATCAATTTCTGAAATGTTTGCTAGGTTCATGATTATTGTAAATGGACTGAAGGCTCTAGGTAAGGACTACACTGATGCTGATTTGGTAAGAAAAATCTTGCGCTCTCTCTCATCTATTTGGCATACTAAGGCCACAGTTATTGAAGATTCTAAAGATTTATCCAAAATCTCTTTGGATGAACTCATAGGATCCTTAATGACTTATGAAATAAACTTGAAAAGAAATTAAGAGCACATAATCAAGACCAAACCAGTGGCACTTAAGCTTCATCAAGTAACAAGGATAAAAATCAAGAGAAAACAAGTTCTGATGAGTCTGAGTCCAATGAGGATGAGATTGCCCTCCTGACTAGACAATTTAGAAAATTTCTAAAATCTAGAAAAGGAAAATTCATTGGGAAAAAAAAATTCTCATCTGGGAAAAGAAATACTTCCTTTTCAAATGCCAATTCAAATAGAAATAAAAAAACTAACGAAGTTGTTATTTGTTACAGGTGCAACAAACCAGGACACATGAAAGGAGAATGTCCTGAGAACAAGAAGGAAAAATACAAGAAGATCAACAAATTCAAGAAGCCTAAAGCAATGGTTGCCACTTGGTCAGATGAAGATCCAAGTGAGAATGAAGAAGAGAAGTCCTCAAGCTCTGAAAGTGAGGAAATTTGCTTTATGGCAAACAGTTCTGATGGAAAGGTAGGTACATCCTTTGAAGATTATACAATTGATGATTGGCAAGATGCTTATGCTGAACTAGTTGAGAACTATTCTGAAACAAGAAAAGAAAACAAGCATCTAAATAAGAAAATAGAAAACATCTTGCATAACCAATCCACAAACAAAAGAATTTATGAATTGGAAAATGAAGTAGCTGAGCTCAATGAAGAAAAGAAAAGTCTTCTAAATCAAATTGATGAGCTCAAGCTTGCATCTCAAAAAACTAACAATGACTTTAAAAAACTGTCTGAAAAACTGGAGTTGCAACAAAAAGAAAAACAACAAAGTGTTGATGAAATCAAAACTTTAGAAATCCAGCTGAAAGAAAAAGAACAAGTCATTGAAACCTTCACCAAAGGAAAAGACAATTTGGATGCCTTGTTAGGTGCAAGAATGAAATCTGTATCACATGGACTAGGATTTACCAAACAAAAATTCAAGAAAGACAAATCTGGTGAAATGAGGGAAAAAGCACCCTTAATAAATTTTGTCAAAAGTCCTAGCCCTGAAAACAACAAAAACAAGCAAGTGTCAAGCAACACAACAAAAACTTTGAAAAACCAGAACAAAAAGAAACCAAACAGGTCGACACACTCACCTGACAGGTCGACACCAGTCAACAAAAAGATGAAATCTGTGACTGTTGAGTCGACACCAGTCAAAGACAGGTCGACCTGCTCAACCTCAAAAACCACCAACCAGTCAACCAAAAAATCAAATAAAAACTTGAAAAATAAGAAAAACACAAAAGAAAACATTCATGATAAACCTTGGACTTCCAAGACAACACATCAAGCTGATTGGATTAATTCTTGGAACCAATGGTATCACAATCCTTTTTGGTACCACTCTCAATTCTTTTATCCAAACTTTTTTATGTACCAACAAAATCCTTGGTTTGGACCTCCACAAATGAACAATCATGTCCAAATGCATAACTCCCATCTAATGAGAAAAAGAACACTGGTGTTTTTATTCCAAAAGGAAAGGATAAATTGAAAAAGGCAAAAAACACCACTGAAACAAAACAAAAGCAAAAAACAAATCAGATTTGGATTAGAAAAGATTTGCTGTCAATGTTCAAACAATCTGATGGTCCCAACAATGTTTGGGTACCAAAATCTTCTCTTCACTGATTGATTTTGCAGGAAGGTCGTGCACCCAACTCAAATGTGTGGTTTCTTGATAGTGGGTGTTCACGACACATGACAGGAGATAAAGTAAAATTTTATTCCTGATCGAAAAGGAGGGAGGTTCTGTGACATTTGGAGGTAAAAATAAAGGAAAAATCATTGGATCTGGAAAGGTTGGTCAATCTTCCTCAAACTCAATTGAAAATGTTTTATTAGTTGATGGTCTGAATTATAATTTCTGAGCATTAGCCAACTATGTGACAAAGGTCACAAAGTTGTGTTTGAATCAGATTTTTGCAGAATAATTGACTCTTCAACTGATGAAATAAAATTCTTTGGAAAAAGAGAAAACAATGTTTACATGATCAACCTTGATAAAAACTTTTCTAAAAACATTTGTCTTGTTGCAAATAAAAATGAAATTGCATGGACTTGGCACAAAAGACTTGGTCATGCAAGTTTCAGAACAATAAATAAACTGTTAAGGCTAAACTTGGTCAAAGGTCTTCCTGAATCTTTTTCAAATGTAGAGAATCAACTTTGTGGGATTTGTGCCCAAGGAAAACAAACCAGAAAATCTTTTAAAACCTTCAATGATGTACTCACATCTAAACCACTAGAATTGCTTCATATGGACCTCTTTGGCCCAACAAGAATTCTAAGTCTTAGTGGCAAAATATATGGTTTTATCATTATTGATGATTTTACTAGATTTATATGGGTTATCTTTTTATCCCACAAAAGTGATGCTTGCCTTGAATTTAGGAATTTCTGTACCACTGCCTTAACTAGTTTTCCTCATAAAATCAAAAATATTTTGACTGATCATGGGGGTGAATTTGAAAACAAATATTTCTCTGATTTATGTGCTGAACTTCACATATTTCACAAGTTTTCTTCACCAAAAACTCCAGAACAAAATGGGGTTGTGGAAAGAAAGAATAGAACACTTGTGGAAATGGCAAGATCCATGCTCTTGGAAAGCAAATTGCCCAAATCCTTCTGGGCTGAAGCTGTAAATACAGCAAATCATATTCTCAATAGAGCATTGGTCAGACCAAAAATCAGAAAAAACCCTTATGAATTGTTGAAAAACAAAAAGCCAACCTTGTCTTATTTCAAAGTCTTTGGGTGTAAATGTTTTGTGCATAACAACAATAAAGAAAACCTTGATAAATTCGATGCTAAAAGTCATGAAGCCATTTTTCTTGGCTACTCTGAAATTTCAAGAGCTTTTAGAGTCTACTCTCTCAAAAACAAAACTGTTGAAGAATCTCCACATGTAGTTTTTGATGAAAATTCCTTTTCAACTCACTATTCTAAATCTTGCAGGAACTGTCCAGATAATGAAGAGGATGACTTCATTGTTGATTCTTCACCAACTGTTGAGGAGAATGAAGACCTTGGTGAAAATTTGAACAATCACTCACCTACTCCAAGTGGATCAGGTAATGTTGTTCCAAATTTAAATGCACCTCAACAGGTAATTCCTGAACACAGATTTTTGAGAGATCACCCAATAGAAAATGTTGTTGGCAATGTGCATGATAGGGTTAGAACAAGATCATCATTCTTGAATGCCATTCATGAAGACCCACTAGCACTAATTTCCCAAACTGAACCCAAATCAATTGATGAAGCTCTAATGAGTTCAGACTGGATAAATGCAATGCATGATGAACTTCATCAATTTGAAAGAAATCAAGTGTGGGAATTAGTACCTAGACCTAGTGACCAATCAGTAATTGGCACTAGATGGGTATTTAGAAATAAATTGAATGAAAATGGTCAAGTAATAAGGAATAAAGCTAGACTAGTTGCCAAGGGGTACAATCAAGAATTTGAATTGATTTTGAAGAGTCATATGCCCCTGTAGCTAGACTAGAAGCTGTAAGAATATTTCTTGCTTTTACATCCTCATTGAAGTTTAAAGTTTACCAAATGGATGTCAAAAGTGCATTTTTGAATGGATACATAAAAGAAAATGTTTTTGTTGAACAACCTCCAGGCTTTGAAAATGAAAAACATCCTGATCATGTTTTTAAGCTTCATAAGGCTCTTTATGGTCTTAAGCAAGCTCCGAGAGCTTGGTATGACTGTTTGAGCTCTTTTCTGCTTGAAAAAGGATACTCTAGAGGTAATGTTGATCAAACTTTGTTCACAAAACTGTAAATAAACAAATAATTGCAGTCCAAATTTATGTTGATGACATAATTTTTAGATCCACAAATAAAAGCTTGTGCACTGAATTTGCAAATCAAATGAAAACTGAATTTGAAATGAGCTTGATGGGAGACTTACAATTTTTCTTGGGATTGCAGGTTAACCAAACCAGTGAGGGAATCTTCATAAGCCAAACCAAGTATGTCAAGGAACTTCTGAAAAGGTTTGAATTCCAGAACCTCAAGCACTCAAGCACACCCATTGCAATTAATGTGAAACTAGAAGAAGATTCACTTGGTAAGTCAGTAGACCCAAAGACATACAGAGGTATGATTGGTTCTCTACTCTATCTCACCACTTCTAGACTTGATATACAATTCAGTGTATGCTTGTGTGCTAGATTTCAAGCAAATCCTAAAGAAAGTCACATGTTAGCTGTTAAAAGAATCTTTAAATATCTTGTTGGAACATGTGATCTTGGTATTTGGTATCCTGCTGGTTGTAAATTAGATTTGATTGCCTATTGTGATGCTGATTATGCTGGGTGTAAACTTGATAGAAAAAGCACAAGTGGCTTGTGTTTGTACTTAGGTGGATGCCTAATCTCTTGGGCTTCCAAAAGCAACACTCAGTTGCTCTATCAACTGCAGAGGCTGAGTATGTTGCAGCTGGTCGATGTGGCACTCAAATTCTTTGGGTGAAACATCAGCTTTTGATTATAACCAAGAGTTAGGTTGTGTTCCCATTCTTTGTGATAACACAAGTGCCATAAATCTGTCTAAAAACCCAATTCAGCATTCTAGAACAAAACACATTGAAATTAGGCATCATTTCTTGAGAGATGAGGTAGCAAAGAAATCTTTTGAACTCCTCTTTATTGAAACTGAAAAACAAATTGCTGACATCTTCACTAAACCTCTTCCTGACAGCAGATTTTCATCCTTGAGGAGAGAGCTTGGTGTATGCAAATGTCCATCTTCTTGATATCTCTCATTGGGTTGAGTGTTTAGGCATGTTTGAGGGGGAGTCACTGTTCCATCATTCTTCTTTGCTTCCTTGATTCTTGTTGTTCACATCTCTCACAAATCAACTTCCATTTCTTTTTGTCAATAAATTCTTCAACTCACATTGTGTTGAAATTCTTGGTATATAAATGGTGATTTGAAGAAGGACAAGTTCTGCTTGTCTGGACACTTTCACTATGCGAGAGTATGTGTCTCCGCCAAGTATCAAGAATTAAATATGCAATTGTTGATGGGGAGTTTTTGTTCTTCAAAAAGAAACATTTCAGTTTTCCCAATTCTTGCATATCTTTGTCCTGATGAAAAATGTTTGGAATCATCATTTTAGGGGGAGTTAATGAATTCACTACTCATTCTTTTACAAAATTCAAGATTCCTCTTGAGTTATATCAACTTCCACTCATGATGTGCTCATTAAGTTTGTCTAGAACCTCAAAATGACTTTTTGATTGATATACTACATTTTTACAGTCAACTCTCAACTATACTCTTCAACACTACAGAAATTTAAATGTCTTTCAAAGACTGAAGGATAATGTGTGCTTTGAATTTAAACACCTCTTTTGCAACTGATGTGAGATATAAATGATCTCACAATGGCACAAATGCTGAGAAACTACAAACCTTCACAATGAATGAAGTACCATGTATGTCATGAGGTATTTATTGCTATCTCTGTTCAAAGGGGTTCAACAAATCAAAAATAAAAACAAAAGATGCTCTATACATTTAGATGATGACTGAGTAACTGGAAATATTGGCATCTGATAAACGTATATTTTCATGTCAAAAGGTTGTCATTTGCCCCTTGAAACTGGATAATGAGTAAATCTTTAGTAACCAGAGACTATGGTGTGTAAAAAGCATTAGTTCTTGAGTGAACAAGATTTACTACATTTGATAGTTTGATTAAAAAAAAATGTGTGTCCAAGGAGAATTGCTTAAAATAAACATTTTTGTCTTCCATCAGTTTGCTTAAAGTTGTTTAACTTCATCATAATTGATTTCAATCTAAAAGACATTTTTATTTCTTTGGATTTGGAGAATATGGTAGTCTATCATTGGCTATTGGATGTCCTACATCACTCAAACTATCATTTTAATGGCTCAAGTCACTTAATGAATATATCCTGTAGGTTGTTGTGTAAAACTTAAAGTATTGTTGGATTTTTGCAAAAATATGACAAATGAATTCTTTGGCCTCTTAAAAATCCTTGTCCAGTTGCTTCCATCCATATTTCATCATTTTAAAGATATCCCATAATTTAAAAATTTTCCTCATGCTCTTATCTTCAACACTTCTTCAGGCCAGGTCGACACACCCTCATTCTTGTGTCGACACAGTCATAGCCCAGGTCCACACAGTTCCACTCTTGTGTCGACACAGTGGCGGTTCCAGGCGGGTCTTTCTCATTGGCGCCAGTTTAGAGATACATGTACCCGCGGGTTATATTACCCAAAACCCCTTTTCTTCCCCAGGTCGACCCATAGCCGCCATTTGCTCTTGCAAACGGCAGAAAATTCTTCCTTGCTTCCCTCTTCCCGCCATCTCTGTCTCCATCCTCCTCTCATCATCTCCGCCATCTCTGTCTCCATCTCTTGCTTCCATCTCTTGCCTAGACGATGACTCCTAAGCACACCCCTCATCGAGGCACCCGGGCTAGGGCAACTGCCAGGGCGGCTGCTGTTGAAGCGCCTCCCACTGAGAGAAGAAGCAAACGCCACCATGACCCTGCAGAGCAGCCAGATGCTTCTTCTCCATCTCCTACTCCATCCAAACGAGGTAGGATGCCCTCCTCCAGCCGTCGATCATCTCAGAGGAAGTCTAGTCATCCTCGGAGGAAGATATTGTCCACCTCTCCTGAAGCCTCTGAGGAATCATCCTCTAACTCATCTGGTTCATCTCAGCCCTCTGAGGCTACCCCTTCCAAATTGGCTAGTGAAGGGAAGTCCATCCTCAAGCCTAGAGCTGTTGACCTAGTGGATGCTGTCCTAGCCACTGCCTTCCCGGAAGTGTTTCAGTTCTTCAATTTTCAATCATGGTTGCCCTTTATATTTGAGTTCAGAACTATCTATCCAAGACTAGTTCAAGAGTTCTATCTGAACTTAGAGTGCACACCTGAAGGCTACCAGTCAGAAGTCAAGGGTGTTTTGATTAAGTTGTCTACTGAAGTGGCTGCAACCTTGTTTAAAGTTCCTGATGAAGGTGCTGACTATCATGATTTTGAGTTTGACTTGCATGAAGCCTACTCACTGCTTACTGGACTCCCTGCTGATGAGTCAGATTCCAAACAAACTTATGTCACCAGGTTTAACACCAACACCTTCCCACCTGCTTTGAGATTGATACACCACATTCTCACCACTATAATCACTCCTCAAGGTGGTGGAAGGGATAGGTTAACTGACATTCATAGGTTCATCATATACTGCATGAAGAAAGAGATAAAGGTCAATTTTCATGTCATCATGTATCAGATTATGTCAAAAACCACAAGGAAGGATCTACACAGATCTCTACCTTATGCTGCTCATCTTACATCAGTTTTTGAACATTTTGGAGTGTCTTTTGAAAATGAGCAAGCCCAATCCATCCCAAAGTCCAACATTTATTGTTTAAAGCATCTGCAAAAGTTTATGGGTTTCAGAATTGAAGGGGATCAAGTAAAAAGAGGTCCTATAGTTGAGGCTCAAGTTGTCCCTGAGGAAGTGGACCCTCCTCCTGTTGAAGAGGTTCAGAATGATCAAGAAGAACAACATCCCAATGAGATTGGAGCACCCATCCCTCAGGATGTCCCTCACACACCTCCATTTCATGCCCCTTCACCACTTATCCCTGAAGTGGAAATTCCAACTTTCATTCCCCAATCCCAAGCCTCTACTTCCACTGGTGGACCTTCTGTTCCACCAGAGCTATACTCCTTCTTGAATGACAAATTTGACACCATCACCTCCTCCATCTATCAGATGTCAGAGAACTTTGAGCTCAGAATTCAAAGATTGGAGAATTCAGTGAATGGTCAATTTATCAAGCAGAAGGAAGTAGCTGATCATGCCACCCAAAGGTTCAACAGGCTAATTGGTACTTTGGGTGATGCATCCCTTCAACTAAAGGAGCATCAGGACAAGCTTGAAAAGGTCCTTGAAGGAATTTTAGCCAATTCACAGAAGAATTTGTTCAACAGTCAAGAGGCAGTGACTCAAATTTCGAAGACCAGACTCTCATTTGCACACATGGTTGATGATATGGAAGGCATGAAGAATTTGTCAGCTCATATAGATCATGAGATGTCTGCCCTCAAGAGTGAGCTCAGAAGTATCAACAGGCATGGTGGATTTTCCAGCTCCTCTTCAGGTTCTCAGCCCATTTCAGTTGATCTATCTGCATTCCAGTCAAACATGTATGACAACAGTCAAAGGCTGGAAGAATTGCTGCACACAAGACTTTCTACAATGCAAACTCAGTTAAGATCCAACCTTGCTGCAATGGAGTCAAGATTGAAGACCATAGAGTCTCTCCTTCTTCCTATTCCTTCTCCACCTCCATCCTCTTGATGGATCTTATCTTTTGATGATGTCAAAGGGGGAGAAGGAATATCTTTGTAATGAATATCTTTGTTGAATGAGAAGGAATACCTTTTATGAATGTCAATGAATGATTGTCTATGAATGGATGAATGTTTGTAAATATCAAACTTTGTATGGTTTTTTGGCCATTTATGAAATGACATGGTTATTAGTAGCATTGTGTGTTTGGTTGTGACAATTGTCAAATGTTACTAAATTGTGCTCAATGGCCTTTGATGAGTTGAATGGAAATGTTGAAACATGTTGTTAATTGTCATTCAATGTGTATGTGCTTGGATACTATGTGAATGAATGGCTTAAAATCACAGTTCTTTGAAATTCGAACTCTCATGTTGACTTAATGTTGCCATCATCAAAAAGGGGGAGATTGTTGGGTTGAGTGTGAATTTAATATATTTCCCCTCATGATTTTGATGATGACATGTTGTGATTTTAATGCATAATGAATGGAACATGTTAAATACATTACACATGTAAAACAATGCTCAAAAGGCATGTTTCCAAACACATTATATCACATACATTCATGATAATACATTGCACTAATGATTTATGTGTTTAATTTTCAGGGACATATATTTCTTGTCATGGTAGTGTCGACACACCCACTGATGGTGTCGACACTGGGCATCAATCCCTGAAGCAAATTCATGAAGACAGGGTTCACTGTGTCGACACAGTCCTAGACAGTGTCGACACTAGACCCAGTCTCCAGAAGACCCTTTTGCCAGATTGGGACAGTGTGTCGACACAGCCAGTGAGTGTGTCGACACTAGAGCCATCTCCCAGAACATCCTTTTGTGCAATTAGGACAGTGTGTCGACACACTCTGGGATAGTGTCGACACACTCCGGCTAATTTTTCATCTTAAGTTACACCTGGACACGTGGCCTTCTAGGGATCAATTGGATCGACCTTGGATCATGTGCCCACGTACTCCAAGGGTTCTTTTGGCCATGTTGGGGTATAAATACCTAACTAATCGGCCCCCAAAAGAACAATACCTCAAGAGCCTTCCAGAAAAGCCTCTTTGGCGGCAAGACAGAGGTCTCTCCCGTTCCTTCTCTCCATGGTGCTGCTGTGACCCATCTCCATCCTCGCAAAGCACAAGAAGGTGAAGATTGATCTTTGATGAAGAGGTGAGATCACTTCCAAGGGAGTAGATCAAGTAGAA
Organism: Colocasia esculenta; assembly: GCA_014218235.1. Classification (NCBI taxonomy): domain Eukaryota; kingdom Viridiplantae; phylum Streptophyta; class Magnoliopsida; order Alismatales; family Araceae; genus Colocasia; species Colocasia esculenta. The sequence continues at coordinate 75,696,417 of CM024754.1, read as the reverse complement.
GCAGCCAATTGAGAAGAGTTCAAGGAAGATCCAGAGGCACCAGTTGCAGAGCATCACCCAGGGACTTCAAGCAATCAAGGACCTTCTCAAGTCAGCCTTCTACAAGGGAGTTCTTCTGAAGAACAAGAATTACATACTATTCCTCAATTCTCCATTTGTTCTTCTGAGTCACTCTTGAGATTTTGCATAGAATTGTTGCACCAGTCTCGTTGAATGAACTCTTTATAGATCAGATCATTGCTAGAGGATCTGGATCTTGTTTTTTTTGATCTAGTTGGTTGTTTGTGAGCCTTTGTGCTCAGTTGTGTTGAGTGGTACACTCAGTGTGTGGTTGAGCCTGTGTGCTTAGGTTTCTAGAGTAGTTGTGCTCTAGAGGTTGTGTGTGAGTTGTTGAACTTAGTGTGTTGGAGTTGTCAAGCTCCAGTGTGTGGTGTACTCAAGTTGAGTAGTGGAGCCTCACTATGTGAGGGGTGCATGTAGGAATCACTGGTGTGATTTCCGAACCACCTAAAAATATTCTGTGCAGTGGTTTGATCTGTGATTTGATTTCACTTTGCGCTAGATGTATGCATAGGATTTTCGCTTACACTACTGATTGACTTGAACACACACTCTAATTACTCAAATCACACAATCACACATCAGATCTGTGAATTGCATTTCTAATTTGTCTCTGATTTAAAGCATCTTTTGAAACTGGCTAAGCTTCCGCAGTATTTGGACTAGATCTATTCAACCCCCCCTTCTAGATCTGGTCCATCCTATTTTCGATTCTACAGCCATCGCAGGTGAGGTCTTTATAAGACTGGATTTCGCATCTAGATAAGGGTTTTCACGCTGGTTTTTGGAAGAGAGAAAGAGGGCCGAAGAAAGGGGTTGCAGTGCTGGTTCGTGCGTTCCTGAGGCTTCTAGACCAAGGTGGTACATCCAGCTTCGTGATCAAGAGCTCATCCAAGCGGAGGAGCCACGATTGGAGGCGGATTGGAGCGGTTGAAGTCGAAGGAAAGGGACTGTCTCACAGTCGAGGCGGGCATCTTCGAGCTTAGATTCATCACTTCTGCAGGAGGGAAAGAGGCAAATTACATGGGGGTTCGGTTTAGGATATGATACACTATAGTTTTACAATTTTTTCGTATTTTTAAAGCATGAAAATAACTTACGGGAAAGGGTAGAAGACCTGTTATTCCATGTAGGGTTTTCTGTGTTTTCTACGCATATGAACTAGACGTCCAGATCGCTTGCCGTCTATTTCTTATTAACGGCGGCAATGACGGCCGTCTACTTCATGTGAACAACATTCGTTTTTCCGACCCTTTATGTAAACAACGCTATGTGCCGCCGTCAGTATCTGTTAACGGCGCTATGTGCCGTCGTCTATCTAGGCTTAACGACAGTGTATATGGACATCAACTTCAGTAAACGCCATATACCCCGCCGCTAAGTTTATCAGTACCATGTTTAGCCTGAAAATTGATTTTAATTGCCTATCTATAATCCATGATGGTGTGGGATTTCGACCAGGTTATGAATTGTGAGTTTTATTACTGTTATATTATGGACAAGTTGTTGTAATGATGTTTAGACCGCATGAACATGTGAATAAATATTTTGTTATGTTAATGAGATTAATAAAAGAAAAGTAAACTGATTGTCAACGTGATTCATGTTAGAAAGTTATAGTTGAGACTGTAATATGGTGATATACCAGTTCCTGTACAGAATCATATAGTTTTCTCACTGAATGTATCATGCTAGTTAGGTTAAATTAGTGAAATTCAGTTATGAAAATAGTTACGGAGTTCAAAAAAATGTAAAATTTTGCATGCGCATAGTATATCCTGATTCTGAATTTTTGTTAAAATTTTGGAATTTTTGGACATGTGTATCTACTGTAATAAATTTATGAATAGTAGATAGCATGTAGAAATTGAATAAATATGAGAAAATGTGCATGAAAGAATGTGTTACATTTAGTGCCATGTTAGGGGTCTGATAAACAGAAAATGTAATTACAGAACTAAAAATAAACATATTATAGATCGTTTCATTTTCATATGTTAGAATTGCATGTAATGAAAGGACTATATATATATATATATATATATATATATATATATATATATTAGAACATGCATTGAAATGAATGCCAATAAGACATTGCTATATTAGAGATTCCTACAAGGAACTACACCGTAGATGCCCCTACGGTATTGGTTCACCTACATGTAAATGATCTATTGAATTTGTGGGCAACGGATTGAAATCCTAGAAGTAGACAAGTTCTACTGGTTAAGGTGGTAAGGTGGGAAGGACTTTCCCCGGTTTTGCTCAAATACCATGACTTCATCACTGCATTGCCTAGGTGATAAGTGAATGTTAAATGACTACTGATCTCTATGATAGTGCGGGCTATGTCTTGGCAATTAATTGAAAATGTCTACATGTCTACATAACTTACATGCTATATGCTACATGTTACATGCTACATGCCTACATGAACATTGTTTACATGATTTCATGCTACATGTTTATGTGTTAAATGTTACACGAATCACTTGCAAATTGATGTATGAAAGAATTGTTACATGATAACTGTTACATATTGCATAATATAGCATAAAGTTTTCATTGAAATAGTTTACATGATTACATGACAATAAATAGGCACCATGATAAAAATGATAGCATGTTATATGTAAGAACATGTTACTTCAATTGTTAGTAAATAAGATGTGGGTTTTATGCATTGCATGACATGGTTTATTTTCATAATAATTAGAATGCAATGAATGAATGATTGCCAATTGATCTAGAACCATGTTAGTAGGAAGAGTATATGATATCAATGAAATGAATGATAATATGTCACCATGTTTTAAACCTATTATATTTATAATATCATAAACTATCTTTCATGTGATTTGCTGAGTCTTGTAGACTCATACTTGCTTAAAAATTTCAGGAGAACCAGAGGATACTCAGAAGTTAGTACACTCTGACTCAGAGCGAGAGGACGTGGAGACTTAGATTGGTTGAGAGATTTTAGAGTGACTCTTGTATGTGAGGACTATAAGTATTTTCCTTTATGCATTTGGACTATGAATTGTAATAAATTTGGGACTATTGTCATTTCTCTTCTATGCACTAGACTTTATAATTGAGTATAATGTTGATTGCCATCATTTAGTTCCATATTCTGTTGCTTATTATTGGTATCGAATTATCATTTGTGTATATCTCAACCTGTACCATTAAATGTTGGATTTATTCCACTGAAATACCTCTATTAGATCCAATGTGAGTTGGTGAATTGTACTGGGTCTAAGAGGGGCGTTACAGAGATTGGTATCAGAGAATTCTAGGGTGAGCATGTACATAAATGAAATATCAACATTGTATTCATGTTCTAAGTCTGCATAAAGAATTAGTCCAAAATTATGTAGAATAATAGGTTATGATAATTGATGTTTGTTTTGCAGACTATGGCGACTCGTGGGCATAGAGGAGTTGGCCCGTCTAGGGGTGATGAGTCAGTAGGAGGTTCGCAGGCTCCAACTCAACAGGCTCAGGAGCAGACTGGAGTACCTTTGCCACCCCCACCACCATCTGTGGACTATGGAGCATTGATGCAAGGATTGGTGCATGCGATGCAGACTCAGGCTCAGACTACAGCGGCATTGCAGGCGCAGGTGCAGGTTCAGGTTGGTAGATGCAAGAGTTATTCAAGGTGTTAATAGGAAGAATTGTTAGCTAAGAGCTTGTCTTGGATTGTAGGCGCAGGCACCTGCTCATGAGGCAGTCTTTGGAGGAGTACCTATGATGGAGAGGTTCAGGAGGATGGCCCCACCCTTCTTTAAGGGGGAGAGTGATCCTATTCTAGCGGAGAGTTGGCTCCGGGAGACGGAGAAGATCTTTCGTGCCATCCGATGCGCGGAAGAGGAGGGTGACTTTGGCTACTTATATGCTGCATGTAAAGGTTGGTTTTGAAGGTTATATGCATGTTGTTTGAAGTGTACCCTTAGCTGTATTGATCTTTCTTCTCAGGAGCGTGCCAATGTGTGGTGGTCCTCTATACTACGCACAAAGTTTGGAGACGGGGCTATGGAGGTTACTTGGACTGAGTTCATCCGTCTGTTCAGGGCAAAGTATATTCCGGAGCATGTGCAGGACCGTATGGAGCATGAGTTTTTGACCTTGACCCAGGGGTCAATGAGCGTGCTTGAGTATGAGGCGAGGTTTGCAGAGCTGTCCAAGTATGCGCCACACATAGTGGAAGATGAGCGGAGGAAGGTAAAGAAATTCATTATGGGGTTGAAGCCATCCTTGAGGACGAGACTGGTGGCTTTGGGACATCGTTCCATGGAGGAGGCTTTGTCAGCGGCTTGCATGCAGGAGGCAGAGATGGAGGTCTACTTAGAGGAGAAGAGGGCTTCGTTGAAGAGGCCAGCATCAGCTTTCCAGAGGCAGGACAGAAAGAAGAAGGCCCCAGCTTTCCAACAAAGAGCAGTTGTACCGACGATAGTGGCTGCACCGACACCAGGCGGAGGCACAGTTGTAGAGAAGCCAGTGTGTACCCAGTGTGGGAAGCGCCATGGAGGCGAGGTGTGTTGGGTGACTTCCGGGAGATGCTTGAGGTGTGGTGATAAGAACCACAAGATCAGAGACTGTCCGAAGATGGCGCAGCAGACTGCAGCGGCAGCAGCACCAGCAACAGTGAGACCAGCACCGAGAGCAGTAGGGAGACCGAGGGCTTAGGCTCGAGTGTTCGCCTTGGCGAGAGACGAGGCAGAGTTGGCAGAGCATGTTACAGAAGGTACAATTTTAATTATGGGAATGCATGATAGAGTCTTGTTTGATACCGGTGCCACGCATAGTTTTGTTTCCAAAGGGTTTGCGAAGGTCTTGATGAAGGATGATGGTTTAATTCTGGAAAAGTTGGAGGTTCCCTTGTCTGTGCATACTCCAGCAGGAACTATTTTGACCAAGCAGTGTTTTTTGTCACTTTCTGTGTGCATTGAGGAGCAAGTTTTACCTGGTAATTTCTATTTGCTGAAGATGAAGGATTATGATGCCATTTTGGGCTTAGATTGGCTCGAGGAGCATTATGCTCTGATGGATTGTCGGCGGAAGCTTATTATTTTTTGAATTCCTGGTAAGGAGGAGTTTGTTCATCCTTTGACTAAGAGCATGTCGGGCAAGTTCGTCATTTCTGCTTTGAAGGCAGCTCAGATGTTGAGCAAGGGCTATAGCAATTTTCTGGCTAGTGTGGTTGTGTCCGAGGATTCGAAGAAGGTTTTATCTGTGGAAGATATTGAGGTATTCAGAGATTTCAGCGATGTTTTTCCATAGGATTTGTCTGGTTTGCCCCCTGCAAGGGAGATCGAATTTGGCATTGAGCTAGTTCCCGGCTCAGCACCTATTTCCATTGCGCCCTATCGTATGGCACCAGCGGAGTTGGCAGAATTGAGGAAGCAGCTGCAAGAATTGCTTGATAAGGGCTTCATCCGGTTGAGCGTTTCACCATGGGGAGCACCTGTTCTCTTTGTGAAGAAGAAGGATGGATCGATGAGATTGTGCATTGATTACCGCAAGCTTAACCAGATAACTGTCAAGAATAAGTACCCTTTACCTCGTATTGATGATTTGTTTGATCAATTGCGAGGAGCTTCGGTGTTCTCTAAGATTGATCTTCGTTCTGGCTATCATCAACTCTGAATCAAGCCGGAGGATTCTGCTAAGACGGCTTTTAGGATGAGATATGGCCATTACGAGTTCCTTGTCTTACCCTTTGGTTTGACGAATGCTCCAGCAGTTTTTATGGATTTGATGAACCGAGTTTTTCGACAGTATCTGGATTCCTTTGTTGTGGTCTTCTAGATGATGTGCTAATCTATTCACCTGATGAAGAGACTCATAAAGAGCATATGAGGATTGTGATGGATATCTTGAGGGAGCACAAGCTGTATGCTAAGTTCAGCAAGTGCAACTTCTGGATGAAGGAGGTCCATTTCTTGGGTCATGTGATATCTGGTGAAGGAGTGTCTATGGATCCGGCTAAGGTAGAAGCTGTCCTTGACTGGGAAACACCGAGATCATCAGCTGACATTAGGAGTTTTCTCGGCTTGGCTAGCTATTATAGGAGGTTCATCGAAGGTTTCTCTTCTATTGCGGCTACCTTGATGAGGTTGACAAGGAAAGGAGTCAAGTTTGAATGGTCAGAGGCTTGTGATAAGGCGTTCCAGGAGCTGAAGACTTGTCTGACCTCAGCGCCAGTGCTTGTTTTGCCCAATGATGTAAATTCTTTCTCTATCTACATGGATGCTTCAAAGATTGGGCTTGGCTGTGTTCTTATGCAAGGAGGTCGAGTTGTGGCGTATGCTTCCTGGCAACTCAAGAAGCATGAGCGCAACTACCCGACCCATGACTTGGAGTTAGCGGCAGTGGTCTATGCTTTGAAAATTTGGAGGCACTATCTATATGGAGTTAGATTTGAGCTCTTCTCGGACCATAAGAGTCTCAAGTATTTGTTCTCGCAGAAGGAGTTGAATCTGAGGCAGCGGAGGTGGATAGAATTCTTGAAAGACTATGATTTTGAGCTTTCATACCATCCAGAAAGGCCAATGTAGTGGCCGATGCTTTGAGCAGGAAGAGGCAACTGATGAGACAAGATTGGAAGATGCTAGAAGATGCTTCGAGTTCTTTGGCTGTTTTGGAACCTCAATTGTGCAGCATGTTCGTGGCTCAGTTGTCATTGAGATCATCTATTCTTGATCAGGTTATTGCTTTGCAAAAAGATGACCCGTTATTGCAGGAGTTGGTTGGAAAGGCTGGTATTACCAGAGATGAAGATGATGTGATTCACCTGAATCTTAGGGTGTGTGTCCCTAATGATGCTGATATGAGGAAGGAAATTTTGGAGGAAGCGCATAGATCTCAGTTCTCTATTCACCCAGGCAGTGGAAATATGTACAAGGATCTGAAGCGTTCCTTCTGGTGGTCTGGCATGAAGCGGGATGTGGCTGATGTTGTGGCGAAGTGTCTGATTTGTCAGCAAGTGAAGGCAGAGCGTCAGCGACCTTCAGGTTTAATGCAGAAGCTGGATATTCCTCAGTGGAAATGGGAACAAGTGACTATGGATTTTGTGTCTGCATTGCCTAGATCGGCTAGAGGAAATGATTCCATTTGGGTGATCGTTGATAGATTTTTAAAGAGTGCTCATTTCCTTGCCATGAAGAAGAAGCAGTCCGTTGAAAGCTTGGCCAGACTTTACATTGATGGCATTGTGAGGCTGCATGGGATTCCGAAGTCGATTATCTCAGATCGTGATTCGAGATTCACTTCTAGGTTTTGACAGAGTTTGCATCAGGCTTTTGGCAGTCAATTGAAGCTAAGTTCAGCATTTCATCCACAAATGGATGGACAGTCCGAGAGGACTATTCAGACGTTGGAGGATATGCTTCGGGCTTGTGTCTTGGAGTGGAAAGGTGATTGGGAGCGTCACCTAGCCCTTGTGGAATTTGCTTATAATAACAGTTTCCATTCGAGCATAGGTATGGCACCTTTTGAGGCTTTGTACGGGAGACCCTGTAGATCCCCGTTGTGTTGGAAAGAAGCAGGAGATCGGCATCTGGTTGGACCAGATGATTGTGCAGAGGTTAAAGGCAGCTCAGGATCGTCAAAAGAGTTATGCGGATACAAGGAGGAAGGATTTGGCATTCGAGGTTGGAGATCATGTTTTTCTTAAGGTTTCACCAACTAGGGGTGTAGTGAGGTTTGGAAAGAGAGGCAAGTTGAACCCGAGGTTTATTGGTCCATTCGAGATTTTGAAGAAGATCGGAAATATGGCATACCAGTTGGCCTTGCCACCATCTTTAGCAGCGGTGCACCCAGTATTCCATGTGTCCATGTTAAGGCGTTATGTTAGAGATCCTGCTCATTTGATTAGTTATGAGCCAGTGCAGTTTCAGCCAGACTTGCCTTATGCGGAGCAACCTGTAGAGATTCTGGATTGGAAAGTGCAGGAATTGATATCGAAGTCTATTCCATTTGTGAAGGTTCTATGGAAGAACTTCTCACGTGAAGAAGCGACGTGGGAGCTTGAAGAAAGAATGAAGAAGCTTTATCCGTCCTTGTTTGGTGAGTATTCTAACTCAATCTTCGAGGACGAAGATTATTTTAAGGGGGAGAGGATGTAGTGCCCTAGAAAATTTTCTTAAGTTATTTTGCAAATTGTATGTTTATTTCTGCATGAATTTGAATGCTGGTTTGCGAGGAACTTGGCGTCAACATCTCTTGGCGTTAAGTCCTGTTAGCGGCAAGATCGCCTGCCGTTTATTTTCTGTTAACGACATACTCTTGTGTAGTTAATTATTTTCCGAATTTCTTAAATTTATGGGCAAGCCTGTAAATGACATCATCGATGGACGTTTACGTGGAGGCTGACGACATCTTATATTGACGTTAAGCTGACTTGCCTGTTTTTGATATTTCCGTCCGGGGAAAGAGAGATCGGCCGTTTTCTGGGGGGGTTTAATGCGCAGATCTGAGCGTTTCGCATCCTAGGGTCAGGATTTGGGCTGGCCATCGCAGGTGATGTCTTTATAAGACCAGATTTTGCATCTAGATAAGGGTTTTCACGCTGGTTTTTGGAAGAGAGAAAGAGGGCCGAGGAAAGGGGTTGCAGTGCTGGTTCATGCGTTCTTGAGGCTTCTAGACCAAGGTGGTGCATCCAACTTCGTGATCAGGAGCTCATCCAAGCGGAGGAGCTACGATTGGAGGCGGATTGGAGCGGTTGAAGTCGAAGGAAAGGGACTGTCTCACAGTCGAGGCGGGCATCTTCGAGCTTAGATTCATCATTCCTGTAGGAGGGAAAGAGGCAAGTTACATGGGGGTTCGATTTAGGATATGATACACTATAGTTTTACCATTTTTCTATATTTTTAAAGCATGAAAATAACTTACGGGAAAGGGTAGAAGACCTGTTATTCCATGTAGGGTTTTCTGTGTTTTTTGCGCATAAGAACTAGACGTCCAGATCGCTTGCCGTCTATTTCTTATTAACGACGGCAACGACGGTCATCTACTTCATGTGAACAACATTCATTTTTCCGACCCTTACTATATGTAAACAACGCTATGTGCCGCCGTCAGTATCTGTTAATGGCGCTATGTGCCGCCATCTATCTAGGCTTAACGACAGTGTATGTGGACATCAACTTCAGTAAACGCCATATACCCCGCCGCTAAGTTTATCAGTACCATGTTTAGCCTGAAAATTGATTTTAATTGCCTATCTATAATCCATGATGGTGTGGGATTTCGGCCAGGTTATGAATTGTGAGTTTTATTACTATTATATTATGGATAGGTTGTTGTAATGATGTTTAGACCGCATGAACATGTGAATAAATATTTTGTTATGTTAATGAGATTAATAAAAAGAAAAGTAAACTGATTGTCAACGTGATTCATGTTAGAAAGTTATAGTTGAGACTGCAATATGGTGATATACCAGTTCCTGTACAGAATCATATAGTTTTCTCACTGAATGTATCATGCTAGTTAGGTTAAATTAGTGAAATTCAGTTATGAAAATAGTTATGGAGTTCAAAAAAATGTAAAATTTTGCATGCGCATAGTATATCTGATTGTGAATTTTTATTAAAATTTTGGAATTTTTGGACATGTGTACCTACTGTAATAAATTTATGAATAGTAGTTAGCACGTAGAAATTGAATAAATATGGGAAAATGTGCATGAAAGAATGTGTTACATTTAGTGCCATGTTAGGGGTCTAATAAACAGAAAAGGTAATTGCAGAACTAAAAATAAACATATTATAGATCGTTTCATTTTCATATGTTAGAATTGCATGTAATGAAAGGATACTATATATATATATATATATATATATATATATATATATATATATAGAACATGCATTGAAATGAATGCCAATAAGACATTGCTATATTAGAGATTCCTACAAGGAACTACACCATAGATGCCCCTACGGTAATGGTTCACCTACATGTAAATGATATATTGAATCCGTGGGCAACGGATTGAAATCCTAGAAGTAGACAAGTTCTACTGGTTAAGGTGGGAAGGACTTTCCCGGTTTTGCACAAATACCATGACTTCATCACTGCATTGCCTAGGTGATAAGTGAATGTTAAATGACTACTGATCTCTATGATAGTGGGGGCTATGTCTTGGCAATTAATTGAAAATGTCTACATGTCTACATAACTTACATGCTATATGCTACATGTTACATGCTACATGCCTACATGAACATTGTTTACATGATTTCATGCTACATGTCTATGTGTTAAATGTTACACAAATTACATGCAAATTGATGTATGAAAGAATTGTTACATGACAACTGTTACATATTGCATAATATAGCATAAAGTTTTCATTGAAATAGTTTACATGATTACATGACAATAAGTAGAAACCATGATAAAAATGATAGCATGTTATATGTAAGAACATGTTACTTCAATTGTTAGTAAATAAGATGTGGGTTTTATGCATTGCATGACATAGTTTATTTTCATAATAATTAGAATGCAATGAATGAATGATTGCCAATTGATCTAGAACCATGTTAGTAGGAAGAGTATATGATATCAATGAAATGAATGATAATATGTTACCATGTTTTAAACCTATTATATTTATAATATCGTAAACTATCTTTCATGTGATTTGCTGAGTCTTGTAGACTCATACTTGCTTAACAATTTCAGGAGAACCATAGGATACTCAGGAGTCAGTACACTCTGACTCAGAGCGAGAGGACGTGGAGACTTAGATTGGTTGAGAGATTTTAGAGTGACTCTTGTATGTGAGGACTATATGCATTTTCCTTTATGCATTTGGACTATGAATTGTAATAAATTTGGGACTATTGTCATTTCTCTTCTATGCACTAGACTTTATAATTGAGTATAATGTTGATTGCCATCATTTAGTTCCATATTCTGTTGCTTATTATTGGAATCGAATTATCATTTGTGTATATCTCAACTTGTACCGTTAAATGTTGGATTTATTCCACTGTAATACCTCTGTTAGATCCAATGTGAGTTGGTGAACTGTACTGGGTCTAAGAGGGGCGTTACAGGTTTTGTCTTGGAGTGGGTAAGATAGTGATTACCATTCCTAAGGGTCTCACTTGTGATGCCCTACATTTTATTTTACATAATTATCTTGTTTTTTGATTAAACTATTGTATTTTTTGCTTTTTGCTGATTTTTTATTTTTTATTTTTTGTTTTTCTTGGTCTCTAGTTGGAGAGTCTTGATGGGATGGATAATTCCCATTAAGACCCTCTTGACGACAAGGTAGTTTGCCACCAGGATTATCTTGACAGGAACAAACATTATTGTCAGCTTGTTCCTAACGACAACTTCCTACTTTCCGTTTCGATCTTGGAGTCAGTAGAGATAAAATTGAGGGGTGTTAGCTCGATCTCTATCCCTAGAAATCACGACTCAACTAGGACTCTAACCTATTACTCGTTTAGACTCTATAAATAGACAATTTAAGCCATAGATAAAGATCTTTGGACCTAATTTAGAGTTATCCTATGAGAAAGAGAGAAGGTCAGTTTGAAGAGGGAGATCGTCATCGTTTGGCTAGATTAGTGTGTCTACCACGAGGGCTTTGATTCCTTGACTCAGAAAGGTGTTGTTGTGCAATGGAATCAAGTTGAGGAGTGCACATTGAGGAGATTTCGTAAGGGGAACCGCCTAGGGCTAAGGGGACTTCTTCGGTTTAATTCGTGGTAGACTGCGCGTAATCTTGGCAAGTAATTGGGGATTTAGATATAAAATCGTACCCTATAAGTGTGTCTATTTTATTATATTTTTACATGGCCTAACTTAAGAGAATTCTTGGTTTGATCACCATTTTAAAATTTACAGTTTGCTGTCTTGTGGAACTTGATGAAGTGTATACTACCGCCAAGCTCCCTTGAAGGCACAAAATGGTGCTGTCAAGAACATCTTGACATCACATGAGTGTGCCATTAGCCTCCCTGAACGGAAATTGATCCTATCGTTAAGTTCTTGTTTTTAGATTTCTATTTTACTTTTGTTTAATACAAATTGGGTGTTTAAGCAAAAGGATTGATGTGTATGTGGTTTTGGCATGTGAATTAAGCTAGTTTTAACTGAACATCATGTAACATGTAGAATTTTTTTTGAATATTGTTGTCATGACCCTGAGTTTTAGCAGCAGAATGATTCGAGAGACGTGACGAATAAGTGAACATTCAGAAGCCATAGACAAATAGCTACTATGAGTAGGGCCCATAATTGAATAATCAAAATTCTATTTTTTTTATTCATCATAAACAAATGTTACAACCTCCAATGCCAATAAAACACTTAGCTCACCAATCTATCTATCTCTCAAAAGAAAGAAAAAGTTACAATGTTGACCATTTTCTCATAGACTAACTAGAACTAGGAATGACTCTCTAAGTGTACCCTACACTCGACGCATAAGTCCCATTATTTAGCTTTACTTTCACTACATGAAAATGTTAAAGAAAGCAGGTATGAGCGCACTCTCCCAATAGGATTTACATCGTCATGCGTAATATAACTAATTAACAATTTTCAAGTTGTATGCCATGAACAAAATATGCAAGTAAAAGCCAGTAAGAAAGCATAACTAGCAATGTGATTAAGAGATGTCCAATCAAATTGAGATATCATGTGAACATGATGATCAAGTAAGAGAGATTATCACGCTAGAAAGTATATCACATGTACATGGGAGTATTCACACTTGAAAGTGATGATCACAGTCAATAGTGCAAGAAGGTCGAGATAGCTATCGTGTCATTATCACTAGAGAGGGAACAGTCTGGTTTGTACAAGAAAGTTATTTCACGTAAGAAGGTCAATAGAGTAGCTTTCAAGATAGCAACATGGCACTGAGAAGTACAAACACGCAGGACGATTCACTAACAAGCACTTTAAGTAACCCGCTCTGGCCACTCCATAAGAATATCATGCAAGATCTACTAGTGCCTCAGGCAAGCACGTCCCTATATCACTTGGGTTAAGGACCAGCATGCAGTAGCAAGTCACAAGTCAAATCAAGCAACTGCATTTACATGTAACAAGTACGTGCCATGTCAAGCACCAATTATGATTCTACACCACGCCAGGCAATACAACTTTGTTAGGGGATTAGCCTAACAGTTAATCAACACCTAGGGTAACAAATATCTTTGAGAAATTGGGCAATCAAGACCTTGGGGTAACATGACTTTGTCGGGAGCAAATATGACAATCATACCCATAAGCAACACAACTTTGCGAGAATCTTTAAGACCATATACATGCCCATAGTCAGGTTTGTATTGTGCAACACTAACATATATCCTATTGAGCCTGTCGACTCATGGGTAACAAGAAAGTATTTTTGAGTCCATGACTCTATTATCATTGATGTACTTCAAGAACGTATCACAAAAATGTATGTCAACAAGGATAGACTGGTCGAGAAAGTTCAAGACTATCATGTCAATAGTAATGATTATCGAGAGTGTCATGTCAATAATGATATAAAGTTCAAGATTACTTTGGGAATATCGAGTCAAGAGTTCAATCTAGCAGCATAATGACACATTTACATAGATTCTATATTTAATTAATAACTTGGTTTCATGTGTTATACTTGATCACTCCGAGAAAGTCAAGATGAGAGAGAGAGGTGCACACTAATTTCTGGGTACTTTTATGGTACAACTTGCTTGTTAGCCATGTGAGAATCCATGGTCAGATGAGACTTACGGAGGCCTTGGTCAAAGAGTCACTAGTTTGGCAGAAGGAATATCTGACAGAGAGTTCGTCCGAGCTAAGAAGGGGTTTCCTATCGTGCAAGAGTGTATGCGTAAGTCGCGCGTGAGAATTGCTCATGTGCGTATGTGAGTACTTTCTTAAATATGATTTTAGAAACATCGCATTAGGCAAGTAACAAGAGTGCTGAATTAGGAATAAAATCATGCATGACCAATTTTAGCAAGTTGCCATGTGCTTATTTTAACAAGTTTGATAACAAGGCAAGAAAGAGAGAGCAATAGACAAGTAGAAAGCATGGTCAATCACTTAAGATGAGTTGGAATCTTGTAAATTTTTTTAAAATTTGATCATAGGTTGAATTAATGCATGACAAAACCTTATAGAACCTTCCCAAAATAAATAAAACTCACACATGCCAAGAAACGACGCAAAACAACGAAAACCCTGTATGCTTATTACAAGGCAGATGTAGTCCCATACCTTCCACTTCTAGGGTCATAACTTACTGATTTCTTATACAAATCTCACACATGAATATACCATCTTGAATTATTTCGAGTGTAGAATCCAACAAATCAAATGGCTCATCAATCCGACATCTATAGGAGAAGATATTACCAATTGAATAGACCCGACCCATTTTTCTTAACGCGACCGACTGTGTGGACGCTTTGTGGACGCCTTAGGAAAGCGTCCAGAACTTTTGACGCTTAATAACGCGGCTGGGGGGGTATGACATGTTAATAATGAGACACCTAAAAGGTGACACCTTCAGGTCGCGTTAGCTCGGTATGACGCGATAAGTGTTTTGGAGCCTATTTTCATTAGCAGACCCCAATCTGACTCCAATTCAAGTTGGGCTTTTGACATAAGGATCTTTGAAAAATGAAAACACTCTATATACTGATTCAAATTAGATGGAATTATTTTTGTTATTTAGGGGACTTCTTACCAACCTACAGTAATGAGGAATTAGAACACAATAGTCGTTTAACAGGGTAATAAGACATAGTGAGACTGTCTACATCAATCAAACATAGTAGGCTTGTTTAGGCCAATATGCTCTGTATAGTCATTAAAAATTGGGGAAAAATGTGTCTATGGAAACTGGACTTAGAGTGGAACAATCTTCATGTTGAGTTCTTGGTATGAAAAGGACTCACAAAAGAGGCATAATATAGAACAAGGGTTTCGTAGGACAGAAATAACACTATGATGATACTGGATTTAATTCGATGAATCAACAAGTTAAAATTTGGGGAAATAATAAACATAATCTATCCATGTGTATGCAAGCATGTACGAGTTTAATTAAAGTTTGTCTCAGAGACAACCTACCTGTAAGTAATAAGAACAAGTCGTCCTTCCAGAAACCCTAGACCGATAAGTTGGAGAAGAACGCCTAATACCCACGAACGGCTGCATAAAAACTATGAAAAATAGTATCATATGAAACTAGACTCGAAGATATTTCTAGAAGTATATGGTTTGTTAGATTTGGTCAAAGTTTTACTAAAATTTGATGTCAAACAAGATAAGCCTTGTTTGTAGGTTCGAGTTGAAGAAGAGAACAAAAGTCCTCCTTGCACAAGCCTTCACCTCGAGATTCCTAGCCTCCAAAGCCTTTAGAGCCATCTCTAGAAATCCTAGGGGTCTTCCCATGAAAGAGAGGGGACTTATTTATAGAGGAATGTGTCTAATTAAGAGTCCTAATTGGATTAGGAATCTGAAGGTATAAATTTGGAAATCCCTTCCCTCCTTTGGAGATTTCTCTCCCAATTTGTGATGGTGGTACAATAGGAAACTTCCTTTAGGTAGTACCCATGAATTGGGCTCAATTTGGAGTCCAATAAGTGTGTATTGAGTGATAATTTAACCTTTTATTCTCCTTTAATTAGAAAATTTAAATTTCAGGTTATTTTCCTATCTTGAATTTCATGGCCCAAGAGACATCTCTTGGCCCATTTATCTTATTGGAACGTCAACATCCATTTTTTGAAGTCCACCTATAGCTTTTATTTTGATTTTTACCACTTTATGTACATGCGATAATGGGTTCCCGACTTATTTTTTAATTATGATAATAAGTCGCAATAATTCTTAAACTTGATCCAAAATCTTTTTCAAGGCCCAAAGTTCTTTATGGGTCATTAGGGGATATTATTTAGAGTCTAACTATGATTTTTACGAAATGTTTCAGGTACATTTTTACACATACGGTAATTGTGCGTACGTTTTTACTATTTTTATTATTAAATTATTTTTTAATTTATCTATAATTTTTCAATTACTAAAATTTTTTGAGGTGCTACAATTGTGCCTAAATTTTCTTATTTTTTATGAAGAATTATGTTGAAAATTAGATAGGAAGTAGTAGGGAATTATTTTATGCATTTTTTTGTCGACATAAATCCTGAGATTTTGTGTAGTTGTTCATGTTAGTAATGTTATCATGTGGTTCTATCTGGATTTTCTGTGCTTGTTAAGTATTTTTCAAAATATATTTTCTATGCATGACCGTAGTCTAAATTACAGCAAATTATAAGTTTTTCAGAAATTATGAAAATTTGATGTTTTGATCTACTACATGGGATTTACATTTTTTTTTTATTTTACAAATTCTTTGAGCAATATAGTTATTTCTGCACTGTTAAAGCTATGTATATGTTATGTTTTAATTTGAGTTCAAATATGTGTAATTATAGAAATTAACAACATGTTTAAGTTTATGAAATCTTTGTATACTATTAATTAGAACAACATGATACATGTTTTGATACCATTCTTGCATGAATGCATGTGTATGAGAAAATAAGATAATGTATTATATATGTGTAAATTAAACGTGTTAATAAAAATTGTGTCAATCAGGCATTGCCACCATAGAGGGAAGTGAAGCCATACTATAATAATGTCCTATAGGAAGGCTCATAGTGAACTCGAGGTAACAAGTAGTGTAAAATCTTTTAAGATGGACAAATACAACTTTATAAGGTGGAGATGGCTTCTCTCGGTTCTACAAGACTATGACTTTGTTATTTTACCTAGTGATGGAGTAGTGAGTGATGTGACCTTTTAATTGTGGTTTGAGCTGTGTCTCGACAAGTGATAAACTAATGTGCAAGTGAATGTGAAAGTGTAAGTGTAAGTGCAAGCGATTGTGCAAGTGAATGTGGCTGTGTAAGTGCAATGTGAAAGCAAATATGTAAGTATGTGAAAATACAAAAAAAAGAGAGTAAGTACAAGTGTGATCATTTTACATGTTAGTTTGATTAGTGAAATTGCTAAAGTATAGTTTTGTTAATGCTATCATTGCATTAGTTAGTATATTGCATTACTTGTCATGTTAATCGATTTCATGTGTTAAAGACTATCCATGTTAAGTGTTGCATGATATGTTTTGTAGTTGATATCCTTAAGAATGACTTATTAAAAAAATATTAGTATAGTTGAATGCACTTGATTAGCTATGTGAATATAATTTTATATGCATATGATAGCATGTGTGTGTTTATGTGATAAGAATTATCATGTCTTTTTTTTTTCTTTTCTAAAGTATGCTATATTGTAGATTGTGGATTTAGATTACTATTTACTTGCTGAGTCTATTGCATAGATTCATCCTTGCTGACGTTCCAAGAGAGATTGAGGATGTTGAGATTGAAGAGCTAGTAAGATCCGATGTGGAGCGTGAAGAGTAGTCTTGTTCAAGACTTATGGCTTAATACATAGTATGTGGAGTTAATTGTAGTTTGGAACAATATTTGATTATACGTATCTGAGATAGGCTATATTATTTTTATTTTATTTGGACTATATAGATTGTGATATATGGATTATTAAGTTGATGGATAGTTGTCATTTATTTTCATTGTAAATTCATTCTCTATTTGTGTAAATTGCAACATAAGTGTCCATTGTTGGGGTCTTTCCCCCTGTGACATCTCTCTCATTTAATGTGGGTCAGTGTGGCTATACTGGACCGAAGCGAGGCATTAGATAACTAGTAATGCTCAATGACACAACTAAGGAACTGTCCAAAATGCAAGAGCAACTCCAGTTGATAGAGACATACCAAGGCCTCTTGAATTGGTAAGTTATGTAGGAGTGCATGGCTGTGCTACCTCTGTCTGAAGGATGGGGCAAGTCCATGGTTGGTGCATACCACAAGCGGACTTTGTTAGTGGCTTCCACCATGTATGACTCCCACCCAAGGAGTCCTCTCCACTTAACTCGGGCATGGTGTGGCTACCCTAGTGGGGAGGCAACTTTGAAGAGTGTTGGAGGGGAAAGAAAGCCTGCTATCTAGACAACATCATCTAGACAGCCCACGCAAAAGGTTTGATAAAGGATGATGTCATCTTCTAGGCTGCCTTCACCTGTGAGATATTGGATGAGCCAATTCCTCTGAAGCTCTAATTGCTGCCATTCCTACCACATGATGGCTCTACCGACTGGGCCGACCACCCCAAGCCCCTCCTATCTTCCGTCAGGTTTTGGTCATTGTAAAGTGTTTGGCCTTCACCATCACCCTCCAGAAAAATGCATGGGTTTGGTTTGAGTTACTCTTGGTAGGCTCCATCTCGTTTTCTTTAGGTAGATGAAGAGGATGTTCAAGAAAAATGCACGAACTTTCTTATTGATCTTTCATGTGGCACACTAGAAAAGTTGGAAAGTTTTGACTCTTGTTTGTCACACTAAGGATCTATCTATTTCTATACATCACTTTTCAAGTTGTATGCCCATCTCCTTATTTTTAGTCGCTGCATTGTAGCTTAGTCAAGTCTTGGTCTTCACGTAAAAACTCTCCTCAGACTTAATAAAGTGTACATCACTACGTGTAGCTCAGATCTTGCACAGATGTAGCAATTTTACTTTTGGTCTTTGCATGACTAAACTCGTATAAGCTCTTTTGTCAACGCCTACACTCATAAATAAGTAGACATACTGATAAAGATAAATATCTCTTACCAACTTGTTAATGTTAAACAAATTGGATTTGAAATAGCAAAGTCTGTTTGAATCTCATAAGATGATGTCCTTTATTTAAAGGATTTTACTTTCCATAGCTTGTCATGATATAAGGAGGTATATGTTAAGAGTGCAAGATCTATTTGAAAACAGTAGCTGAGAATTGATATTAGTACAATTGTTCTTCATGTGACATTGGAATAAGGCGAAGACCAATATTTTTTAGATAGATATCTGGATATCGATAAAAGAGATATTTGTATGTTATGTTGACACTCATATTCAAATATATACGTCAATGTTATGTTGACTAGTAACGAAGATATTCTGATGAAGGTGATCTGGATGGCTAGATGTAATGTTAGATTAACTGAACAAGATATTAAGATAAAGAAAGAAGATATCCCAATACTTGAAACTCAATATTTGATTACTTGAAACTAATTAGTATTATAATTAAATGTTCAACATGTGATATAGATTCAGTTAATTGATCAACTATGATAATCGAATATTCAACATAGGACATATATTTGGACAACTTTTTAACTAAGGAATATAGTCGGATGCCAAAATATGATGTTAGAATAATGAAACAAGTATCATACTAGTATGATGATCAGATATTAACATATGATATTTGGATATTAACATATGATATTTGGATACTAGGGTGGTTTGTACCTGTTCGGGGTTAGAAGAGAAGGCCAGCTGCGGCTGGATGTATAAGGGTCCTTAAGGGGGACAGTACCATTGGTTAGTGAAATCTCAAGTTGTTACTTGAGGACTGGACGTAGGACTCCTTGGGATAGGAGGTCCGAACCAGGATAAAAATATCCTGTCTTGTGTGCTTGTATGCTTATTTGTTTATTGTCTTTCTTATCACTAACACTAACAATCGAACTTAGTGTTTTTCTGTTAAAACATTTTTGTTGACAGGTGTTAAATCTAAAAGAATTTTAAATCCCATTCACCCCCCCTCTGTGCTTGCTAGCTGGGCAACAAGTGGTATCAGAGCCAAGTCTCTTCGTCAAAGAAGGTCTCACGATCTGTAGAGAAAAGATAAATGGCAGCTCAAGGGTATGCAGAAGGTCAGTCCGTCAACAGACCTCCTCTATTTGATGTGATGGAGTTCTTCCTGCAAGGTCTCAATTTTCAACTCTAGTCCATCATAGAAGAAGGAGATCTAGTGGTTCTAAACAATAGAGAAAATTGTACAGATGATGATAAGAAGAAGATCTCACTTAACTGCAAAGCTAAGAGCATATTATGCTGTGCTCTTAGTAAGAAAGAGTTTAATAGAATTTCAACATGCAAATCAGCGATGGAAATGTGGGAGAAACTTAGAATCACATATGAGGGAACATACAAAGTCAAAGAAACAAGGATAGACATCTTGGTAGCTCAGTATGAGCAGTTTCAAATGCAGCCAGGATAATCAATTACGCAAATGTATAGTAGATTCACAGGTATTACAAACGGTTTGGCTGGTCTTGGAAAGACCTATGACATGGGAGATATGGTAAGAAAAATATTGAGACCCCTACCAGCTTCATGGACTCCTAAAGTGACAGCCATAGAAGAAGCTAACGACCTAAAGAGGATGTCTCTTGAAAAGCTAATTGGGTCACTAATGGCCCACGAGATAAACATGGAAAGGCTTGGGGAGCCCTCCAGTAGAAAGAAGCACAACAACGCTCTTAAAGCTACTGAAGACACATCTGATGATGAATCAGATGGTGATAACAACATTGGGAGCAGTGAAGATGAAGAAGCTTTCCTATCTAGAAGATTGCAGTGTATACTTGCAAAGAAAAAGTATCAGTCTGGAAGAAGATACTTCAAGAAGGGAAAGACTTCAAGAAACCTGAAGTTAAGGATGCTAAGAAGTCGGAACCCATTTGCTACGAATGTAAAAAGCCTAGACACATCAAGGCAGAGTGTCCAAAGCTGAAAAAGACGGAGTTCAGAAAGAAGGATAGCTCCAAGAAATTCAAAAGGTACAAAAAGAAAGCCATGGAAGCTGCATGGAGCAATGACAACGACTCAGACAGTGAGTCAAGCTCCAGCGAGGAAGAAGAAGAAAAGGCCAACCTGGCCTTCATGGCAAACACTGTTGACAAGGTAACCTCTGACTCTTCATTCACTTCTTGTTATGATTCTGATTCAGATAGTTTAGAAGATGCATTCAATGAATTATATAGTAAATATAAAGATGTATGTAAATTATTAAAGGTCACTAAGAAAAGTCATGCATGTTTAGAAATTACTAACTCAGATTTAAAATCTAAAAATGAGCAGTTAGAAAAATAAATTTCCGAACTAAAAAGGAGAAATGAATTGTTATATGAAGATCTAAAAGCGAAAAATGAACAAATAACAAATCTGGAAAATCAGGAGACTTTAAATAAACTTAAAAAGAAAGTTGATACACTGGCTGAGGAAAATGAATATTTAATTAATACAATAGAAAAGTTTACAAATGGTAAATCAACTTTAATATTAAAAGGAGCTAGAAGATCAGGAAAGAAGAAGCATGGTTTAGGATATACTCCACCAGATAATGAAGAAACAATAATCCATCCTAAAATCTATCCAACACCAAAATTTGTAGCTGAACAAAACATTGAATATAAATCCAACCTTAAGTACATCCCAACTGAAAAAATAAGTAGAATATCTTGTTGTAGTCATTGTAATAAATTAGGACATATCAGAACAACATGTACGACAAAACACCTAAAATGGATTCCTAAAAGGAAAAATGAAGAAACTAACCATCAAGGACCCAAAAGAACTTGGGTGCCTAAATCTTAGTGTTTTCATTATAGGGAAGCCTTAGAGCATCAAAGTGGTACCTGGACAGTGGGTGCTCAAGGCACATGACAGGCAACAAAAATCTATTCTCGCACATCAAAGATGAAGTAGGCACAGTGACTTATGGTGACAATGGAAATGGTACAGTGATCGACTGTGGTTTGATAGAAACTCAAGGCCGAATTCTCATAGAAGATGTCCTATGTGTGAAGGGACTTAAGCACAATTTGATAAGTATCAGCCAGCTGTGTGACAAGGGTCACCAAATTAGGTTTCAAGAGTCAAAGTGTGTAATTATGAAAGATGGGGTAACAATGTTCGAAGCATGCAGAGAAAAGAACCTATACGTACTGCACCTAGAAGAATTAAAAGATCAGGATGTATGTCCTGCAGCAAATAAAGATCAATCAGCTGAACTATGGCACAGGAGATTGGGTCACTATAGTTTGGATGGAATTAGAAAATTGGTCAAGCGAAATCTAGTGGAAGGTTTGCCCAAAATAAGCTCAAGGATAGAAGGTGTGTGTGAACCTTGTGCAAAAGGGAAGCACACAAAATCTTCTTTCAAATAAAAAAATAGTTGTAACTACCTCCAAACCTCTAGAATTGTTGCATATGGATCTATTTGGGCCGATGAGAACCACCAGCTTAGGAGGAAAGAACTTTGGATTTGTGATAGTAGATGATTATTCAAGATTCACATGGGTATCATTTTTGGAGCATAAAGATGACACTTTTGACAACTTTGTTAAGTTCAGTAAGAAAGTTCAGAAGGACAAGAAGTTCAGTATAATAAGTATTTGATCAGATCATGGAGGAGAATTTCAAAATGAAAAATTTACAGAATTCTGTGATGATCAAGGAATTGAGCACAATTTCTCAACGCCAAGGACACCACAGTAAAATGGAGTAGCTGAGAGGAAGAATAGAACATTATTGGACATGGCCAGAACAATGTTATCAGAATACAATCTTCCTAGATATTTCTGGGCCGAAGCTATCAACACAACATGTTACATAATAAATAGAGTGATGATCAGGTCAATCCTGAAGAAGATTGCGTATGAACTCTACAAGGAAAAGAAGCCTAAGAACAGTCATTGCAGAATATTCGGTTGTCCATGTTTCATCCATAACAATGGTAAGAGAGATATTGGTAAGTTAGATTCCAAATCTGATGAAGGAATATTCATGGGGTATGCTTCTAAACCTAAAGGTTATAGAGTCTTTAATAAACAAAGTTTATTAATTGAGCAAACTGTCCATGTTATTTTTGATGAATCTAACCCTTCTTTGAGAAAGGAAGTAGATAGTGATGATGATAATGCTGAAAAATTATCCAAGAAACTGAAGGATACATCTATCAAGGATAATGAAGATCCACCCTTGGAAGAAATGCAACAGAAAGAAATATCCCATAATGATCTTCCAAAGGAATGGAGACACAAGAAGGATCATCCAAGAGACAACATCATTGGAGATCCATCTGTTGGGGTAAGAACAAGAGGTAATGCTATTCCATGTGTTTACTTAGCATTTGTTTCTCAAATTAAGTCGAAGATAGTCAATGAAGCACTGTCTGATAAATCTTGGATTTTAGCCATGCAAGATGAACTTAATCAGTTCAAGAGAAACCAAGTTTGGTCCCTTGTTCCGAGACCATTAGATCATCCTGTTATTGGCACCAAATGGGTGTTCAGAAACAAATTGGATGAAGCAGGTGTTATAACTAGAAACAAGGCTAGACTGGTTGCTCAAGGCTATTCCCAAGAGGAAGACATAGATTTCTATGAAACTTATGCACCAGTGGCTAGACTAGAGGCAATTCAAATTTTACTTGCTTATGCATCTGCATTAAATTTAAAACTTTTTCAAATGGATTGAAATCTGTATTTTTAATTGGATATATAAAGGAGGAAGTCTATGTAGAACAACCTCCTGGCTTCAATGATGTAGATTTTCCAAATCATGTTTTCAAATTGCATAAAGCATTATATGGTTTAAAGCAAGCACCTAGAGCATGGTATGAAAGACTTAGTACATTTCTATTAAACCATGGTTTTATCAGAGGACAGGTAGATAGCACTTTATTTATTAAGTCAAAAGTTAAAAATATATTGCTTGTGCAAATCTATATGAATGATATAATATTCAGATCTACTGATGAATCTCTATGCAAGTACTTTGAAAAGCTTATGCAGGGAGAATTCGAAATGAGCATGATGGGGGAACTCAATTATTTCCTTGGACTTCAAATCAAGGATGGCAAAGAAGGCACACACATCTGCCAAGCAAAATACAACAAGAAATTATTAAAGAAATTTGGATTCGACAATGCAAAGCCACTGTCCACACCAATGAGCACATCTACAAGGTTAGACAGTGATAAAGATGGTAAGAAAGTAGATCAAAAACTTTACAGAGGTATGATAGGATCATTACTTTATTTAACTGCTGGTAGACCTGATATTTTATTTAGTGTATGCATGTGTGCAAGGTATCAGGCTGATCCTAAGGAATCTTATTTAATATCTGTTAAAAAGATCTTTAGATATCTAGCTAGAACTCATGATCTAGGCTTATGGTATCCAAAATCATGCGAAACTAGTTTAATTGGATATTCTGATGCTGATTATGTTGGATGCAAGGTAGATAGAAAAAGCACTAGTGGTAGTTGCCAATTTCTTGTTGGATGCTTGATTTCATGGTCCTCAAAGAAACAAAATTCAGTAGCACTATCAACAGCTGATGTCACGTCCCGAGAATTACGCAGCGGATATTAGTTCGAAGAATTCGATTCGATATTCCGAGACATAGACAGTCGGCAAATAAGCCTCTAGCTAGCACGCACTAAATGTATAACAACATACACCATCAAAGGGCCCAAATATTGAACTCAATAAAAATTGTATTCAATCTCAACTTACTGTATTCCAAATGAAACTGTTACAACTCTTAGACTATGGGATAACAGAACTAGACTCAATAAAAAAGAAAGTACATTTACCTCTCACTTCCTACTACATGTTCTAACTCTCAAAATAAACTAACTATAGACAGACTCATAATTGGGACGCTCATCACTCGGACGCATCCCCATCCTCTGCTTGCTCTTCCTCTTGAACGTCATAGTCACCCAGATTGGGTAAAAGTAGGAGATGAGCAAACTAGCCCAGTAGGATTTACATCTCAATGTGCGGGCAATGATATAAGTGATTAACAATTTAGAACTAGGTAAGCATGATGAATGACATGATATGCATGTACGAATAAAATAGATTTAAAGCATGATGCATGAAACAAGCTAGATAGGGTGATCATGATATAACAAGAGAGAACTAGCAATAGATCACTATGTACAAGCACGCAAGATTTTACTTGATGTCAATAGTTTACAAGAACGCAAGATATCACTAGTTGCAATAAATGCAGGATGGCCATATCACGCAAGCAAGCAAGCAAGATTGCACAAGCACGATCAAGTAACACTAATCAGGCACTTAAACACTAATGTACACCAAGGAAAGATCCACCAAGAGTGCACACAGGTCACATGTATGTGGTTATGTATCTAACATTCAACACGCAAGCAAGTACTCCCAGCGCAGATGCAACGCCAATAATCATTATACCCCATGGTTAACAGTATATTTATGACTCGTCGTCATTGGGACTAGACTGGAGCCCTTGGACACACGCCGTGCCCTGTC
Source organism: Colocasia esculenta (assembly GCA_014218235.1). Taxonomy (NCBI): domain Eukaryota; kingdom Viridiplantae; phylum Streptophyta; class Magnoliopsida; order Alismatales; family Araceae; genus Colocasia; species Colocasia esculenta. The sequence continues at coordinate 75,671,086 of CM024754.1, read as the reverse complement.
AGCATCTCATGTAAATTTTTAAATGTAGATACCCACAGTCATTAATAACGACCAATGAGAGTTTCAATAAGTAAGCATGTGTAATGTCATGTTCATGATGATGATGGGAACAAGTAATAGAACATGATTTCATGAGAACAGTGGTCAAGAGATAAATTCGGTAGCAGAACGGTACGATTTATAATTTAGTTCAATCTTTATATTAATGGTTTTAATCTAGATTGTAAATCACGCTCACGAGAACAAGAAGAGAAAGGAAGTGCACGCCCTAGATGTATAAGTGTGTAGTGATGCACGCGTGTCAATTCACAATCCGTCGGTCTCAAACTCTCGGAAAAACACTTAACATGATGGCATGCAATGAACAATGCATTTAACTACATATGGGTTTACAAGATTTTAAGATAATATTCGTCATTTAAAACAAGCTAGAATGGTAACAAGAGTAAATCATAAGTTTCATGTATGATCATATCATTAAGAAAGCAATTAGAATAATATTCATGTAATTAAGGATTTTTCAATGGGTTAAACACTTTTAAGCCATTAAGTAGACATCATGTAATGAACAGACCCAAGACATGCAATATTTTGCAAAGGTAGGGTCGACACACCCTTACTGGTGTCGACACCATGCTTCAAACACAAGGCAAAATAATGAAAAACTGGTCAAGTAGTGTCGACACAGGATCAGGTTGTGTCGACACAGTGCTTCAAATACAAGGCAAAAAGGTCAAGTAGTGTCGACACTAGATCAAGTAGTTTTGACACTGGAGACAGCTTCCAGAAAACCTTCTGGCCAATATGGGATAGTGTGTCGACACTAGATCAACTAGTGTCGACAATAGATCAGCTTCCAGAAACTTTCTGGGTCAAATTGGGACAGTGTGTCGACACTAGATCAGGTAGTGTCGACACTAGAGAGCTTCCCAGAACACCTTCTGGGCTGTTTTGGGACAGTGTGTCGACACTAGTTCAGGTAGTGTCGACACTAGTGGCCCTTCCAGAAAAAAAAGATGAGTTAGGTGTAACCAGAAACCATGTCTCATGCAGTGATTCACTTTCACCTCTTATAACTCTCTAACATATGACATTTAGACAAAATGGTCAACACAAAAGATGACGAGGATAACTAGTAGAAGAACTTTTATGTTGAGGGTTTGATCTAATTCAGTCTCGAATCGAAAGAAAACATATGAAGAACAAAACGTCAAGTGTAGCCCGAAATCACAGTATCATGCAGTGACTCTCTTCCCACACCTATAACTCTCTAACCAAAGACTTTTGGACAAAATGTCCAACATAAAAGATGATTGTAACTTCAAGTAGAAGAACTTTAATGAATGAAGTTTAGTCAAATTTGGTCTCAAATCACATGCATAATAAGAAGAACGGGAAAAGCCCTAACAATGCACGACTTTGGGAAAACACTTATAACTCAGAATAAACTCATTAGAATTCGATGAAACCAGTGGGAAACGAATTTTAACTTGATTCTCTACACATTGGTATAGGATATATTAAGGTTTGGCCCGAGAAAACCTACCTTATGGGTTGAAGAAGTCTCATTTTTCCAGAAAACCCGTGTTCAGACCACTTGGAGGAAAACGCTTACTGCTCCGTGTATACTGCATGGAATTTAGGCATTCCACTTGGGTTAGAACGTAGACTTGATCCTATTTCCAGGGGTATAAGCCTTGCAAGTTTTGGTTTAGGTTTGACCTACCTTTGGTCGACTTCAAGATGACTGTCTGTGCAGGTCGCAGCAGACGCAACAGGAGAAGAAGATGTGCTTCTTGTGGTTGATCCACAGATCCCTAGCCACCAAGAACTCCTACACACATCCCCAGCAAGTTCTAAAACTCGTCCCTAAGGTTTGGTGAAGAGTATTTAAGCAACCATGGTGTTTTAGGAGTCCTATTGTAACTAGGAAAGATGGGTTGCGGTTTGGCTTGTTAGTTTCCTATTCAAGGAGGATTTCTTCCTCCCATAGAGTGTGTGAGACTTTAGGAAACTTCCCACCATAGATAGGCACGAATTTGGGTTACCAAGAATGCATGATTGCATCCCAATTTAACTCAAATTGCCTCTTCCTAATTTCAGCCTAATTAAAGTTACGAATTTCCCTGCATTTTCTAGCTTTATTTGATTTTTGGGCCAAATGATGTCCATTGGCCCAGTTATGATATTGGGTCATTAATGTATAATGTTGGAAGTCTCTCCAACACTTTTATTTAATTTTTGATTGCGTCGTATTTCCGTGTTAACGGTTTTCCGACTTGTTGTAGCACGTACGATAACGATGCGTATGTTTTACATACTTGAATATCATGGAAATTATTTATTTCCATTTATTTGAATTCTTTATATAACTAAAATTTCCGGGGTGCTACAGCTGAAGCTGAGTACGTGGCTGCTGGAAGCTATTGCACACAACTCCTATGGATAAAACAACAACTTGAGGATTATGGATTGCACATCAAGACCATTCCTTTGCTGTGCAACAACACAAGTGCAATAAATCTCACCAAGAATCCAGTTCAGCACTCCAGAACCAAGCATATAGATGTTAGATATCATTTTATTAGAGATCATGTAGCTAATGGAAATATAAATATTTCTTTTATAGATACATTGAATCAGTTGGCAGACATCTTTACAAAAGCCTTAACTGAAGAGAGATTTACATCTCTTAGAAGGGAACTAGGCATGTGTAAGAATTAAGAAAAATTCCAGAATAATGCTTACTATCTCCTCTGGAATTAAGAAAAATTCCTTTATTGCTTGGGTCATTACTTGCTTTGATGGTTCGTTATTTTATAAGACTTTACCCTTTGCGAAATAGTTTCTGTTTTTGTCATTTTCCACATTTATTGTGGTGTCCTTTCAAAAGCAACTTTACTTTTTTTTTAAAAAAATCTCATAATCTATGCCACACCGATTCCACCTTTCTCTCTCATCTCTTTCGACTCGCATGGAACAATAAACCCTATCGATTCTGGCATCCTCTCTTTGTTATTTTGAAAGAATCCCTCTGTTCGCGCCAAAATCTCTTGAGGGATTCTGTTCCACTCCTTCCCACAATCCTCCAGAACCTTTCCCTGCTCAAATCCATGGCGGTTTCTGGGATCTCCGGAACTGTTGGCGGTTACAGCACCGCGTTCCTCACAGCAGAGCAGCAGGAACGGTTTGCAGCAGTGAAGACGAAGCTCTGTGGCAAGGCAGTGGATGTGGCTGATTTGGAGAAGAACAGGATGCACAGTGTGGTAGCAGCAATGCAGAGGATGAAGTGGATAAAGATGGTGACCATTTCAGAGGCAAGCTATCCAGATTTGGTAAAGGCTTTCTACACTTGTTTGAAATCCGAAGCGGACGGGTCCCTGACCTCCACAGTCAAAGGTACCTCTATTCATATCTCGTATGATCTATTGGAGAGTCTATTAGGAGTGTCTACCAATGGTCACAGTGGGGTAGACAGTGTCGACATTCATGTCAAGGGTTTAGGAATTATTGGTACTGAATACAAGCTGAAGGATGGAAAGATTGACATTAATCAATTAAATGCCTTCAACTGGATTCTGCACTTCATTGTTTGCCAAATTCTAGTGCTTAGGAGTACTACTTTCTCCACATGCACTAAGGCAGACTCTGATATGATGTTTTGGGTGATTCAGAACCAAGATATCAACATGGAAGAGGTGATCATTGAGAGGATGAAGTATGCATCTGCAATCATTTGGGACACGAAGAACAAGCTAAACGTTTCTCTTCCTTATGCTCACCTGTTGACAAAAACTTCCAGCACTACAATATAGATTTGAATGGTGAGGTGTCCTAGAAGATGGGGAAGGCAATCAGAAGCAAAAATCTGAAGAAAAGTGGCTTCTCATTAATAGCTGGTGTTTAGACCAAGACCTCAGTCGCTGAAAGTGAGGCTATCATTAGAGATGGTCCATAAGTTCCTCCTGTTCAAGCAGTAGAGGCAGAAGTAGAGGTACAGTTAAGGGTTGAAGCCCAAGCAGCTGAAGATCCAGCAGTTCCTACAGTCCAAGATCTGCAAGAAGAAATCAGAACAGAAATCCCAGTGGTCCAAGAGGAAATACCAACAGAAATCAGAATTGAAGTACCAGTGGCTAGTTCAAGTAGAATTGAAGAAATACCTTCTGAGCACATTGAGCCCATTGGGCAATCATCAGAGGTTGAAACCCCCACGACAGTTATTGCATCTATAATTGAAGAAGTATTGGAAACTGTCGCCCGTATTCAGGGGGAGCAAGAAGAAAACTGCAGAAGTTAGTGGGGATGTTCATCAAACAAAAGTTATTCCAGGGTCTATGGCACTAGGCCATAATGAAGATGTTCCTATGTTGGATGCTCCTGCTCAGGAGGAGTCTGAAGTTGAAAAGGTAGCAGAGACTCAGGGGGAGCACACAGCTAGTGCCCCTGCTGATATGTTCTAGGAAGGGGTTGTGGAGAGCCCCTTAGATGAAGATGTTGATCATGTGGAGCCAGTTGTTGGCACTAGTGTCAAAGGCAAGGGTGCGGCCACTGAAATTCCTCTCCTTACAAGGAAGGCACACCAAAGGTCAAGGAAGAAGAAGGTCCATGTGCACTTGAAGCCAGTAATTGAGAGGTTAGATGCACAAGGACAAATTCTGTGCTATGTTTAATATGATATTTCATCAATTTTCATTAGCCAAAGCACTGGTGTGAAAGAAATGGGAATGGTGAAGGCTGTACTGAAAGGAATGAAGAATGAGTTGGTGAGCATGGCAAATGATTTCAACTCTTTTAGACTTAGTGAGGGCGCAAATATCTACTCCTGCCCCTCCTGCAGTACCAGAAAGCAGCTCAGGGCCATCAGGGCCAAGGAATGAGGAAGCAGCAGTTCGGCCAGCAGGGCCATCTGAAGAAGAAGTCCGGCCATCAGGGCCAGTTGGTGCTGAGGTTGCAAGGCCATCAGGGCCAAAGGTTGTTGAGGGTCAGCCAGCACAGGAAGCATCTGGGCCATCACGGCCATCAGCTGAGCAGCTAGGGCCTCCAGGGCCAGTTGTGGATGAGCAGTCAGGGTCATCCGGGCCAGTGGAATCTCAGGATGAGCAAGGCAGAGTTGAAGCACCTGTAGAAGAGGCTGTGCCCCCAGAGCCCCCTTCTTATCCTCTTCAAACTCTAGCCCCTCCTTCTCCACCTTCATCTACCACTGCTCCTCCAGCTCCTGCCACCTTCAAATAACCCCTACCGAAGCACATTTCCTCACCTACACCATTTCCTACCACAACCTCCTCTTCTCCTCCTTTCTCCACATTCCTTCCTCCTCCTCCTTCTGAGGCACCTCCAGCAACATCCTCTTCAGCTGGAGCCTCCTCTTCTGGTCCTTCATCTTCTGGACCATCCATACCACCTCCCTCTACTGCTTATTCTTTCCTTCATCCTCCTACTCCTCCCTCTTTTGTTACAATCATCTCTGGTGCCCAACTTGAAGGTCCCTTTATCCAGGACATCAAAGATGAGTTTGAAGTAGCCATACTTTGCTCAGTCCTATCAGTTGGCACTCACATTCATAGGATAGGCTCTTCCAGCCATGTTCCTAAAAAGAGAAAAATATCTTCCAACCTTGCCACCTCTTCTGAGCCTCGTTTTCCACCTCTTTGGTTTTCTGTCACTGTTGAAAATCGAAGAAGGTCTATCTATTGTGAATTTCTCCAGAAATGCACATTTGCCACCATTTTTGGAGTTCCTCACCTTAATCTAACCGACCACCTAAATATTGTTCTCCCTCTCTCTTCTCTTTCCAAAGCCGAACAGTAAAAAATCTTCTCTATGACTGAGGCTAAATCTGAAGAACAATGGGCTTGGGGCCATCAGTCTTTATACAAGCAATTCATATCTGCCAGCTCTACTCGATTCCCACCCAGGGATCACCCACTCAATCTCTCTGAGTGGTTTGTGATTCATCATAAAAATACCTGGGGTCCTTTCATCCAGAAGGAGATCAAGCTCATCAGGTACTTCCAGATGTTTAATGATTACAACTATCTCCATAATCTGCCCGAAGTTCAACTTGGCCAATTCCGGAAAGCTATTTCTCTTCTTGGTTTGGATACTGCTCATACCACCTCCATCCAAGTGGATTTTGCCACTTTGGAGATACCAGATGTTGTGTTTCTGCCTCCACTTCATTCCTTAGTCATGGAATCTGCAGTAGGCCCTCTTATTTTTGAAAGATTTGCTAGGGTCATGGGGCGCATTTCAGTGCAGAAAGGAAATTCCCTTGCATTCCACAGATTCATCTACCTGGAATATCACCAGGGCCACATCAAGTCTGATGTTCTTGCCCCTTTTTTGTCTGAATGTGAGCGGCTATCTCCATCAGACTGGGAAAGACTTTACCCTCTCACTGCTCAGCAGCTTCTTGATCTCAATGCTTCTCAGGCCAGATCAAATCAACCTCCTCTGTCTGCTGCACAATTTCTAGTTCTTAACTCCATTCATCTTGTTCGAGACCTATTTGATATGTGGGTTGAGTGCTACAAAGTCTATATTTCAATGAAAAAGGAACTGAAGCACCAGAAGATCTTCTACCCCATGTCCATTGATCAGTTCCTCCAACATGCCAGTTTTGGTACTTCCAGCACCTACAAAATGTCTCTTGGCAAGGATGAGTATGAAAATTTTGTGGAAGCTCAAAGGCAACTGCACATCCAGAGGATGGCTCCTGTTATGGGACCTTCCTACTCTATAGTTTATGGAGCCTTCCAAGGTTATTTTGAAGAGTAGGAACGCAAGGCATGGCCGATCATTACTCGCTATGCCTCCCTTCTGTCCCCTGCTTTCTACATTCCTGTACCTCCTCAGTGAAATAATATACTGTCTTTTCTGTCTTCCATTTATCTTTCTTCTCTTCTTTCTTTGTCTACGTTAATTCTTTTTGCTTAATGACAAAAAGGGGGAGAAAATAAAACATTCTGAAATACATATCTACAAACTTTAATCCTTATTTAGAAAGTTTACTTAAGTTTATTTCAGCACATTGTATGTTATGTCTTTGTTATGTTTTGTCATCACCAAAAAGGGGGAGATTGATGATCAGTCCATCCCCATATCATTTTATTTAATTATATATAAAATTTTGGTGATTAACAAAACTCTAACAATTATTTTCTAACAAGTTTTTATGAAGTTCTTCCACAGGAAATAAGTCAAGCCAAATCTATAAGTTATTCTCACACACTGTTGTTTAAGGTTCAGAGCATGTGTTTTCTCTAAGTCCACATCGATTTGCTTTATAGCATAACGATTTCTTTATAGCATAACGATTTCCTTATAACATAACGATTTCCTTATGGCATAACGATTTCATAAGAAAAAGAACGATTCGTTAAGTGAAACAACGATTTCGATCTCACAACGGTTCGTTAAGAGAAACAACGATTTCGGTCTTACAACGATTTCGTAAGTGTAACATCGATTTCGGTCTCACAACGATTTCATAAGTGTAACATTGATTTCAGTCTCACAACGATTCGTTAAGTGAAACAACGATTTTGGTCTCACAACGATTTCGTAAGTGTAACATCGATTTCGATCTGACAACGATTTCGTAAGTGTAACATCGATTTTGGTCTCACAACAATTTCATAAGTGTAACATCGACTTCGGTCTCACAATGATTTTGTAAGTGTAACATCGATTTCGGTTTCACAACGATTTCGTAAGTGTAACATCGATTTCGGTTTCACAACGATTTCGTAAGTGCAACAACGATTCAGTCATCGGTTTCTTAAGAGAAACAACGATTTGATTGTTGTAACGATTTGATAAGTAAAAACAACGATTTGATTGTTATGATGATTCGATAAGTGAAAACATCGATTTGCTTATATCTGTACAATGATTTGCTTGTACAACGATTTGCTTATATCTGTAGAATGATTTGCTTATACATCGATTTGTTTATGATTGGACAATGATTTGCTCAAACAATGATATGTTTATGTTTGAACAACGATTTGTTTATGTTTGAACAACGATCTGCTCAAACAACGATTTGTTTATGTTTGAACAACGATATTCTCAAACAACGATTCGTTTATGTTTGAACAAAGATTTGCTCAATCAACGATTTGTTTATGTTTGAACAACGATTTCTTTATGTTTGAACAACGATTTGCTCAAACAATGATTTGTTTATGTTTGAACAACGATTTGCCTATATTTGTATAACGATTTGCATAAACAACGATTTCATAAGTTGAATAACTATTTCATTGTCATAACGACTTCATGAATTACATCAATTTCATACATGATATTCAAATATATTTTCAAATATTGTGAAAGTCAAAGTCTTCCCGCGTGCATCACTTGTATCCTGCATTTATTATGACTGTACACACTTCTGCACGTTATCTATTTGAATGCAATCTATTCCTATGTTTCTATAGCAAACACTTTTCAGGATAGCAGAATGGCATCTCCATTTTGGTGTATATCCTTTCTAACATTGACTGACAAGCATAGAGACAGTCTAGCTGTCTATGGTTTGGCATTTATTATGTGCAGGTCTCTGACAACACAAGATCTTACAACGTTGGACAACTAGAAGCTGAAGGATATCTGGGTGAATATTCTCTTTGCATGCATGGCTTCAGAGCATTAAATGACTGTAAGCTTACCTGTCGCGCACGATGGACCATGCAGTCTAACGAGCATTAATCTTAGAGACAACAGTCTCTTCAACAACTACTTTGTTAAAGTGAAGATATATATACAAGACTGAAGACTCTCAGAAAGTTCAATTTGTCAATTTGAATCTTTGTGTGATAGAGCCTTCAAGAAAACCTTCAACAATGAAGAAGAGCGGCTTACTTCACTCCATTCATTTCTTAGCTCGTAGCTCTCATCCTTGTTAGGATCGGTTATTCGGTGATGGCAAAGCTAGAAGGGGGGGGGGGGGTTGAATAGATTTGCAGCAGAAACTTAAGCAATTTAAAAATTACTTCGGATTAATAGATCTACTCAATTAAAACCTCTCTAATCTGATGTAATGTGTGTGAACAAATTAATAGTTAGTGTGTAGACAAAATCCCTATGCATGCATCTAGCACAATACAATGCAAACCACAAATCAAACCACAGTGCACAAGGGATTTTTTAGGTGGTTCGGAGATCACACCACGTGACTCCTACGTCCACCCCTCACACAGTGAGGACACACTACTCAAGAACTGAGTACAACACACACACACGAGCACAACGGCTCAACCACACACACACACGGTAGATCAAGTCCACAATAGATCAGATCCTCTAGCCTTGATCTGACCAACACACCACACACGTTGTCTGATGCAAACACGCAACCAGAACAACAATCCACACGTGGATCAAGCACAAGGAACGCTTGAACCACTACCACACACAAAGATATGAAAATAGAAAGAAAGAAGAGTTCTGAGTTGAGGATCAAATCCAATATGTAAACTCTTCTGTGAGTTCATCCAGAATACGTCAAGCTTCACGTCCTTGAAGACCACGTGATGATGGAGAAGCTTGACTTGAAGACGAACTGACTTCAACACCGCTTGGAAGGTTGTTCTTCTTTGTTCTAGGCAAAGAGTTGAAGCAGAGCAGCATGAAGAGAGCCTTCTTCTTGACCTTTGCTTAGGGTTTTGGTATGGTAGCTTCTTGCTGCGAAAATAGCCTCATATGATCCATATATAGTGGTGTCCAAGCATAAAGAGTCGTGCTAAAAGGAAACACCAAAATATAGATCATATCCCGACCATTAGATCTTCCCAAAACTCCGTCTGTCGACAACCGACTTGCTGCTGTCGACAGGTGCTGACAGGTTTGCAAAAACCAGAAGACTAGGTTTCCGGGAAGCAATTTTCTGTGTGTATCTGTCGACAGGCACTATTCATCTGTCGACATGTGCACTATTCATCTGTTGCCAGATGCACTATTCATCTGTTGACAGGTGCACTATTTCAGCAACTTGTCTTGTTCTTTTGCACTTGGATTTTGGGCTTTGTCTTGTGTACATTCACACCTACATTAAAAGACATAATTAGTGAGATATAATGAACATATAAAACATGTGTTTCATTTGCATCCAATTGTCATTCTCATCATGTTTCACACATTCATAACACATCAATTTTGTCTTGTTCATGAAATGTTCATCATCAAAAACAAACATACCATTTGTGAACATTTCACATAACATCAATTAGTATTGCTCATCATCAAAAATATTTAAGCACTTGTTGTAACCCAATATTCTCCCACATGAGAACCCAACATTCTCCTCCTTTTTGATGATGACAAAACTTTCAATTTTTGCACAATTGATGTTTCTCCCCCTTTTGGCAACATCCAAAAAGATAAGTCATGCACAAATGGATAAGAATGAAGCAAGGAACTGTGTTTCCAGTCAGTGATCAATAAGTACACACAATTACAAAAGGGCATCCATTGCATGAAACAACAAAAGCAAAAGTGAAGGGTAAAGAGATGATGAAGTTAACAGATGGATGACTCAAAGAAGTGGAAGCTAATGAAGCAAAGAACTACTTGACCCCGAACTGAATTGTGAAGGATTTAAGTGGGGAATGAGTGTTCATATGGGATTGCAAGGTTGAGAATAAGTTTAAACCCATTACAAAGTGTCATACCCATTAGCGTTAAGACACATACAATATCTACAATGGTTAAGAGATAATACTCCGGGAATCTCAAGTTATAGCATTTAGGATACATCATCCAAAAACATATGAAAGAAAGATAACCCCTTGAATAAAACCATTAAAGAAAATCATATACCTTAGTGGTGATTTTCAGTTGGTAAAGGAAGGTAATGTCCACATAAACATTTGACAATTGACAACCCATTGCCCTTGATTTAAATCTTGGAGGCTCCACTCTATTTCAAGCATTTGAACAATTTGTTTTGTCAAGTTAATGTGGGAAAAGTAGTAATTAGGATCACTTTCACCTTTTGACGTGAAGGTAGACATGAGGGATGCCCGTACCCCCAGTTACTCAGTGTGAGTGACCATCATACTATTGTTCAGAGATAATGAAAAGAATTTTTTACGCGAAGACAGACATTTGTGATGCCCATGTCCCCGGTTACTCAGTGATACTCATCATTGCTCTGCCTTTGTCACATTTCAAATACTTTTTATGAACTTTTGAGTGTTTGAAATAGGTAACTTTTCTCATTTTTTTTTTTTAACAATCAAGGTCAATGGTTATTTAATGTCAATGGTTAATGTAAAACATTAAGTTCAAAAACCTTCTTACTTATCAAACCATTTTAGAAACATGATAATCCACAAGGGAGTTATTCAAGTGAGTTAGGTTAAAATCATTAGATTTGATCAATGTGTTCTAGATGACACAACCTAGACTCAAGCACAAAATATTATATCAAAATCATTGTGATTAATTCAATGTCTTTGATACCATGTGAATATGAAAGATTGCAATGAATAGTAAGTCCCTATTCTTCCCTTGCATCAATAATGTGAACATACTCATAAAGAAAGGATTAGAAAAGTTGAAGATTTATGGATGAAGTGAGTATCTGTCGACAGCAAACATGAGCCTGTCGACAGATGCATACAGTTGTCAAGTTCAGGGTTCAGGCAAGGTATGGGCTGTCGACAGCTGAGGTGTTGGCTGTCGACACATATAGACAGACATAAACTTTGAAGTTCGGAACTGTGCTTGGCTGTCGACAGCAGAAGAAGTGGCTGTCGATAGATGCACACAGGGTGCAATTTCTGGGTTCTGTGAAGGCATATCTGTCGACAGGCTATTTGGGGCTGTCGACAGGGGCTTTGAAACTTCAGCTTTAAGGCTTTGAATTGAGAGTGACTTGAACCATAAGATTGAGGGATAAATACACATTGAGTATGAAGGGTATCCCTTATGAATTTCACTCACCTAGCCTTAACTTACTCCCCCATAGAGTGTACATATGATAACTCATCATTCAAGCATTTGCACACAAAAGAGCATCCATAAGCATGTTCAAAATTTACTCCCCCATAACACATGCATAAAAAGTAGCACATAATTAGCCTTATGCATAACATGACTTTTGGTACTTGGCGGAGTATTTTACTCACGCATAATGATAGTTTCCAAACAAGCATAACTTGTTTTTCCACGTCATCATTTGATATACCAAGAGATCATGTGCACAGTTATGCAAGCATGATGACCTGATTCCAACTGCTAAGAGGCATTGTTATGTAGGGGTAGCATTAAGACATATTTTCATTGCTCAGATAAAGGTAAAGATCCATTTCAATTCTTGCAGTTCAAAACTGAAGTGATAAAGAGATTTTATCTGAACAGTCTTTAATCACAGTCTCAAAATTTTTTTACCTTTGTTCTCCATCATTTCTTGCCTTGCACAGCCAATGACATGAATTCATTTCTAATTTTTTGGCTGCAAGACATCTCAACTTGTTGATCAAGCTTGTTTTGGGACCCACACTTGCTTGGGTCCTGCAATGACATTAGTGTTAGGATCTAACAATGAAGATTTCAGAATCCAAAGTGATTTGGTTTTTGGATTTCTATTGTTTTGTGCAGTTTTCCTGTTCATAGATACATGGAATTTTTGATCTTTATGAACATGATGTTTATCCTTGTGTGTATGAACACATGGATTATTATGGAGCTTTGAAACATGCACAGAATCATGGTTTTTATGCCAACAGTTCTTAGAAATATGACCAATTTTATGACATGTGAAGTATTAGACTGGTTTGGCATGATTATGACAGTGCAGATTTTTATTCCAGCAGAATTTAGCAAGATGACCAGGCCTATTGCATTTAAAATAAATGGGTTGAGCATTTACCTGAATCTTACCATAGTATGAATGCATTTGCTGGAATCTCTGAGATTCTTTAGAGTACCTTTGATCATCCTTGGGTTGAGAAGAAGGAGATTTCCTTAAATCTGGTACCCTTTGGTATCTCTTGGCGTGATGTGGAATTGGAGATTTCCTTAAAACACTCTGGGCTGGTGGAGGAGATGTGGAGACCTTGTAGACTCTTGTTTTCTTTTCCATTTTCCTTTTCTGGTTTTCAATTGAAACATGATTCTTCCTTTTTGCAGCATTTTTGTTCAATTTTTCATTTTGTTTTTGAACATTTTTCTGAACATGAATCTTACCAGATTTTTCTTTAGGTGCAACAGAATTCTTGTTCTATTCAATTTCACTTTGAACAACTTGATTTTCCAAGTCAGCAATTCTCTTTCTAAGATGATTGTTTTCGTCAACCAATTGGTTGCACTTCTCATTTATTTGATGATCATGAGCCATATTGGAGGTTTGTTTGTTCAATTGATCATTATCAAATTTGAGACTTTCATTATGATCAATCAATTTTTCATTTTGACTTTTCAAATCCAAAATTTAGATTCCATCTGGTCATGATCTTCTTTCAACTTAGAAAACTTGTTTCCATAGTTTATGACTTCATTTTCCAATTTTTCATTCTCCATTTTCAACTTTTCATTTTCTTCATAGAATGCTTGAGCATTATCAATTATCATTTCATTCTTTTCTAATTTTTCTTTTAGCTTCTTGTTTTGAGCTTTTACCTTCTTAAATTGATTGGACAAGTGCTCATAGCATTCTATCAATTCTTCATAGGATATATCATCCTCTGAATCAGAATTAGATATTGATGCATCAAATGGATCTGAATTGGATTTACCTGACCTTTGAGAGTATCTTGACTTCTCTGACAGATGTGATCGTTCAGATTCGTCTGAACAGGAGGAGCCTCTTGAGCTGCCATGAGCCATGTAGCATTTTTCTTCCGTTCCCTTTCTAGACTTGCATGTTTTCATAGAGGAGACCTGCATTTCATCAACCTTGTCATCAAACTCAATTATCATAGGTCTATTTATGATGCTTGAGAACTTAGCCATATTTCTGAATATGTTTCAGATGATTAGACCAATCAACAAAATATTGAGTGAGATCAAAAGGAAATCAATTAGTTCAATCAAATCAAGTAAGAAATCAGATTTAAACCCGCTCAACAAATCAAGATAGGACTCAGAGTGGTTAGGCACACAAAGACAGATCTCCCACAACACAACTGATGAACATAAAACCCGCTCTGATCCCAATTGTTAGGATCGGTTATTCGGTGATGGCAAAGCTAGAAGGGGGGGGGGTTGAATAGATTTGCAGCGGAAACTTAAGTAATTTAAAAATTACTTCGGATTAATAGATCTACTCAATTAAAACCCCTCTAAGCTGATGTAATGTGTGTGAACAAATTAATAGTTAGCGTGTAGAAGAAATCCCTATGCATGCATCTAGTGAAATATAATGCAAACCACAGTGCACAAGGGATTTTTTAGGTGGTTCGGAGATCATACCACGTGACTCCTACATCCACCCCTCACACAGTGATGACACACTACTCAAGAACTGAGTACAACACACATACACGAGCACAACGGCTCAACCACACACACACACGCTAGATCAAGTCCACAATAGATCAGATCCTCTAGCCTTGATCTGACCAACACACCACACACGTTGTCTGATGCAAACACGCAACCAGAACAACAATCCACACATGGATCAAGCACAAGGAACGCTTGAACCACTACCACACACAAAGATATGAAAATAGAAAGAAAGAAGAGTTCTGAGTTGAGGATTAAATCCAATATGTAAACTCTTCTGTGAGTTTGTCCAGAATACTTCAAGCTTCACGTCCTTGAACACCACGTGATGATGGAGAAGCTTGACTTGAAGACGAACCGGCTTCAACTCCGCTTGGAAGGTTGTTCTTCTTTGTTCTAGGCAGAGAGTTGAAGCAGAGCAACATGAAGAGAGCCTTCTTCTTGACCTTTGCTTAGGGTTTTGGTATGGTGGCTTCTTGCTGCGAAAATAGCCTCATATGATCCATATATAGTGGTGTCCAAGCATAGAGAGTCGTGCTAAAAGGAAACACCAAAATATAGATCATATCCCAGCCATTAGATCTTCCCAAAACTCCGTCTGTCGACATCCGACTTGCTGCTATCGACAGGTGCTGACAGGTTTGCAAAAACCAAAAGACTGGGTTTCCGGGAAGCAATTTTCTGTGTGTATCTGTCGATAGGCACTATTCATCTATCGACAGGTGCACTATTCATCTGTTGACAGATGCACTATTCATCTGTTGATAGGTGCACTATTTCAGAACTTGTCTTGTTCTTTTGCACTTGGATTTTAGGCTTTGTCTTGTGTACATTCACACCTACATTAAAAGACATAATTAGTGAGATATAATGAACATATAAAACATGTGTTTCATTTGCATTCAATTGTCATTCTCATCATGTTTCACACATTCATAACACATCAATTTTGTCTTGTTCATGAAATGTTCATCATCAAAAACAAACATACCATTTGTGAACATTTCACATAACATCCATTAGTATTGCTCATCATCAAAAACATTTAAGCACTTGTTGTAACCCAACATTCTCCCACATGAGAACCCAACAAGCCTTTCATTGTCTAGACTTTTTCGAGAGCTTGTAGTTCTAAGAGATTTTCTCATTATTAATCTTTCTCTCTCAGACTTCGCCTCAAATCAAGCATTTTATTGTAAGCTTGGTCTACGGGCCTTTTGCTTTCTTTCACATCTGTTGTGAAGTTCCTCTTCGGGTTGTAAAGAAAAGACCTGTTGGAAACAGGTGGTTTGTATTCCCTTCGTTAAGGAAGGAAGACCTGTGTATCAGGGTGGTTTGTATCTCTTCGGGGTTAGAAGAGAAGGCCAGCTGCGGCTGGATGTGTAAGGGTCCTTAAGGGGGACAACACCCTTAGTTAGTGAAATCTCAAGTTGTTGCTTGGGGACTGGATGTAGGACTCCTTGGGATAGGAGGTCCGAACCAGGATAAAAATCTCTTATGTTGTGTGCTTGTGTGCTTATTTGTTTGTTGTCTTCCTTATCACTAACACTAACAATCGAACTTAGTGTTTTTCTGTTAAAGCATTTTTGTTGACAGGTGTTAAATCTAAAAGAATTTTAAATCCCATTCACCCCCCCTCTGGACTTGCTAGCTGGGCAACACCCACATAGAAGTCCTACGTCTAGTCCCCAAGCAACCTTTGGGATTTCACTAACTGCCAAGAACATTTGTCATTCTCTCAACCTGAGAGGTATTACAACTCACTTGCACCCAAGCAAGTCTTCCCTTTACCAAGGGGTACAAAGACCACCTACAACTGTAGGTCTTACCTTCACAAGAGGGGCACATAGGGAGCAAACCTCCTACTAGTTTTCTTAGAAATAAATAAACATAGTGTGTCTGCTCAGAAGGATGAGCAAACACAGAAGATCAGAAAGAGATACAAGTAAGAATTGAAGTTGTAACTCTTTCTCAGAAAGAGATACAAGTAAGAATTGAAGCTGTAACTCTTTCTGACTCTAAGAGAGTGGACTGAGAATATCTGGATTTAAAGAAGGCCACTTAAAAAAAATAAAGACTTCTAAAAGACAAGAGAGTTGGGAAGTCGAAGCTTGAAAATAGCAGGATCTCTTTAGATCTTGAACTCTTGTCTGTTTCTTTTCTGTAGAAGGTGAGGTTGTGTATATGGTTGTGTCTTGTGACTTCTTGTCTGTGTGGTTCAAACTTTAGCTCCCATATATATATATATACATCAGAGACTTGAGCTTCCCGTTTGAAACTAAACGTTAGAAAGAAGCCGTTTAAATCTTGGGTATTGAGACTTCTGAGTTGACCATCATATCTTCAGCTCTTGGAGTCTCAACAACTTCATGCTATGCAGATAGCTTCAAGGCTCTATAGATAGCTTCATTAAATGTTCTGCAAGCTCCATACCATGACTGAAAGCTTAGTAGGCTTCAGTGGGTAGCTGCAAATCTAAAAGGTCAAGAAAAAAAAATACAGATACCTCCATTCTTTCGGAGGTAGGTGAGATAAAAATATATAAAGCAGAAAAGAGTTCAGATAGACAATTGTTCAGAGCATTTAAAGACAGGCAAACAATTGTATGGAGAATACAAGGACTTTTTCTAAAAGTCATGGAGTTCTGACAGAAAGGAGATGTGGTAGCTGAGTTCTGACAGATAACCCATGCTGCTTATACCTACCATCACATTAAAGCTCTTGACTAACTGTCAAACAAGGATAGAACTATATTTCTGATAGTGAGAGAAATAACAGATAAACATATCTTTCGGATTTCAAGAAGATATTTCAAATGAGAGTAATATTTAAATGCAGTATTTTCTTGCCAAAAAATATTTGAATTTTGATAGGAGGGAAATAATCACAAGGATTAGAGAAGAGATTTTCATTCATAAGAGATCCCAAAGGAATAAAGAAAATCATTGAAGTAATCAGATAATAACTTATTACGTTCTGTAAGAAATGATAGATACATAAAAATTATCTAAGTGTGAGTGAGCAGAGAAGTTGATGTTATACTTAGACTTACAAGAAGTCGGAGTCATAGACAATTGATGTAGATAGAACTTCGACTATATAGAAGTCGTAGTGACACATTGATTGATAACAGGCTTTGACTTCTTGAGAGTCGGAGTGATAGAGGTTTGTTCATCAATCGATATCATACTTCGACTTTCAGGGAGTCGGAGTGCAAAGCAAACTATAAAGCAATAGATACATGACTTCGACTTTCAAGTAGTCGGAGTAAAGGCCAGTTGATAAGCAATCGATATCAAGACTTTGACTTTTAAGGAGTTAGAGTTCAAATAGACATCGAATTTTCTAAAGTCGGAGTGATCCCTTTTTGATGGATCACTTCGATATACAAGGAGTCAGAGTGCGACCCATTTGTTCATCAATTGGTGCAACACTTCGACTTTTCTGAAGTCGGAGTCAGTATGGTATACATTATACGCTATGGACAGAAAAATTTCTTTACAAACGTGTGACAGTGTTGATACTTTGATTTTGTGTGTGCATAAATTTTGGCTAAAATATTATACAGTATCATTCATGTATACTTTTACTTTGTCATATTATTTTTTATAAAAAAAATTGTAGTATAAATCAATAAAATGATTAAGGATATATTAAAAGTTTTTTGTCATAGCAAAAACTTAATGATTAAACATTTGAATTGCACAACAATATTTCTTAAGATAGTTGCTCAACACACTCATTACCTGCTCCCTTAACACTTTAGATAATTACATCGACATTGAAGAGGAGAACTAGGCTAGTGACGGGAACACATCTGAGTGAAGAGTATGGTTCAACCGTTGTATTTCTGTTATGTTGATATGAGAGAGAGTTAGATTGATGTAGTAGGTAGTGAGGAGTGGAAAATGATAATTTTTTTTTTGAATCTTAATTCTGTAACTTGAATTTTGAAGTTTAGTATGTACTAGTCTCGATTATTAGAATGGAGTAAATGTTGAACAACTCTCATTTATTTATCCCTTCGTTTTGGTGATAACTAAAACTCATGATGTCATAAATATATTTAATAATTGTTTTCTCTCATGATTATCAAGAATATATTTATTATTATTTTTCAAAATAAGGATTTGCACTTCGACTAATCAAAAGTCAAAGTTAGACTTCGATTGATAAAGATTTGCACTGAAAGTCTTATCGATTACTATCTAACTGCCACATTGATTATAAAAGACATTTTATTCTGATTGGTGAAGGTAATACACGTCAAGTTAAGTGGACACATTTCCTATTTCGATTGATGTGCTCCGATTGCTAAAGGTAATTCACAGCATGTTAAGTCGACGCGTTTCCTGTACAGATTATTAAAGAACAAATTTCATACCGATTACTATTTAAGCTTTCTTCTGATTGGTGACTAAGTGTTGTTCCGATTGGTGTTTAGATGTTTTGATTAGTGAACAAATATTTAGTTCTCATTTTGATTGGTGTTATAAATGCTATATCTTATCGATTGATGGCCAAATAGATTTAATATCATTCTGATTGATGTTGTTTACATACCGATTGGTGTTGATATGTTTTTAAACACATCGATTGGTGAGCAAAATATCATGGTGCCAATGAAAATTCAAATATCCTTCAAATCTTTAAGTTATTCATGTTGTGTGCTTCTATCTTTTCATGGTTAGTAAGAAAGGTGTTAGCAGAAAATAAGGACTCCTTATTTCTTGCAAGAAAGAAAGGCACTTACCTAGTATAGTTGACTGTCAGCAAGAAATGTGGATTATAGGTTAAAGAGGTCTGGCTGACTAACACATAACCTCTCCCACCTAACATTCTCATCTATGCATTAAATGTATGTATGTGTCTAGTTCTCTCATGACGCATCTATTAGACACAACTAAAGTCCTTGGAAAACATGCATAGAAGACTCTTTTCTGTTTCAAACATCCGTTAGACTCAAAGAGAACAGAAGAAAAAGAAAAAGAGTAGAAGAAGAAGAGGAAGGTCCAATAGTCATCTCTTCAATGGTCCTCTTCAGCTACTCTATAAAGGGTTGAACGCTTTGAAGAGAAAAGCAATACGTGTTGAACCACTCTTATATTCTATCCTTTATTTTGGTGATAACAAAAATCATGATTATTATATTCAATATCATTTTAAACAATATTATTGTATTTTTCATATCCGAAGTCTTTGTATGGTTTTCCTACTCTGACTCCTGAAAAGTCGAAGTAGTCCTTACTCCGACTCTCAAGAAGTCGAAGTAACCTGTCCAACTCCGACTCCTGGACAGTCGAAGTGGTACATCGATTACTCCTTTTAAGTAAACATCGATTATGTTCAAACATTGATTACCTTAGACATTGATTACCTTGTTTGGACATCGATTACCTTTAAAACATCGATTACTTTGTTTGAACATCGATTACTTCTTAAACATTGATTACCTTTTGAACATCGATTACCCTTAGACATCAATTACCTTTTCGAACATCGATTATCTTTCACATTGATTACCTAGAACATCGATTACATTACAACAATTAGACTTAAACATCGATTACTTTTTGAACATCGATTACCTTGCTTAGACATTGATTACTTTTTGGGCATCGATTACCCTTAAACATCGACTATCCTGCTTAAACATTGATTACACTTATACTCAAACATCGATTGTCTTCATAGATTGTTCTTGAACATCGATTATGTCTCTTAGAACATCGATTGTTTTCACATCGATTACTTATATCGATTATCTTAAAATATAGAGTGTTGACTATTTGAACATCGATTGTCTTTTAACTTAAACATCGACTACCTTAAGACATCGATTGCCTTTCACTTCAAATGTTTCAAAATACCTTTGGCGCCCAGTGAAAATTCAAATGACTTTCTAACTCTTATATTGTTATTTCTCTAACAGATAAAAAGGTCTTATAGCAAGCTATTAGCAGGAAAACATGGACAGAAGGCAATGATAATTCCTCTTTCTTGCAACAAAAGAAAAGCATGTAACCTTCTATTTCTAGCTATCTACAGGAAATACAGACAGAAGGCAAAAAGAGGTATGAGCCATTTGACAAAAGACTTCACAAGTCTAATCATTTGCCTTGCATTTAATGTTTGCAGGCTCTTTTTGATCATAGTCAAAAAATTGGGACCTGTTATCTGTGCCTCTAGAAATACGCACCAGCCAGAAGAATTTTTTGTTCAAAAGAGCCAGTAGACTCAAGAAGACATCCGTTAGACTCAACAGAAGAAGAGCAGATGAAGAAAAGAGCCAAGAAACTCAACGGATCCAAAAATCTCTAATAGCTATTCTTCAACATATCATTTTCATCTACTCCATATAAAGATGAAGCAATGACTGAAGAAAAAACAAGAGTGCGAAGCTGAAGATCAGTCAAGAAGTGTACATCTAGTGAGCATCCAACTCCATACACACTCAAGCAGAAAGGAAGAGAGCTCAATCCCATTCAAGCTGAAGCTTGGAAGTCGTCTTCCTTTTTCCTCATTCTCTCTCTGTGTGTCTTTGTGTATTTGAGAGAGAGAGAGCTGAGGGTTTACCCCTAAGAAGAGTTTTGTCCTGTAAACTCTTTCCTTCTTAAGCATTGTCTCAGATCAAGTATTTTTTGTTGTGTATCTTGAGCTTGATCTAGGGGCTTCAGGTCCTTGCTTCTATGTTAGAAGTTTTCCTCTTTGGTTGGATGAGAAGGTTTGCTGTGCAAGCGTTCCCCTTGATTAGAAGGGAAGACCAGCTTGCGCCTGGTGGTGACTATCTGGGGTCTATACCAGTATTCTCCTTGTTTGAAGGGAAGACCTGTTGGGGTGTGTACCAGTGAGTTACTTCTGAGCTCGTGAAAGAAGCACCTGGCTAAGGTGAAACAGTGGGTTGCCTTCTTATCCGGAAAGAGAAGAAGAACAACTTGTGTCTGGTGGTGTAACCGGCTAGAGTTTGTTCCAGTAGGTTTGCTTCTGAGCTTGTAAAATAAGTGGGCTGCCTTCTTGCCCGGGAAAGAGAAGAAGACCAACATGGGCTAGGTGTTGTATGTCCTTAAGGGGGACTGTACCCTTGTTTAGTGAAATCCCAAGAGTTTGCTTGGAGACTAGATGTAGGACTTCCAATTGGAAGGGCGGAACTAGGATAATTTTCTGAGTTTCTTGTGTGCTTGCTTCCGCGCTCTTTACTTTCATTGTACACGTTTATTTATACTAACCAAACATATTCAAGTGATGAATGTTTGTTTCAGTTTTCAGATTTCCTATTCACCCCCCCCTAGGTTAGTCTTGCTGCCATATCAAGAGGGCCAATAGTACGGTGAGCATCCCTAAAGATCTTTCTAAAAAAGTGTACATCCAGTGAGGAGCCTAAACTATTGAACCACTCTCATTTATTTATTCATTTGTTTTGGTGATAACTAAAACTCATGATATCATAAACATATTTAATAATAATTTTCTCACATGATTATCGTGAATACATTTATTATCAATTTTCAAAATAAAGATTTACACTTTTACTGGTCACAAGTTGAAGTTTGTAGCGACCTTGAATATTTATACCTAATAAGTCTCCATATCCAAGTCTGCCTCCCGCGATCGAACCGAAGTCTCACAAGGGATATCTCACACAAGTCCTAAACACAACTACAACTCAACTATTGGTGGTACAAGTCTGCCACAACGCCGCTGCAAGCCAAACACATGACAAACTCTGAAAAGAACTGTAAGGGAGTGAGCCTCAACAAGTCACAGGATCAGTTGGGATCTCCCCAAAACATAAAAAACCATCAACTAAAAGATGGAACCAAGTCCTCAGCCCCCATGGGTCTCACTGCAGCACCAACTAAACCACTACTGAAGAAAAACATACTAACAATAAACATAATTAAACTGAATTAAACATAAACACACTAGCTGACACAGCTCACATAAAACAAAGGAAGCAATAGGAGTAAAATGAGTAAAATAAAGTCCACACAGGCAAACCACCAACGAAGAGTAACGGGACTGATCACAGGGTACCAGTCCACCACAATACCCACGATAACAAACACAACAGAGAACTACCCACACAAGGGTACAACATCACAAGTGGAAGGTCACACAATGCGTCCCCCACAAAAATCGGTCCACCTCAACCCCTGAAAAGGCTAGCACAATGCGTGCCACAACAGCCAACAATCCACACAAGGAACAGGTACCTGAAGCCATGAGGTACCACAACTGAACCACAAGTGCCACTGTGCCACTAGCACGACACACAACAAACGGTCACAAACCACAACCGGTGAGTCACCATTCACAACCCACAACCACTGGTAAAGCATGAGTCAGAAGGAACGACGCCATCACACGAGAACAGACTACGGGTTCATGACGCCAGTATCCAACCCATACAACACAACACAAGAACTACCTTTCAGTCTCATAGTGAAAGATGAAAGGTTCAACTGCCGCTCCACAACCACACAGTAAAGCCAAAGAACAATGGAGACCAACCAACACCACGCTTGTAGGCCACATCACTGCAAGCCCATGCCTAGCAAATTTAGAGACTCTAACATGAGCTCTCTAAAGTGAGGCACTAGAAAATAGGACTAGCTGGGGCCCAGTACGTCTATTGGTGTCCATACCCCCAACCACGAGCGCGCTATAAGTGACCGAGTACACCCACAACACATAAGTCATTGCCTCACTGCCATCTTTCCTTTAGCCGAACGTACAACTCAAACACAAGATTGAGGGTGTCCAAGAAGATGACACAGATCTCGATGGAACACACAGTACCGGGACAAACCCATAGCACAACAAACCATAATATGCCTGGCTCACACAAAACCTGGGTTACCCGACTGAAGAGGCATTCCAGAATAGGCGTCGAACCACCACACTCGGCGAACACACAAGCCACATCACTCATTTACCACATGCACAAAACTTATACCATGATACACACATCATAACTAGCTCGTCACTGGTCACCACATGACCTCCAAGCAACTACACATTATTATGCACATGAACCACATGACCACATTATAGTCTTCCCTATCATTGATCATCTCATGACCTCCATAGCAACACACCTCCATGCACACAAACCACACATATGCATCACATAACCTTTATAACATAATTAGCATGATTAACATAATCATCATAACTAACACAACTTGTTACTAGTCATAAACCAAACCATTAACCTAAACATACTTTACTAACATGGAAACAACTTAAACACCTTAATAGCACTTTAGAAAATGAGGGCTAGGTCAACACAAGACCCTCACTGCCCAACCACCACAGCACAACACAAACCTTGGAAGCTAAAACGCAACGGACACAGTCGTCGCCCTTAAGAATGAGATGGCCTGCCCAGACCCGATTACAAACCTAATGTAACAGGGCCCAATGTCGCGACCAGAATGCGATGGCCCGATACATCGCCTTCAAACCCAACGATCAAACTCCGATAGTCAAAGTGCAAATCACGACGAGACGATACGTCACGACAAAGACAACACCAACCCGTACACCAAATCACGATGGACCACAGTGACGCGTTTGAAAAGTAGCAGAAGATAGCTATGATGAAATCTAGAAGGGGGGGGGTTGAATAAATTTCTACCAAATTAAAATGAAACACTTATCAGATTAAAAATCTATGTGAATTACACAGTTCTGAGTTATGCACAGATTCAAATCAAGACAAATTTAGCATGTGAGGTGTGAATCTAAAGATTACTAGACGATAGCAAACTGATTAGCAACCATGCCTATCAATCATCTAACATTCAGATTGATCAACCCACAGTAACACAAAGATTTATGGTGGTTCGGATTACACAATTGTGTATCCAATATCCACCATCCACACACACACACAAATCTACTTATATAGCAAGTTCAAATAGAACACACAACACACACAATTTGAGACGATTAAAATCTTAAATTAGAACACACACATGAAATTGAGCAAAAGGATAGCTCAAATTTCACACTACACACTGGATGATTTGAAGTTGAGATGTAGAACCAATTGAATAATGAGAAATTATAGAACATATGAAACTGGTTCGAATTTCCCCCTTTGTGCTTCCAACTGAAACTTCTGGCTTCCAGCTTCAGACTGATGATGTAGACTTCTGAATATGAGAATTCAACTTTATCTTTGATCACTAACAACAACTGAATCTCCAATTCTTCAGATCTGAAGTAGCAGCAAACCTTAGATAGGACTTCTCTGTGGCTGCCGCTTTTTGGTTTTAGGGAATGATGAACTGATGTGTGTGCCCCAAATGTGTGAGGATCATGGGCATTTATAGTCCCATGTATCCATGTGCTACCTTGGGGTGTGGGGGCACAAAATTCCCGCTCAAAACTTCTGAATCACAAGTTGATATGTGTTCAAGAAATTTAGGTTCTGAATCATCATTCGAAGTGTGTTGACACAGTCAAGTTATGTGTCGACGTATGAGCCTGACTTACTGTACTTTTAACATTGGAAGTTAACCTGTGTCGACACATAGTTGACTTGTGTCGACACACTTGACTGAATCCTAAAAGAATGGCTCTCGGGGAAACATCATGTATGGACACCCTGACAAAGGTGTGTCGACACCACTGACTCATTTCTTCTTAGTCTGCTTCTTGAGTACAAAGGATGTGTCGACACATAAGAGACCTACGTCGACACCACTGGCTTTTCTTCTTGAACTTCTTCACTGGAAGTGCCTTTTGTGTCAACACTCTGACAATCTTGTGTCGACACCACTGACTTCATGAGACCTTTTTCTCTGAGTTAAACATGAAATATTATGTTAGGTATGACTGGAGAAAGGTATTTAAAATTGTATGGATCATAGTTAAACATCATCAAAACAAGAGATCCAACAGTGTTCAACAAGAACGCGACGGAACAAGTGGTCGCGTTCAAAATCAACCGATCCAACCCAATCGGAACACATGAACGCGATGGCCTAAGGCATCGCATTCAAACCAAAACGCGACGGTTCAGCCCGTCGCCTTCTCAGGCAAACGACTGAACCCCATTTCTTCCTTTAGAAAACCATCCAAAAAACCATCCACACACCATGCAATTCACACTTAAGCTCATAAAATGAAGACTGAGCTACCACGTACTATCATATTATGCTTTTAAAGCTTTAAACTATTTAAATAACATGAAATAAAAGGAGAAGTCTTCCTACCAACTCAAAGAACCTACAGAATGCAAGAAATGCCGCACCACCGGCAAGTCCACACTCTGGGCATCCTCCTCGCGTGGAACCTGTGCCAAGCCAGCCACCTGGAAGCCGAAAACACCAGAGGAGCCGCAAAACCTCCTCCCCTCTGTCGGACAAAGCCACCTCTGCTCTGTCTGGCCCGAAACAGAGCAATAAATGCCATAGTCAAAATCGCGACGCAGGCAGACGTTGTGTTTGACATGCATTAAACGTGACGGATCAAACCGTCGCCAAACGCACCACGCACCGGAAAGGCAGTTTGGTGAATTGCGACGTAGGAAGTCGTCGCATTTAAAATGCAGCGATAAACTTCGTCGCCGCCTTCACCAAAAAACCTGCAAGCTATATGGGCTAAAACTTAAGGCCCACAACACCCACATAAGTTCCAGAAGCCACAACCAGAGCTTATTGACCCCACATTGGCCATGAGCACCATGCTAGAACCATCAAACACGGATCAGAACAGTTGCGACATTATATTACTATCACCTAAAAAGGAATGTCATCCTCGACATTCAGAGCAAAACTACAACAAATCCGACTATCACCTAAAAAGAAACAAAGCCATACACAAAACAAATATGATACACTTCATGGCTTCCAATTTCTCTTCAGACTCTCTGCTTGCCTGTCACAATTTAATCAACTTCGTTCTCCTTCTGTTCTAATTCCTTTCATAGCTCGAGGCATACTAACCTACTGTAGGCGCTTTATCTCTTTGGACTCAACATGCTTCCACATTTTCTTGGCTGAGTCTGCAATATCCTTTTTTATGTCATTTTGCATGCTAGAAATATTTTATCATAGCCCACTACCTCTGATTATTCTGCCATACTAAACTATCTTCTAATACATCCTTCAATACTGACTTGTCATTAACTGTAACTCTACCTTAATTTCATTCATGTTCCTGACTGCCAATCTGCTTTTTGCTTCAACAATTGTGTAAGACCCAGCACCCTTGGGCCCTTTGGCCCCGTCCTCAGGGTCGCGACAGGCGCCCTGGCTGCAACTTGGTTGTGCCAGATCGGCCTGCCGCGACAGGTTGGTTCGCGCCGTACCCGGCTGTCGCATTCTTGTCGCGACGGGGGTAGCCGTCGTGTCTTTGTCACGACGTCTGAAGGTGTCATGACTGCTTTTCTGATAGACGTGACTACTGTCCTTTCTGTCAGAACAGCTTTATCGGGTGTCAGGCACGCGCTGCGTTGTGGTCAGCCGTCGTAATTGCTGTTCCAGTTTTCGAGGTTTGACCGCCATTTTGGGTTGCGCCTGGGGCAGCCATCACGACATGGTCATGTCACCT
This sequence comes from Colocasia esculenta, assembly GCA_014218235.1. Classification (NCBI taxonomy): domain Eukaryota; kingdom Viridiplantae; phylum Streptophyta; class Magnoliopsida; order Alismatales; family Araceae; genus Colocasia; species Colocasia esculenta. The sequence goes on along the minus strand of CM024754.1, from coordinate 75,644,065 downwards.
ATGGGTGTCGCGACACGTCAGTTGTCGCGCCGGGTCGGCCAGTCACATTCTGGGGGCCGTCGGTTTAAAACCGAATGCCGCGCCCTATTCTCCCCCTCACCCCTTCCTCTCCTTCTTCTTCCCCTCTCTTTCCCTCCGAGCTCCCCTTGCGTTTTCTTGGTGTTCTTTTGAGCTTGAGGCATTCGTGCTGAGGAGGATGTCATCCAGTTCGTGCAGGGGACGTGGTCGTGTCGTTTGGAGCGAGGAGGAGGCAGCCATTCCTACGAGAAGGCCCAACGGGTTTCCTCTTCGCATAGAGGTAGGGACCCTTAATCCTCTCACCCTAAGCATGCTCCCCTCCCATTAGAGATGGTGTTTCCTCGTGCTTTGTGGTTGTGGGAGAGTGAGGATCTATGCTCGTGGTTGAGTGAGTTTATCCCCTTTGAGCATAGATTCTTGTTAAATCCATGTTTGTGGAGTTGTATGGGTGGTTTGCATGATTTACAGCTTTCAATACATGTTAAGCATGCTCCCCTCCCCCTGTAGAATGCTTGTTTTGTGTTTTTGGGGTGGTCTTCAGAAGAAGCCCTCCGGAACCCCCCTCTGCTGAAGACGCGACCATTTTGGAGGTCATGATCTTGTTGCGACGGCCAGGCCGGTCGCGACAGGATCGCAACGCTCTTGAGTGTCGTGACCTGGTCGCGATGGCTACGGCCGCCACGAAAGTGTCGCGATAGGGTAGGGCGTCGCGACCTTGTCGCGACGGCCCGATGCGTCGCGACTTCAACCGAGAGATAGGTTTTGGTCTTCGCCGTTTCCACTTCTTTTACTGTACTCGTGGCATCTGTGCTAGTTTCCTAGTATGGTCCTACACTAGTCTTTTGCCCGGTGCGTGGCACTTGAGGGCTTGTCCCGTGTCAGAGGTTGTTACCATTGCCTGGGGCCCCCGTACTCGGGAGCCTGTTGAGAAAGTACTCCGGGCTACGAGTGTGCTCGAGTTGGCAGCCCAGCAGGCGGACTCTAGAGCTGAGGGGAAAATGGTGGTTAGGATAGTGGCGTTGAGTCACTTGCAAAGCTCTCGTGGTTGGTCTGGGACACCGAGGACGGTTAGAAGTTCTACCCGGCGCAGGCCAGCCAGTCCTGTTTCTCACTGCCTCGCTCCTTGCGGCCCCGAAACTGCTTAGATAGGTCAGGCGTGGGACCGTAGTCTAGCCAGACTACGGTGGTTACTGTTGTGTACTTTGTGTCCTACCTCGCTCTGACGAGACGTGAGGGTCAGGACCTGGGTCGAGGGTAAGACATCGGTGGGCGCGCCTGACCTTTGACTAGTGGTAGTGTTTTCCATAGCTAGTGCTCCTTGTCCAGGCGGAGTCCTCTCTATCTGTGTTGACTAGCCTTGTGGTGGTCACGATGAGCAGTCGTACGGAGTTTCTGACCACGTTGTGTTCCCGTACTGCACTAGTTGTAGCTTCGCTTCCACACTTCTATTCATAGGTAGAAGATATAAACTGCTGTTATTTAATTGTTATATATCCTTCTGCCTGTTAGAGCCAGTAGGAGATTGGTAGTCCCTACTGAGCTTCTGTTGTGAAACTCATCCCTCCTTTTCCCAGGTGAGACTTATCAGTAGCGGCAGGGCGCGCGCTGGGCGGAGGAGACGGGGTGGTAGTCGAGGACCCCGTAGCTAGCAGTGGTTCCCTTTTTCCAGTGTATGTCACCCTTGAGGTATGCCCCTAAAGGATTTGTTCTTCCCCTGCCTTTTACATGTACTAGCGTGCGTGCGTTGGGGCTATACTTAGAGCGGTACACAGCGGTCTCACTCTCTTTCCTATTTCCGCTTGTACGCTTCTAGTTTAGCAGTTGACGTTTACTTCCATTACATATCCTGTTAGATATATATTATAGCCCTTCCAGGTCTCCAGATCTGTGGGTGGCGACCACGAAAATCGGGTCCTCGACGTGGGCCGAGGGTCGGGTTCTCGGGTCGTTACAGTGGTATCAGAGCTAGAGTCTGACAGGACTTGTAGTGGATTTAAACTGCAACAGAAAGTCCCAACAAGTAGTACAAGTACACTGCTAGCTGCCCGAGTGGTGTAGTTAACCTTTGTTGGTTGTGTGTCGTGCAAGACATGGCTCCGCGCAGGCGCATGCAGGTTAGAGAGCTAGTTGAGCAGCAGGGTGAGTACGAGATGCCCGCGTAGGGGCAGGTCCAGGAGGAGGTGTCTGTAGAGGAGTCAGTGGCACAACCTTAGGGTGCAGCAGCAGGTGGGTGTAATCACAGGGATTGTGCTTCCCCTCGACACATTAACGGATATTAAATATGATGGCATGGAAAATAAGATGTGATCGCCACCTAGAGTATTGCCAAATGAAGAAAAGAAAACGGGCTAACTACTCTAGGAAAGGGGTGGAAGAGAACAGAGGAATACCTGATGTCGCGGTCGTTATGACGGACGTGAACAGCTGAGAACGCGTCAGTCTTGGTGGACGTGTTTCTGGTCGCGTCGCCTTCCTTTGTCTCGTTCTCTTCTAGTGCGGGAGATGGTGAGTGGAACCTCCTTCCCTTCCTCCGGCCGGCCAGAGGATGAGAGCTCCTCATAGAACCTTGTTTGTATGCCTGCCAATCAAAGAGAAACAACAAAGAAAAGCCCTATTAGAATATGATTAGTGTAGCAACTATTCTAAAAATGAAAGGAAATAAACCAACATGAAGGGAACGAACCTGGGGTGGTTTTTAAACCCCTTGGGTTATAGGAAAACGTGGGAATGGGAAGGAATGCAACCTATCTATAAATAAAATAAAATGCATGAAGAAATAGAAGAAAAGGAGAGGGGAGGAGAATGAGTCCCATTAGGGCGACTCCCTGGCTTGATGTTCGTTCCAATGATCGTGCAGAAGCTCCTGGATGAAGTGGGGGTCACCCTCCTCACGCTCCACGCTCCATGGATGTGAAAATGAGCAAGCTTTTGAGGTGGAAATGTGAGGGAATGAGAGGAAATGAGGGGGCTGCGTGGCTAAGTCCAAATCAGTGGGGAATTCGGCAGCCCTTCGGGGTGAAAATCAGAGCTCTCTTGTCCTTGAAGAGAAGCCTTCTTTTTTATAGAGCTTTTGAGAGAGAATATCTCCTTAAAATGAGAATTAATTAAAATGGGAGATAAATCCCACCCAAAATCGGATGGAGAGTCCTTAGGAGCCTCAAGGAGAGTCCCTAGGGCCCAAATCCCGCATAAGGGGTTGAGATATTCCCTAGGGATAAAGATAAAGCCATGAGAGGATAAATAGGAGGTGGTTGCGGAGGCCTGCATGCGCAGCTGCTGTAGCGGCGTATCGTAGGGCCACGACATGGAGACGCGACAGGGCGGGGAGTCGCGACAGTATTGTCCATGTGCATGGATAATGCATGGGCTGTCGCGGCAGCCTAGACCATCGCGACTCGCGACTCAGAGACGCGGCGCCACGATGCGTCACGACTATGAAATCAAAATTATGTGAATTATTAGCCAACCACATAAATGGATAAGAGTTATTGATGCTTAAGGACTCTCTCAAGGTGATATGGACGGGATTTCAAGGTAATTTAAATTGATAATGGGCTCAAAACAAGGCTAATGATGGGCTCAAGGTGAGTGACCAATTAGGGTCCTACTGAAGTGACAAGAAATGTGGTTCAACCCATTAGTCGCAATCGGGTGTCTACAGTGGGTAGCAGCAGTAGGAGTACCAGCCTCAGCCGTAGCAGTACACAGACTTGTTTCCCTTAGTAGAGTAGTACTTTAGGAACTTGTACCAGGGAGCGTACCAGCCCAGGTAGGCAGCAGTAGGTGGTCAACCTCCAGTACCTCCCCCAGCGGTGCCGAAGCAGCAGGTAGAGCCAGAGGTGGAGCAGCTAGAGCATCAGCAACGATCGGGCACTGGGAGTACCCGGGCCGGGCGGCCGAGGATGGCGGTTACGGAGGACAGGACCGCTCTCCTTGAGAGGTTCTTGCGTCTCCGGCCACCAGTGTTCTCCGGTGAGTATGATCCAGACAAGGTAGAGAGCTGGACCCACGAGTTAGAGCGCATCTTCAAGACCATGGAGTGTGCCGAGGAGGACCAGGTTAGACTGGTGGTGTACTAGCTCAAGGAAGCAGCCCATGAGTGGTGGAGAGTTCAAAGGTAGACTCACTTTCAGGGGCAGCGGTTAGATCATATCACTTGGCAGCGGTTCTTGGAGGTCTTTCACGGCTAGTACTTCCCCGACTACGCTCGACGTGAGAGACGGGACCAGTTCCACGAGTTGGTTCAGGGTGACCTCAGTTTCTCAGTACCACCAGCGGTTCGTCAGGTTGTTGAGGCATGTTCCTCATGTCGCAGGCAGTGAGCAGGCATGTGCAGAGAGGTTCATAGCAGGGCTGCGGCCATACTTGAGGTGGGGTGTGACAGATCACATGTGTACCACCTTGGGAGAGGCCGTGGCGAAGGCCACTACCTTATCAAGGGAGACGTGGCAGCCCCAGCAGTAGTAGCAGCAGCAGCAGGGAGGAGCCTCTTCTAGGTCCTCGCCTTACCAGCGTCCTACCGGGAGCCGCGGTAGCGTGACTTCCTCTTCCTCAGGCTCGGGCAGTTCCGGTAGCTCTGGAATTCGCTCGCAGTTCAGGAAGTTGTCCACTCGTGGGGGTGGACGGAGCCGGCAGCAGAGGCGTCAGTCCAGGTTTGCAGAGCAGTCGATCCAGCAGGGAGCTGAGCAGGGCAGTCAGGAGGCAGTTTGCTACACCTGTGGCTTACCGGGCCACTTATGGAGGGATTGCCCCACGGGGCAAGCCCCGAAGTAGCAGCAGCCAGTTCAGTACGTGCAGTAGCTACCCCAGTACCAGTACCCTCCCCAGTAGCAGGCACCTCATCAGTAGCAGCAGGGGCAGCACCAGCGATAAGCTCAGCAGTTTTCGCAGCCGCAGCAGTACCAGTAGCAGCAGTTTCCTCAGCACCAGCAGCCACTGCAGCAGCAACGGCCCCAGCAGGTGCCGCAGCGTGGGCGTGGTCATGGTCGCGTGATGGCACTCACCCGGAAGTAGGTAGAGGCATCAAACCTGGTTATAGGTACTCTACCTATCCTTGATAGAGCTGCTCGTGTTTTGGTTGACCTCGGTGCTTCTTTGTGTTTTGCTTCCGAGGAGTTTTACGAGTCCCTGACTTGTCACACACCTGAGAGGCAGTGTGACATGATGGTCGATCTCCTGTTCGGTGACTACATGCGTTCTTTTGGTTACCTAGAGGGTGTGACAGTCGAGGTTGAGGGGCACCAGTTGCCGGCTAGGTTGTACGCATTGCAGCTTCGTGACTTTGACGTCATCTTGGGCATGGACTGGTTGGAGGCTCACTCGATCGTGGTTGATTGTCAGCGGAAGACCGTTCGGTTCGAGATACCTGGAGCGCCCATTCTCTACTTTCGAGGTATCCGGTCTACCCGTCGGCCATTCATTTCCCTGTGTAAGGCTCGTCGTTTGATCTGTGATGGCTGTGTTGCCTACCTTGCTTCTGTTTGTTCCTTGGAGCCTAGAGGATCTTTAGTTTTTGATGTGCCGGTTGTTTCTGAGTTCTCTGATGTCTTCCCGGAGGATCTGCCTAGTTTGCCGCCTGAGCGGGAGGTGGAGTTCTCCATTGAGCTTTTGCCTGGTACGATGCCTTTGTCCAAGGCACCTTACCAGATGGCTCCGGTGGAGTTGCGTGAGTTGAAGCGCCAGCTACAGGAGTTTCTTGAGCTGGGCTTCATTCACCCGAGTCGTTCGCCGTGGGGAGCGCTAGTTTTGTTTGTGAGAAAGAAGGATGGTAGTCTGCATTTGTGCATCGATTATCAGCAGCTGAACTAGGTTACTGTGAAGAACAAGTACCTGCTGCCGAGGATCGATGATTTTTTTGATCAGCTACAGTCGGCCAGGGTTTTCTCGAAGATTGACTTGAGGTCCGGTTACTATCAGATGCAGATCAGAGAGTCAAATGTTGGCCTGACAGCTTTCCGGTCTAGATACGGTCACTATGAGTTTGTCGTGATGCCGTTTGGGCTGACGAACGCACCCGTGACATTTATGGATTTGATGTATAGGGTGTTCGGTGAGTACCTAGATCGTTTTGTGGTTATTTTTGTTGATGATATTTTGGTCTACTCGGCTTCTGAGGAGGAGCACGAGGAGCACCTGAGGATCGTGTTGGAGACCCTGCTGAGTCACCACCTTTATGCCAAGTTCGACAAGTGCAAATTTTGGCTGAGGGAGGTGCACTTCCTCGGGCACATGATCTCGGGTTCTGGTGTGGCAGTGGATCCTGCCAAGGTGGAGGCAGTGTTGTCGTGGGAGCAGCCCACATCAGTGTCAGAGGTTCGCAGTTTTCTAGGTCTTGCAGGCTACTACCAGAGATTCATTCAGGATTTTGCCAGGATCACGGAGCCGTTGACCAGGTTGACGAGGCAGGACGTCAGGTTTGTTTGGTCAGAGGACTGTGAGCAGAGCTTCCGAGAGCTGAAGATGAGGTTGATTTCAGCGCCAGTGTTGGTCTTGCCGTCGGGCAGTGGAGGCTTTGTGGTCTACACCGACGCGTCGAGATCAGGTTTGGGTGCCGTGCTGATGCAGCATGGTGGGGTTGTTGCCTATGCTTCTCGGCAGCTCAAGAAGCATGAGGAGAACTACCCCACCCACGACTTGGAGTTAGCAGCAGTGGTGTTTGCTCTCAAGTTGTGGAGGCACTATTTGTATGGAGAAGCATTTCAGATCTTCACCGACCATCAGAGCTTGTAGTATATCTTCACCTAGAAAGATTTGAACTTGAGGCAGCGCCTATGGATTGAGTATTTGAAGGACTATGACCTTACCCTCTCCTATCATCCAGGAAGGGCTAATGTCATGGCCGATGCTTTGAGTAGGCTTGTTCACTTGAGTTCGCTGATGGTCAGAGAGTGGAGGTTGTTCGAGGAGTTGTCCCAGGGAGCATTCTACCCGTCGAGGAGCATAGACCGTGCTGTGGCATCCAGTTTGTCATTTCGGCCATCAGCGTTCAGGCAGGTGTTGCAGGCATAGTGGGCAGACCCATAGTTGGCAGACATTTTACAGATGCCAGATGTTGAGCTTGACGAGGACAGCGAGGTCAGGTTCAGAGGCCGCTTGTACGTTCCCAAGGAGGCGTGCCAGGCGCTTTTGTCAGAGGCTCATAGGTCGAGATATGCTGTTCATATTGGCTCCACCAAGATGTACCATTGCTTGAGGAGGTTCTTCTGGTGGCCAGGAATGAAGAGGGGCATGACGGAGTTCGTCGCTCGGTGCCTTACCTGTCAGCAGGTGAAGGCCGAGCATCAGCGTCCTGGTGGTGAGCTGCAGGGGTTGCCCATTCCCGTGTGGAAGTGGGACAACATCACCATGGACTTCGTGGTTGGTCTGCCCCATACCCTGCAGAGGCACGATGGTATCTGGGTGACCGTGGATCATTTGACCAAGACAGCACACTTTCTGCCAGTCAGGATGTCTTGGTCAGTGGACAGGTTAGCCAGGCTGTACATGGATAGAGTCGTTATGTTGCACGGTACTCCAGTTTTGATCGTCTCTGACAGAGATCCGAGGTTCACATCAGGGTTTTGGTGCAGTCTGCAGAGAGCACTGGGCACAGAGTTGAGGTTGAGCACAGTGTATCATCTGCAGTCAGATGGGCAGTCAGAGAGGACCATTCAGACTTTGGAGGATTTGCTGAGAGTGTGTTGTTTGGACTGGAGTGGCACCTTCCGATGGTAGAGTTCGCCTACAACAACAGTTACCACTCGAGCATCGGAATGGCGCCATACGAGGCTTTGTATGGTCGCCCGTGCAGGGCACCTCTTCAGTGGTTTGAGGTTGGAGAGAGGCAGCTTTTGGGACCAGAGTTAGTGTAGCAGTGCGTAGATACAATCAGGCTGATCAGGCAGAGGCTACAGACAGTGCAGAGTCGGCAGAAGAGTTATGCAGACAGCCGCAGGAGACCGTTACAGTTCGGCGTTGGTGACCTTATTTTCTTGCGGGTCTTGTCGACCAAGGGTGTTATGAGGTTTGGAAAGAAGGGAAAGCTCAGTCCCAGGTACATTGGGCCTTTCCCGATCTCAGAGAGGGTCGGCGAGGTGGCGTATAGGTTGAGTCTTCTGGAAGAGCTGGCAGGTGTGCACAACATTTTCCATGTTTCACAGCTCAAGAGGTACGTCGCAGATCCTTTGCACGTGTTGGACTACTCACAGCTTGAGGTAGCGCCAAACTTGTCAGTACCAGAGTACTCGATCAGAGTTGTCGACCGCAGAGTGCATCAGTTGTGCTGGAAGTAGATTCCGCTGGTTAAGGTCATTTGGCAGAACCGCGTTGGTGGTGAGGCCACCTGGGAGCGCGAGGATGAGATGTAGGAGCAGTTCCTTTATTTGTTTGATTGATTGGTATGTCTTCTCGCTGTACTGCTTTCCGGTTTGAGACCGAGTTGTTTTTATTTCGAGGATGAAATATCTTAAGGTGGGTGGGATGTAAGACCCGGCCCCCTTGGGCCCTTTGGCCCCGTCCTCAGGGTTGCGACAGGTGCCCTGGCTGTGACTTGGTCATGCCAGATCGGCCTGCCACGACAGGTTGGTTTGCGCCGTACCCGGCTATCGCATTCTTGTCGCGGCGGGGGTAGCCGTCGCGTCTTTTTTGCGACGTCTGAAGGTGTCGCGACTGCTTTTTGACAGACGTGACCGCTGTCCTCTTTGTTAGAATGGCTTTTTTGGGTGTCAGGCACGCACTGCGTTGACGCGGCCTGGTCAGCCGTCCTAATTGCTTTTCCAGTTTTCGAGGTTTGACCACCTTTTTGGGGTCGCACCTAGGGTGGCCGTCGTGACATGGTCGTGTCGCCTATGGATGTCACGACACGTCAGTTGTCGCGCCGGGTCGGACAGTCGTGTTCTGGGGGCCGTTGGTTTAAAACTGAATGCCACGCCCATTCTCCCCCTCACCCCTTCCTCTCCTCTTCTTCCCCTCTCTTTCCCTTTGAGCTCCCCTTGCATTTTCTTGGTGTTCTTTCGAGCTCGAGGCGTTCGTACTGAGGAGGGTGTCATCCCGTTCGTGCAGGGGACGTGGTCATGTCGTTTGGAGCGAGGAGGAGGCAGTCATTCCTACGAGAAGGCCCCAATAGGTTTGCTCTTCGCGTAGAGGTAGGGACCCTTGATCCTCTCGCCCTAAGCATGATCCCCTCCCCTTAGAGATGGTGTTTCCTTGTGGTTTGTGGTTGTGGGAGAGTGAGGATCCATGCTCGTGGTTGAGTGAGTTTTTCCCCTTTGAGCGTAGATTCTTGTTAAATCCATGTTTGTGGGGTTGTATGGGTGGTTTGCATGATTTACAGCTTTCAATACATGTTAAGCATGCTCCCCTCCTCCTATGGAATGCTTGTTTTGTGTTTTTGGGGCAGTCTTCGGAAGAAGCGCTCCGGAACCCCCCTCTGCTGAAGACGCGACCATTATGGAGGTCGTGATCTTGTCGCGAAACCTTGTCACAACGGCTACGGCCGCTGCGACAGCGTCGCGATAGGGTAGGGCGTCGCGACCCCGATGCATCGCGACTTCAACCGAGAGACAGGTTTTGGTCTTCGCCGTTTCTGCTTCTTTTACTGTACTCATGGCACCTGTGCTAGTTTCCTAGTATGGTCCTACACTAGTCTTTCGCCCGGTGCGCGGCACTTGAGGGCTTGTCCCATGTGAGAGGTTGTTACCGTTGCCTGGGACCCCCGTCCTCGGGAGCCTGTTGAGGGAGTACTCCGGGCTACGAGTGTGCTCGAGTTGGTAGCCCAACAGGTGGACTCTGGAGCTGTGGGGAAAACGGTGGTTAGGACAGTGGCATTGAGTTGCTTGTATAGATCTTATGGTTGGTCTGGGATGCCGAGGACGGTTAGGAGTTCTACCCGGCGTAGGCCAGCTAGTCCTGTTTCTCACGGCCTCACTCCTTGCGGCCCCAGAATCGCTTGGAGAGGTCAAGCGTGGGACCGTAGTCCGGCCAGACTATGGCAGTTACTGTTGTGTACTTTGTGTCCTACCTCGCTCTGACGAGATGTGAGGGTCAGGACCCGGGTCGAGGGTAAGACGTCGGTGGGCGCACCTGACCTTTGACTAGTGGTAGTGTTTTCCGTAGCTAGTGCTCCTTGTCTAGACGGAGTCCTCTCTGTTTATGTTGACTATCCTTGTGGTGGTCACGACGAGCAGTCGTACGGAGTTTCTGACCACGTTGTGTTCCTATACCACGAAGACTTCTCAGCAGCGGCAGGGCGCGCGCTGGGCAGAGGAGATGGGGCGGTAGTCGAGGACCCCGTAGCTAGCAGTGTTTCCCCTTTTCCAGTGTACGTCACCCTTGGGATATGCCCCTAAGGGGTTTGTTCTTCCCTGCCTTTTACTTGTACTAGCGTGCGTGCATTGGGGCTGTACTTAGAGCGGTATGCAGCGATCTCGCTCTCTTTCTTGTTTCTGTTTGTACGCTTCTAGTTTAGCAGTTGACGTTTACTTCCGTTACATATCATGTTAGATATATATTATAGCCCTTCCGGGTCTCTGGATCCGTAGGCGGCGACCGCGAAAATTGGGTCCTCGGCGTGGGCCGAGGGTCGGGTTCTCGGTCGTTACAAATTGCTTGCACATTTTCACTGTTCACTTTATCTGTTGGTGCCACTGCTTCATGTCCACACTCACTTACCGTTTTGCTTTGCCAATTACAATTACCTATACATGAATACTTTCTGCTCTAACATGCTGTCCATTATCTGATTCCATCTGCTTTCTTGCTCTGTAGACTAGCAATACTTGATATAGTACTATGAAACTTTGTTCTTCCCATTATTCCATTTCTTTATGCTACCTGCTACTTTTCTATTGCACACATTGGTTATATCTAATACTTGTCAAATACTCTACAAATTCTGCTCTCAGTAACACTTTTAATTCTTTCCATTTCTATTACCATTCTGACTTTAATTGAACATAAATCTGACTTACTAAAAACCATCTTATCAACTACCATCGGAAGGAAATATTCTTTTTTCCATAGTATTATTATCATATTCTGCTCTTACTCTCTTATCTAAGGATAAAACTGCACATTCGACTTTACATATGCTCTGCCACTAACTTTGTTCAATTCTTTCAATTAACTGCTAACCAACCCAAAAGCCTTCTCTGTTTAACCGATTAAGTCTTTCCATCTGCATTCCACACTCATTCATCTTAGGAGTTTCAAACTGTACACATTACTTATTCTTCCTGTTTTACTCTACCATAGCCTCATCTATTCTTTATTCTTTAACCAATCTGTCTCTGCTAGCACATCAAATTCTGACAATTACTCTAATGAAAGAATACTTCTGCTCAACTAGATTCCTTGCTCTGCACTATTCCATAACCTCTTACTATACATCACTTTAATCATCTGACTATAACCATCTGCTGACCTTCTGTACTCATCTCTTCTTCTAATCAATAGTATTCAACTTTAAATTTACTGCCACTGTATTAAACACATTACCATGATCTGTCCTTTCTGATTCCCCTCTCCACATTGTTGCTTTATAATCTCTGTATCTGCTCTTATTGTACTCTGTTGTTACATCTCTATTTCTATTCACTGGAACCATTACTGCCATAACTCTAATGCTGACACTAGTAATCCTACAATTTAAATTTATATCTTACCAAAAGCTTGATCCCATTACCATTAACACATTTTTTTTTGCAAACCTTTATTTGCTAACACTAATATTTTGCAGTCCTCTCTTCCCTGAATCAATCTTTCTTTATCTCTTCCATTCCACTTTCTTTCTAACAATCTTAATCCCACTCAAAGTTGGAACATCTTTCCCAACACTTGATCTATTCTTACTAATTCTTTGAATCTTATTCAAAGTAACTTGATTTCAATTACCTGATCTTATACCGTTACCTTGCCTTTACTGTCACAATATACTGAACATTTCTACAGAACATCACAAAATCTTATTACAACACTGCACGTATAACAAACACTCCTGCTAATAGCAACAATATGTCATTCAGAACTACTATCTGTTTACCCATTACTAATCCTTAACTAGTCTCAAAAATATGTTTCAGCTCAACAACCTATTTATTCCCTCTTTCTTTAATCAACCATTCTCATTTTTGTACTTTTCACAATCCTGAACAAATCCTTCTAATATTAACAAACATCTTTGATTATAACACACACTTAATTTCATTGCCACAAATTGATGTTCCTCTGTTTACTAATACCTCATCTAATGCTAATCTAAATCACTTAATTATCTTAAATCTTCCACTTCATTGATCTCATTAGCATCTAAATAGTTTCTCATAACCCACTGACACAAATCACAAACATAACACTTACTTTTATCAGATTTCTCAATCTTTTATAGCTAACAATCTCTAACACAACAATGTTCTATTTTGTCACACTATCTGCACTGTTCCTCTATTACACTGCTATCCTCATAGCAAATTCTGTTTACACATATTCACTTCTACTGCCGTGTACCTGTCTCTGCTAATCCTCTTCTTCACTAACAACACTTTCATCACACCCAACCATATCTCTCTTAAAAACAACTCTACAAATTCCTTCTCAACTCCCGCTGCTTACCAAATCAGTTCTCAACAACCAATTATCAACTGCCAACCCCACAAACATGTACACACAATCTTACACCCAAAAACACAGGTGAGAACCACGTAAAACCACAGACTTACTACCAGCAGTGGACATTTAACCATATTTTGGGACATTGTAACCTTAATGTCTTTTCATATTCTAACTAGATCATGCTCTGATACCAACTGTAGCGACCCTGGATATTTATACCCAATAAGGAGCCATATCCAAGTCCGCCTCCTGTGATTGGATCGTAGTCTCGCAAGGGATATCTCACACCAGTGTCTAGTAAGAATATAAAAGACAATCACAAGAATATTAGATACAAGAAAGTACATGTTCTCATATTCATTTACCACAAATTACACTGTCCCAATACAATATTACATGTCCAAGAGAAAAGTACAACTACTTGGGGCATACCCCAAGGGACCAAAGCTCACCCTAAACACAACTACAACTCAACTGCTGGCGATATAAGTCTGCCACAACGCTGCTGGAAGCCAAACATACGTCAAACCCTGAAAAGAACTGTAAGGGAATGAGCCTCAACAATAGGCTCAGCAGGGACCTCCCAAAAACATAAGAAACCACCAACTGAAAGAAGGAACCAAGTCCTCAACCCCTAAGGGTCTCACTGTAGCACCAACTAAACCACTACTGAAGAAACTAACAATAAACATAATTAAACTGAATTAAACATCAACACACTAGCTGACACAGCTCATAGGAAACAAAGGAAGCAACATGACTAGTGTAGAAATACCAGTCCACCATAGTAACAAACGAGTAAAACAAAAGCCACAAAGGCCAACCACCAATGAACAGTAACGAGACTGATCACAACATACCAGTCCATCACAATACCCACGGTAACAAACACAACGGAGAACTACCCACACAAGAGTACAACACTACAAGTGGAATGTCATACAATGTGACCCCCATAGAAACTGGTCCACCTCAACCCCTGAAAAGGCTAGCACACTGCGTACCATAACAACCAACAACCCACATAGGGAACATGTACCTAAAGCCACGAGTTACCACAACTGAACCACAAGTACCACTGTGCCACCAGTACGACACAGAACAAACAGTCACAAACTACAACGGGTGAGTCACCACTCACAAGCCACAACCAATGGTAAAGCACGAGTCAGAAGGAATAATGCCATCACACGAGAACGGACTACTGGGTCATGATGTCAGTATCTAATCCGGACAACACAACACAAGAACTACCTCTCAGTATTGCAGTCAAGGACGAAAGGTCCAACTGCCTCTCCACAACCACACAGTAAAGCTAAAGAATAGTGGAGACCAACCAACACCACATCTACAGGCCACACCATTGTAGGCTCATGCTTGGCACCTTTAGAGACTCTGGCCTGAGCTCTCTAAAGTGAAGCACTGAAAAATAGGACTAGCTGGGGCCCAGTACGTCTATTGGTGTCCGTACCTCCAACCACGAGTGCGCTACAAGCGACCGAGTACACCCACAACACACAAGTCACTGCCCCACTGCCGTCTTTCCATCAGACGAACATACAACTCAAACACAAGAGTGAGGGTGTCCAGGATGATGACACAGAGCTCGACGGTACACACAGTATCAGGACAAACCCCAAGCACAACAAACCATAACATGCTTGGCTCATACAGAACCTGGGGTACTCGGCTGAAGAGGCATTCTGGAATAGACGTCAGACCACTACACTCAGCGAACACACAAGCCACGTCAATCATTTACCACATGCACAAAACTTATACCACGGTACATACATCATAACTAGCTCGCAACTGGTCACCACGTGACCTCCAAGCAACTACACACTATTATGCACATGAACCACATGACCACATTATAGCCTTACTTGTCATTGGTCATCTCATGACCTCCATAGCAACACACCTCCATGCACACAAATCACACATATGCATCACATAACCTTTATACCATAATTAGCATGATTAACATAATCATCATAACTAACACAACTCGTTACTAGTCATAAACCAAACCATTAACCTAAACATGCTTTACTAATATGAAATCAACTTAAACACCTTAATAGCACCCTAGAAAACCAAGGCTAGGTCAACACAAGACCCTTACTGCCCAACCACTATAGCACAACACAAACCTCGGAAGCTAAAACACAACGAACATAGTCCTCTCCCTTAAGAACGCGACAGCCTGCCCAGATGCGATTACAAACCTAACGCGACAGGGCCCATTGTCGTGACTAGAATGCGGCGGCCCGATACGTCGCCTTCAAACCTAGTAGTCAAACTCCGATAATCAAAGTGCATATCGCGATGGGACGATACGTTGCGATAAAGACAACACCAACCCGTACACCAAATCACGACGGACCACACCAACGCGTTCAACAAGAATGTGACGGAACTAGTGGTCACGTTAAAAATCAACTGATCTAACCCAATCGGAACACATGAACCTGATGGCCCAAGGTGTCGCGTTCAAACCAATATGCGATAGTTCAGCCCATCGCCTTCTCAGGCAGACAGCTCAACCCCATTTCCTCCTCCAGAAAACCATCCGAAAACCATCCACACACCATGTAATTCACACTTTAGCTCATAAAATGAAGACTGAGCTACCACGTACTATAATATCATGCTTTTAAAGCTTTAAACTATTTAAATAACACAAAATAAAAGGGGAAGTCTCCCTACCAACTCGAAGAACCAGCAGAATGCAAGAAACGCCACACCGCCAGCAAGTCCACACTCTGAGCGTCCTCCTCGCGTGGAACCCATGCCAAGCCAGCCACCAGGAAGCCGAAAACACCAGAAGAGCCGCAAAACCTCCTCCCCTCCACCTGACAGAGCCACCTCTACTCTGTCTGGTCCGAAGCAGAGCAATAAATGCCACAGTCAAAATCGCGACGTAGGCAGACGTCACATTTAACATGCATTAAACGTGACGGACCAAATCGTCGCCAAATGCGTTGCGCACTGGAAAGGCGATTTGGTGAATCGCGATGTAGGAAGCCGTCACATTCAAAACGCGATGACATACCCCATCGCTTTCTTCACCAGAAAACCTGCAAGCTATATGGGCTAAAACGTAAGGCCTACAACACCCAAACAAGACCTGAAAGCCACAACCAGGGCTCATTGACCCCACATTGGCCATGAGCACCATGACAGAACCATCAAACACGGATTCGAACAGCCACAACATTACAAAGTTATACTTCGACTGGTGAAGGTTTGCACTAAAAGTTCTATCGATTACTGTCTAAGTGTCACATTAATTATAGAAGAAATTTCATTCCGATTGATGAAGGTAATATGCGTCAGGTTAAGTGAATGTGTTTCCTGTTTCGATTGCTGAAGGTAATTCACGACAGGTTAAGTCGGCGCATTTCCTGTATATCAATTGGAGAAGAAAATCTTAAGTGTTCTTCCAATTGGAGAACAAAAGTGTCTATCTATTGGAAGTGTTTTTCCGATTGGTGTTAAAATCTTTCGATTGGTGAACAAATATTCAGCAGTATTCTGATTGGTGTTATGAATGCTTTATTTTGCTTCGATTAGTGAACACTCAAGTTTTTTTGTTTCGATTGGTGTTATAAATGTTATATCTTATCGATTGGTGACCAAATAGCTTTAATATCATTCTGATTGATGTTGTTTACATACTGATTGCTTTTGATGTGTTTTTAAACACATCGATTGGTGAACAAAATATCTTGGCACCAATGAAAATTCAAATATCTTTCAAAAATTTTAAGTTATTCATGTTGTGTGCTTCCTATATTTTCATGGTAGGTAAGCAAGGTGTCAACAGAAAATGAGGGCTCAAAGGTCTCCTTATTTCTTGCAAGAAAGAAAGGCACTTACCTAGTATAGCTGGCTGTCAGCAAGAAATATGGACTAAAGACAAATGAGGTATGGGCTGACTAACGCATAACCTCTCCTACTAACATTCTCTTCTATGCATTAAATGTATGCAGATGTCTAGTTCTCTCATGAGGCATTTGTTAGATAAACCTAAAGTCCTTGAAAAACATGCATAGAAAACTCTCTTCTATTCCAAGTATCCGTTAGACTCAAAGAAGACATCTGTTAGACTCAAGAAGAAAAGAAGCAATGGGAAGACCTCCAACGGATCTATGTAAAAGTATTTTTCAAAGGATGCATAAAAGGATGAAGGCCTTCTAAGCAGAAAAAAATGATGAATTACACATGCAAAAGTTAGAAGCTTTCTGCTCAAGCATTCCAAGCGATTTAAGCCTTCACTCCTTCACAACTCTCTCTGCGTGTCTTTGTAAATCTAAGAGAGAGTTTCTAGCCTGAGATTCTTGTGTTCTTTTTGAAAATATTTTTAGATCTCAAGTTGTTGTTTGAGATCAAGCAAGCCAAGTTCTTCATTTCCAGAACTTGTTCTCCACAACTTGCTCCTTCTTTTCTAAAGATAAGTAGAGTTATTCCTCTTCCTGTGGGAAGTGAGGACTAGCATGGGAGCTGGGGGTTGTGCCCCTTGTTGAGGGGAAGACTAGCTTGTGTTAGGTGTTGAGAACCTGCTAGGGTTTGTACTATTGAGTTACTTCTGAGCTCGTAAAAGAAGCACTTGAATGAAGTGAAATGGTGGATTGCCTTCTTGTCTGGAAAGAGAAGAAGACCAATTGGGGTGCTAAGTGTTTTCGCTTTGTATAGAAGGGAGGACCAGCAGGGAGTTGGGTGTTATATGTCCTTAAGGTGGCTTGTTCACTTGGTTAGTGAAATGCCAAGTGTCGTTAGGGATTGGACGTAGGACTTATTTTTGGAAGGGCCGAACCAGGATAAATTTCATGTGTCTTATGTGTGTGATTGCTTCCACTCCTTCGATTTCCATTGCACATGTTTTTATTCACTAACTAAAGATTAAAGTGTTGAATTTGCTTTCAGATTTATGTTTCTACCTATTCACCCCCCCTAGGTGATCCTGCCTTGCTGCCGCGGACCAACAAGTGTATCAGAGTTGTGATCTCTGTTGATGCACTGATACCAACAAGTGGAATCAGAAGCTCTGTAAAGAAGATCTAACGATATTAAGAGTAAAGATCAATGGTAGCTCAAAGTTATGCTGAAGGTCAGTCCGTCACAAGACCTCCCCTCTTTGATGTTGAAGACTACATATACTGGAAGATGCATATGGAGTTCTTCCTAAAAGGCTATGACTGTAACGGCCCTAGATATTTATGCCCAATAAGGCTCCATATCCATGTCCGCCTCTCGCGATCGGACCGAAGTCTCGAAAGGGATAACGCGCATAAGTGTCCAGTAAGAATATAAAAGGCAGCAACAACAGTATAAGACACAAGAAAGTACATGTGCTCATACCTGTAAACAACAATGTACAACTGTCCCAATACATTATTACATGTCCATTAAAAGAGTACAACTACCTGGGGCATACCCCGAGGGAGCACAAGCTCACACAACGCGACTAACTCTACTGCTTGTGGTACAAGTCTATCACAATGCCTCCGCAAGCCACGCAACGGCAAACCCTTGAAAAGAACTGTAAGGGAGTGAGCCTCAACAAGTCACTGGCTCAGTAGGGACCTCCCAAAAACAACACCTGGAAACTGAAGAGACCTCAACCCTAAAGGGTCTCACTGGCATCACCGATAGCCAAACCACAACATATGCTCATTAAACATAAATAAGCTGCGGTTAAATATAACACATCAACTCACCTAATACTCGGAAAGTAAGAGGGAACAACAGGACTACTACAACACTACTAGTCCACCAAACAACTGAATGCCTAAACCATAAGCCTCACAGGCAAACCACTGCCTAGGCTAAAAGTCTCACAGGCGAACCTCAAACATGAGGGTAACAGGATTGCTAACCAGAAGCTAGTCCACTATACCCTTTAATCACAATCTATTAGAAAGCTACCCTCAAATGGGTACAACATAGCAAGTGGAGGGTTCAACAACACAACATCCACGGAGCACCGCTCCACCTCAACGCCTGAAAAGGCTGGTACACAATGTTCCACGAGAAATAGATACCCATGAAGGGTATAGGTACCTACCACCATGAGGTACCACCTTAGGACCACAGTCACTATTGTGCTACTATCGTGACACACCTCAACAGATATAACCTTAACCAATGAGTCACAACACACAGGCCACAACCAGTGGCAAAGCACGAGTCGGAAAGAATGACGCCACCACGCGGGAACTGACTACTGAATCATGACGCCAATATCCAACTCGGACAACAGAGCACAAGAACTACCTCTCAGTCTTGCAGTCACAGACGAAAGGTCCAACTGCTACTCCACAACCATAAGCCAAGGAACAGTGGAGACCAACTAACACCACACCTGCAGACCAGTAGCTGCAGGTCCATGTTGGACACCTTTAGGGACTCCGGACCGAGCTCCCTAAAGTGAGGCACTGGAAACACATGACTAGCTGGGGACCAGTACGTCTACTAGTGTTTGTACCCCCAACCACGAGCGCACTACATGTGACTGCACACCCATAAACACAAGTCGTTGTCCCCAGTCATCTTTCCCTCAGCCGGACGTACAACTCAAACACATGAGTGAGGGTGTCCAGGAAGACGACTTAGACCTCATTGGTACACACCGTACTGGGAGACACCCAGAGCACAACAAACACATGTGTCTGGCTCACACAGAACCTGGGGTACCCGACTGAAGAGGTATTTCGGAATAGGTGCCGGACCACCAGACTCGGCAACACACAAACCATTGTACATACATATACAACCTTTATTACAGACCACGATACAAGTGTCAGGTATAGCTTGTCACCGGTCACCGTGTGACCTACAAGCCAACCTACATTAATACATACTTGAAACCACAATGTCCTATAATAACCTTGCCAATCATAAGTCACCCCGTGACCTCCATGGCAACACACAACACCTTACACATTAACCCCTTATCTCAATACAATAATGAACATGGCATAAAGTACATGATTCACTAACTATACATATATCAATCCCACACATGGTGAACTAACGTATCTATCTTAAATAGTCTTTAAAAGACAGTAAGGAATAAGGCTAGGTTCACACCAGAACCTCACTGCCCAACCATCACAAACAAACCACAAAAGCTGAAACGCGATGGACATAGGCGTCGCCTTTCAAATCGCAACAGCATGTCCAGTCGCCATTCAAAACCTTAACGCGACAGGGCCTAGTGTCGCGACCATATCGCGACGGCCCGATATGTCGCCTTTAGGCTCGATCTGTCAAACACGACAGTCAATATCCAAATCGCGACAGAACGATATGTCGTGACAAGGACCACACTAATCACTACATTAAATCACGACGGACCACACTGTCGCGTTCCAGAAGAAAGCGACAGGTCAAGTGGTCACGTCCTAACCACCGCCATAGCATATTGGACAAAACAGAAATGTGACGATGCAGCACGTCTCATTCATACCATGAACGCGACGGTGCACCCCGTCGCATTTCAACTGCGACAGTGAGTTCAGCTCACAGGCTGAACCCACCTTCTCCACAGGAAATCCAATACAAATTCGATACAAATTCCAAACTAAAGCATTAAATAGAATATGCTAAATATGGAAAACCACCCACACTTGCCTCCACCCTTTACAACCTTTTAAAACAAGGAAAAGAAGTAGGAAGTCTCCCTACCAGCTGAAGGAGCCCGAAGAACGCGGAAACCACCACATCGCCGGCACACCCACACTCCAGACACGTTCCTCGCGTGGACACCGCGCCACAGGAACCACCAGATGCTGGAAATCAGCACATGAGGCGCCACAACAACCTCCCCTTTGCCTGGATAGAGCTCCTCTGCTCTGTCTGGGTGAAACAGAGCATTTAAGTCACATTCAAAATCGTGTCGTAGGTAGATGTCGCGTTTAACATCTAAACGTGACGACCCTAACCGTCACCTTTCGGAAACCAACACGCCCCTCAACATAAAGACGGTTCTGTGAATCGCGACATAGTAAGCCGTCGCGTTTCAAAACATGACGACATACCCCGTTGCGTTCACAAACAGTGAACCAACGGGCCATTTGGGCTGGAACGTCCGGCCCACAATGCCCACACAACGCACAGAAACCACAAACAAGGCCCAATTACTACCTCTTGGTGAAGAGCACCACTCCAAAACCGTTAAACACGGATCCAAAATGATTGGGTCATCAAATTACTATTACCTAAAAAGGAATGTCGTCCTCGACATTCAGAACAGAACCACGGCAAGCCAGACTATCACCTAAAAAGAAAATAAACCATATACAGAAGAAGTAGGATACAATTTCTCTGCACTTGCCTTTCAAATCATCTTGCACTAACTGACTCAATCTGTTCAATTCCGTACCTGTTATGCTTTTCCTTTCTCTTTAATTCTTTTCATAGCTGCTCTGCTCTTTTGTGTCAATTCCCTTTCCTTACCTTTCAACTGTATGCGAGTCTGCCTTGCTGTTAGCGCTTTATCTCCTTGGACTCAACCTGCCTCCATATTTTCCTGGCTGTGTTTGCAACATTTTTCTCTGGGCCGCTTCTGTTGCTCAAAACTTTTTATTACACACTGCCATTCTGAGGTATGCTGTTATATAAAACCATCTTTAAATTCAAATTTGATGATCAGTTTATCTCCATGTAATTTAAATTAATTACATATTTATTTTGGTGATTAACAAAACTAAAACAAAGTTTAATCTAACATATTTTCTATGAGATTTGAGTACAGGAAATGAAACAAGGAATAACAAGCTAAATGGGTAACCATTATTTACTATGTAGCAATGTAAGTTCCAAAGCATGAAATTTTCTAAGTACACATCGACTCTCTAGTTGTTATAACGATTTCCTTAGAATCACAACGATTTCCTCATTCACATCGATTTTGGTTCTATAACGATTTCATAAGTCATTGCCACTCTATTACAGTCTATCTCATAATGATTCGCTAAGAAATCGCAACGTTTTGCCTCTCATAACGATTCGGTAAGTGATCGCAACGTTTTACCTCTCATAACGATTCGCTAAGAGATCGCAACGTTTTGCCTCTCATAACGATTCGGTAAGAGATCGCAACAATTTGCCTCTCATAACGATTCGCTAAGAGATCACAACGATTTGCCTCTCATAACGATTCGCTAAGAGATCTCAACGTTTTGCCTCTCATAACAATTCGGTAAGAGATCGCAACGATTTGCCTCTCATAATGATTCACGAAGAGATCACATCGATTTGATTCACAACGATTTGGTTATCGCGACGATTTCTTAAGTGAGAACAACGATTTGCTCTCACAACGATTTCTTAAGTGAGAACAACGATTTGCTCTCACAACGATTTGGTTATCGCAACGATTTCTTAAGTGAGAACAACGATTTGCACTCACAATGACTTCAGCTTCACAACGACTCGTTAAGTCTCATAACGGTTTGATCCTTGTAATGATTCGATAAGTTAAACAACGACTCTGTCACTGTAATGATTCATTTAGTTACATAACGACTTGGTCGCCGTAACGATTCGATACAGCAAACAATGATTTGCTCACATCATTTTATCTCTAACAACTTGCTCATAACGATTTGCTTATAGAGTCATAACGATTTGTCTATATAATGATTTGTATATGCATCGGTTTGCTTATAAGTGCACATCGATTTACATGGATATCAACTCATTTGCATAACGATTTCATAAGTCATGCATGTAACGATTTCATGGAATATAACGTCTTGATATTTGAACTCATTTCTGAGTTCGTTGAAAAGTCAAAGTCTTCACGTATATATTTCTGACAACCGTGCATTTATTATGACAGAACGTATCACTGCAGTGCATGCAAACGATATCTTCTATTTCCGTACTTATTCTGTAAATATCTTTTAGAAGAACAGAATGGAACTTCTATTTCTATATAAAATCAATCTAACGTTGACTGATAACAAGAGACAGTCCAGCTGTCTATTGTTTTAGCATTTAATGCTTGCAGGTCTCTGACAGCGCACCTCAATACAACGTTGGACAATATGGAAGATAACGGATATCAGAGAAGATTCTCTCTCTCTTGTTGTGTGCATGGAAAGCTAAAGACTGCTGTACAGTGGCATGCAGTCTAACGTAAACAAAAGCTTAGAGACAACGGGCACTTCAACGTTCAAATTTTAAATAGAAGATATATAAAGAAGACTGAAGCTCCAGAAGAACACAACTTTCAGATTGAGAATACCAACGACAATCTTTCACAAGTTTTTCTGCGAGCATCTCGAAGAGCCAAGCCTCACTCCTCTGATTGTTTAGCTCTTAGCTCTCTGCATTCATTGTGTTAGTCTTGAGAGCTTCTGTAAACTGAGAGTGTCCCTCACTGTAGAACTTTCCCTCTCAGTCTTAGCTTCAGATCTAGCATTGTATTAGCTTGATCTAGGGGCTTGATCTCATTTCACATTCTTGTGTTTTTGTGTTCCCTTGGTGTTGAAGGAAGACCTGGGGGTTCCAGGGTGTGTGTTCCCTTCGAGTAGAAGGAAGACCTGGTGGTATCCAGGGTGGTGTATTTCCTCTTCAGGTTGTGAAGAGAAGACCAGCTGTGACTGGGTGTGTAAGGGTCCATAAGGGGGACTGTACCCTTGGTTAGTGAAAGCCTGAGTTGTTGCTCAGGGACTGGACGTAGGACTCCTAAGGAGAGGGGATCCGAACCAGGATAAATTCTTATGTAGTGTGATTGCCTTTGTGTGTTTGTTGTTTATCTTTACTAACACTAACATCTATCAAAGTGTTTTTGTTAATCTCTTTGTGAACAGATTTTAGGTTCTCAATATTTTTAAGAGTCCCATTCACCCCCCCTCTGGGCTTGCTAGCTGGGCAACAAGTGGTATCAGGGCTAGTCTCTTCGTCAAAGAAGAAGATCCAACAACCTGAAGAGAAAAGATCAAATGGCAGCCCAAGGTCACTCTGAAGGTCATCCAGTTAACAGGCCACCGCTGTTCGATGGAGAAGATTACACCTATTAGAAAACAAGAATGGAGTATTTCCTACAAGGTCTCGACTATCAGATCTGGTCAATAGTTGAATAAGGTGATCTTTTGGTTACTAATAAAAGAGATAAGTGGACTGAAGACGACAAGAAAAAAATCTCCCTAAACTGTAAAGCCAAGAGCATTCTATGCTGTGCTCTTAGCAAGAAGGAATTCAACAGAATTTCCGCCTGTAAATCCGCCATGGAAATGTGGGAAAAGCTCAGGATCACATACGAAGGCACCGACAAAGTTAAGGAAACCAGGATAGACATACTGGTGACACAATATGAAAGGTTTCAGATGCAGCCAGGAGAGTCAATAACCCAAATGTTTAGAAGATTTACAAACATCACAAATGGGTTAGCCAGTCTTGGAAAGACTTACGAAATGGGAGACATGGTAAGAAAATTTTTGAGATCTCTACCATCTTCTTGAACTCCCAATGTAATAGCTATAGAAGAAGCCAATGACCTGAAAGGATGTCATTGGAGAAACTCGTCGGGTCCCTTATGGCCCATGAAATCAACATGGATAGACTGGGAGAGTCTTCGAGCAGAAAGAAACACTCAAATGCTCTCAAAGCTGAAGAAGACTTGTCAGAGGAGTTTTCAGACAACAATGAAAGCAATGAAGATGACGAAGATGAAGAAGTGATGTTATCAAGAAGGCTACAAAGAATACTAGCAAAGAAGAAAAAGTATCAGTCCAATACAAGATATTTCAAGAAAAACAAAGACTTTAAGAAGACAGAAGGAAAGGATCAAAAGAAAGCTGAGCCTACATGCTATGGGTGTAAGAAGCCCGGACATATGAGAGCAGAATGTCCGAAGATGAAGAAAAGTGAATTCAGAAAGAAGGAAAGCTCAAGAAAACCAAGAAGATTCAATAAGAAAGCTATGGCAGTGGCTTGGGACAACAGTAGTGACTCAGACAGCGAGTCAAGCTCAAGCAAAGAAGAAGAAGAAGAAGCCAACTTAGCACTCATGGCCAACACTGAAGAAAAGGTAACATCAGACTCATCTTTCTCTTCCTGTAATGATTCAGATGATTTGGAAGAAGCTTTTAATGAACTTTATAGTAAATATAAAGAAGTATCTAAATTACTAAAAGCTAGTAAGAAAAATGTTGCTTGCCTTGAAAATACGAATTCAAATTTAAAATCAGAAAACGAGCAAATGAAGAAATAAATCACTGAACTTAAAAGAAGAAATGATCTGTTATGCGAAGATCTGAAAGATAAAAATAAATAAATAATAAAATTAGAAAAACAAGAAACCTTAGACGAATTGAAAAAGGAAATTAAAACTCTAACAGAAGAAAATGAAAAACTATATAGTACACTAGAAAAATTCACAAACATGAAAATTTCCTTAATATTAAAAGGTGCTAGACGATCAGGAAAAAGAAAACAAGGATTAGGCTATACACCCCCAGATAATGAAGACACAATAGTATACCCTAAAACGTATCCAACTCCTAAATTTGTAGCTGAACAAGATACTTCATATAAATCAAACATTAAGTATGCTCCGTATGAAAGGGTAACTAAAACAACATGCTATAGCCATTGCAACAGACTAGGTCACAGTAAAATAACTTGTCCAACCAAACATAAAAAATGGATAATTAAAAGAAAAATTGATGACACTAACCAACCAGGACCCAAAAGAACTTGGGTACCTAAAGCTTGATATTTTCATTTCAGGGAAACCTTCGAGCATCCAAATGGTATTTGGATAGTGGATGCTCAAGGCATATGCCAGGTAATAGAAAGCTGTTCTCTCACCTCGAAGCTGAAGAAGGCACAGTGACATATGGAGATAATGGAAAAGGAATAGTGATAGGATGCGAATCTGTCGGCAATAAAGATAAAATGTTTATTGAAGATGTACTATGCGTAAAAGGTCTGAAGCACAACCTAATCAGCATAAGCCAGCTATGTGATAAAGGACATCAAATTAGATTCCAAGAGTCCAAGTGCAGTATCATAAAGGTCGGAGAAGTGATTTTCGAAACTAACAGAGAAAAGAATCTGTACGTGCTTTACTTAGAAGAATTAAAGGATCAGGATATCTGTTTAGCAGCAAGTAAGGAGCAGTCAACTGAGCTATGGCACATAAGATTGGGCCATTGCAGTTTGGATGGCATGAGAAAGTTGATCAAGAGAAGCCTGGTGGAAGGTCTACCAAAGGTCAGCACAAGAATGGACGGTGTCTGTGGACCATATGTAAAAGGAAAGCATACCAAGTCATCTTTCAAGTCAAAGACTGTGGTAACAACCTCTAAACCCTTAGAACTCCTTCATATGGATTTATTTGGGCCGATGAAGACCACAAGTCTTGGAGGAAGGAATTTTGGATTCGTTATAGTAGATGATTATTCAAGATTCACATGGGTGTCCTTTCTAGAACACAAAGATGATACATTTGAAAGTTTCGTAAGTTTCAGTAAAAAGATATAGAAAGACAATAAGTACAGTATTATTGGAATCCGATCAGATCATGGAGGAGAATTCTAGAATGAAAAATTTTCCGAATTCTGTGATGTCAAAGGAATAGAGCACAATTTCTCAACACCAAGGACACCACAGCAAAATGGAGTTGCTGAGAGGAAGAATAGAACCCTACTGGATATGGCAAGAACAATGTTGTCAGAATATGATCTGCCAAGGTACTTTTGGGCTGAAGCAGTTAACACAGCTTGTTACATTATCAACAGAGTGATGATCAGGCCTATCTTGAAGAAGACAACATATGAACTGTACAAGGGAAAGAAGCCAAAGATCAGTCACTTCAAGATGTTTGGATGTCCATGCTTCATCCACAACAACGGAAAAAGGGACATTGGTAAGCTAGATGCAAAATCAGAAGAAGGTATATTCATGGGGTATGCTTCTAAACCTAAAGGATATAGAGTATTTAATAAGCGTACTTTGTTAATAGAACAATCAGTACATATTATTTTTGATGAAACTAACCCTTTCTTGAGAAAGGAAGTCGATAGTGATATTGATGAAACAGATGAATTGTCCAAGAAACTAAAGAACACATCAATTGAGGACAACAAAGATCCACCTCTGGAAGACCTGCAACAAAGGGACATTTCACATGAAAATCTTCCAAAGGAATGGAGATATAAGAAAGATCACCCACCTGAAAATATCATTGGTGATCCATCTGTAGGGGTAAGAACAAGAGGTAATGTAATTCCATGTGATTACTTAGCATTTGTTTCACAAATAGAGCCTAGGATAGTTAATGAAGCTCTTACTGATGAATCTTAGATTTTAGCCATGCAAGATGAACTGAATAAGTTCAAGAGAAGCCATGTATGGTCACTTGTTCCTAGACCATCAGATCATCCAGTTATTGGCACCAAATGGGTGTTCAGAAATAAATTGGATGAAACTGGTGTGATCATAAGAAACAAGGCCAGATTGGTAGCTCAAGGCTATTCCCAAGAGAAAGGTATAAATTTCGATGAAACCTATGCACCTATAGCTAGACTTGAGGCAATTAGGATTTTGCTTGCATATGCTTCAGCATTAGATTTGAAATTATTTCAAATGGATGTAAAGTCTACTTTCTAAATGATTTTATCAAGGAGGAAGTCTATGTAGAACAACCTCCAGGTTTTGATGACATTGATTTTCCGAATCATGTATTTAAATTACACAAAGCATTATATGGTTTGAAACAAGCACCTAGAGCATGGTATGAATGATTAAGTGCATTTCTATTAGATCATGGTTTTATTAGAAGTCAAGTAGATAGTTCATTATTTGTTAAGTCTAAGGTCAAACATATCTTGCTTGTTCAAATATATGTTGATGATATAATATTTGGGTCCACTGATGAATCTCTTTGCAAGTATTTTGAAAAGCTAATGTAGGGAGAATTCGAGATGAGCTTGATGGGGGAGCTTAACTACTTCCTTGGATTGCAAATTAAACAAGGAAAGAAAGGGACTCATATTTGTCAAGCCAAGTACACTAAGGAACTCTTTAAAAAGTTTGGATTTGAAAGCGCCAAGCCACTGTCAACACCAATGAGCACCTCAACAAGATTGGACAGTAAAGTAGATCAAAAAGTCTACAGAGGTATGATAGGCTCATTACTATACTTAACAGCCAGTAGACCCGATATTCTATTCAGTGTATGCATGTGTGCTAGGTATCATGCAGACCCTAGAGAGTCTCATTTAATTTCTGTTAAAAGATTTTTTAGATATTTAACTAGAACTCATGACTTAGGTCTGTGGTATCCAAAATCCTGTGAAACTAATTTAATAGGATACTCTGATGCTGACTACGCTAGATGCAAAATAGACAGGAAAAGCACCAGTGGTTGTTGTCAATTCCTTGCAGGTTGTCTGATATCATGGTCCTCAAAGAAACAGAATTCAGTAGCTCTGTCAACAGCTGAAGCTGAGTACGTAGCTGCTGGAAGTTGCTGTACACAACTCCTATGGATCAAGCAGCAACTTGAGGATTATGGGCTACATATCAAGACAATTCCATTGTTATGCGACAACACCAGTGCTATAAATCTAACCAAGAATCCAGTACAACACTCAAGGACTAAACACATTGAGGTTAGATATCATTTCATTCGTGATCATGTACCAAATGACAACATAGATATTTCATTTATTGATACAAGCAATCAGTTAGCAGATATCTTCACAAAGGCCTTACCTGAAGAGAGATTCACTTCTCTTAGAAGAGAATTAGGCATGTGTAAATTGTTAAAGAATTATTTGTTTAAAACTGAAATATTAATTTTCAGAATTTAAATTATTTCTCCTCCCAAATTTGAGCAAAATTCCAATTATTGCCTATCCTTTTAAATTTTCTTGACAGTTCGTCATTTAATAAGAGTTTATTCCTATCGAACTAGTCATTTTGTCGTTTTCTGCCATCATGGCGCCCCCAAATTTTATAGGTCTCTTTATTCATATATCCCGAAATATGTGTGGCATCGATTCAGCTCCCACCTTCATCTTTCTCTTCCTTCTTGCCTGAGGCGATACCCTATCGACTCTGGCATCGACTCTCTGAGATTTCAAAGCTTCCAACTGCTTCCCACCAGAAATTTCTTCAGGGTTTCTATTCTAAACCTTTTCTCAGTCCTCCAGAAACCCTTCCCATTCAATTCCATGGCCTCTTCTGGTGTTTCCGGTAGCGTAGGGGGCTATGGAGCTGAATTTCTCACCGCCGAGTAGCAGGAAAGGTTTGCGACTGTGAAGACTAAGCTGTGCGGTCACAAAGCAGTGGATGTGGCAGATTTATGGAAAAATGGAATGGGCAGCATCGTCGCAGCTATGGATAGATTGGGGTGGACGAAGATGGCTACCTTCTCAGAAGTAAGTTATCCTGACCTAGTAATGGCGTTTTATGTATGTCTGAAGATAGAAGAAGATGGGACCTTGACTTCCATGGTCAAGGGAACTCAGATTAGGGTCACACGAGAGTTACTATCATCAATCTTTGGTGTGACTACTTCCGGTCACAGTGGAGTTCACACTATGGATATCCAGGCAAAAGGATTAGGGATTGTTGGTCCTGAATACAAATTGAAGGACGGGAAGCTAGATATCAACCAGTTGAATGCATTTAATCATCTTTTGCACTTTATAGTCTGTCAAATTTTGGTTCCCAGAAGCGCTACTTTTCAACATGCACCAAAGCAGGCTCAGATTTAATGTTCTGGGCCATCCAGAATCAGGAAATCAATTTGGCCGAAATCATCATAGAAAGGATGAAATTTGCAAGTGCACAAGTATGGGATAAGAAAAGTAAGCTGAATGTGTCTCTACCCTATGCCCATCTCTTAACTAAGGTATTTCAGCATTATGGCATCAGTGTGGTAGGAGATGTTTCTGAAAAGATGGGGCAGGCTATTCGCAGCAAGAACTTAAGGAAAAGTGGATTTTCAGTTGTAAATGGTGTATGGTCAAAGACCTCTATGGCTGAGGGTGAGGCCATTATTGGCGAAGCCCAAGAAGTCCAGGAAGAGGTAGGAGAAGCAGCTGTAGCAGCATCAGTCCAAATGGTTCAAGAGGAATCACCAGTAGCAGTACCAACATAGGAAGCTACAGTAGTAGTTCCAAGTATTCCAGATCAACAGGAACAGATTCCATCAGTTCAGGAGGAACCAGAAGCAGCAGCAGTAGATGTCCAGGTCAATGCACCAGCCAGCAGAATTGATGATCTCTTGCCTGAGCAGATTGAGCCTGTTGGGCAATATTCATAGGTTGTTCCTCCCTCTTCCCAAGTAGCCTCAGTACTCAGGGATGTACTGGACTCCATCCAAAGCAATCTAGGAGAGCCAGTAATTAGTGATGATCAAGCAACAGAAGCTGTGGCATAAGGCCACACTGATGAGATCATCATGGAGAAAGCTCCTAATCAGGAGGAGCAAGAGGATGCTCATGAAAATGTTCAAGTAGATGATGCTCCCATTTAGGGGAGCAAGGAGTTGAGAAGGAAGCAGCTCCTCAGGGGGAGCACACTGAGAGTGTCCCCATGAATATTGAAGAGAATGTTGAATCTGTGGAGTCCAGTGAAAGGGCAAGCAGCAAAAGGAAGAGAATTGCACATAAGAAACTAAAGAAGAAGCAACTGAAGGTAAATTTGAAACCCATTATTAAAAGGCTGATTGAGCAAGGCAAGTCTCTCACATCTCTGCAGTCTGACATTCAGTCTATCATTATCAACCAGACCTCAGCAGCAAACGAGATTGGAGCCTTGTCCACTGAGGTACATAACTTGAGAGATGATTTTAAAATGTTCAAGAAATTATGTAGATGGATGAAAGGTGAGTTTGACAGTGTCAAGAAGCTTATCTCTTCAAGGGTGCAACCCTCCTCTGCCCCTCTTGCTCACTCTCCAGTTGAGCCTGTCAGCAGCTCAGGGCCTTCTGAGGCCAGGCAACAAGAAGAAGTAACTAAGCCATCAGGGCAGATTCCAGAGGCATCTTCAGGGCCATCCGGGCCATAGATCATTGAAAAGGAATCAGTAGCAGTGGAAGCAGTTGATGAAGTTGTTGAAGTCCAGCCATCAGGACCAATTCAAGAGGAAGTAAGGCCATCCGGGCCTGAAAATTCAGAGCAACAGAATGAGGTTGAGTGGCCATCAGGGCCATTGATTGTTGAAGATGTGCATGTTGAAAATCCAAGTGTTGCTAAGCTGTCTGAAGATCCAGCAGGGCCATCAGGGCCAGCTATTATTGATCCAGTGCCTGCAGTAGAGTCTAGGCCTTCAGGGCCACCAGAAGAAGAGTCTAGGCCATCCGGGCCAGTGGAGTATGAGTCTGAGCTGCATCAGGCAGAGGAAGAAGCTGTTGCTCCAGCGACCCCAGCTTCTTCACCCATTCAGACACCAGCCCCTCCTTCTCCACCTTCCTCCTCCACATCACCACCAGCCCCTCAACCCTTCAAACAACTACTACCTAGAGCCATCTCTTCTCCTACTCCATTTCCTTCACACACCTCTTCATCTCTTGCCTCTACCACTTTTATTCCTCCCCCTCCTCCTTTCGTTGAGGTCCCTTCAGCTTCATCATCAGGTGGAGCCTCCTCATCCTCTGGTCCCTCCTCTTTTGGACCAGCTGACATACCCGTTTCTACATCTCATTCCTTTCTTCATCCCTCTGCTCCACCCTCCTTCATTACTATCATTCCGAAAAGTGCTCAAGTTGATGGCCCCTTTCTCTGGAAAATTAAAGATGAATTTGAGGAAGCTATCCTTAGACCAGTCTTGAAAGAATGTCATCATGTCTCCTAAGAAAAGAAAAATAACCTTCACTTCTTCTATTTCCTCTGATCCTTGCTATCCACCTCTATGGTTTTCTCTAACAGTGGACAAAAAAAATAAACCACTCTACAGAGAATTCCTTCAGAAGGTTGTTTTTGCTACCATCATCAACCTTCCTCATCTCAACCTTACTGACCATCTCAATGTCATTTTTCCTTATACTTCCCTCTCTAAATCCGAAAAATCCAAAATCTTCTCTCTGGCCGAAGCCAAAACCGAAGAGCAGTGGGCTCGGAGTCATAAAGCTCTCTACAATAAGTTTCTTCTTGCCAAATCAGCCAGATTTCCTCCCAGGGATCACTCCTTGACCTTATCTGAGTGGTTCTAGATCCTTCACAAGGATACCTGGGCCCCTTTTATTCAGAAGGAAATTAAAATGATCAGGCATTACCAGATGTTCAACAATTATCAATATATCAATCACCTCCCTGAAATCCAGCTAGGTCAGTTTAAGCAGGCCATTCAAGCACTTGGATCAGCTGCAGCTCACACTGAAGCTATTCAAGTTGATTTTGCCTCCCTCTAGGTGTCTAATTCTGTGTTTCTTCCCCCTCTTCATTCTCTAGTCATGGAGTCCTCTGTAGGCTCAATTATTTTTGAGCGTCTTACTAGAGTCATGGGAAGAATCCACGTGCAGAAAGGTTCTGTAGTCGCCTTCAACAGATTTTTGTTCAGAGAGTATCACTTGGGTCATGTCAGTGCAGAGATTCTTGCTCCTCTTTTGTCTGAATGTGAAAGACTCTCTCCTGCGGATTGGGCTAGATTCTATCCCTTGTCTGCTCAGCAGCTATCTGATCTAAATGAATCTCAAGTCAGGGAAGGTAAACCTCCATTGTCAGCTGCTACATTTCTAGACATGAACTCCATTCACCTTGTTAATGATCCCTTTCAAACTTGGGTTGAAAGATACAAGGTTTATGTAGCCATGTGCCTGGACCTGAAGCAGAAGAAAACTTTCTACCCTGCCTCTATAGATCAGTTTCTTGCATGTGCTAGTTTTAGGAAGATCATCCATTTTAAAACTTCCTTTCCACGCGATCGATATGCTGACTTCCTTGATGAGCAGTTGATTCTTCATCACAAAAGGATGGCTCCCACCATGGGCCCCTCCTATTCTCTAGCTCTTGGGGTTTTCAGGTTGTATTTTGAGCAACAGGAAGATAAGGCTTGGGAAGTTATTACACATTATGCCTCTCTTTTGTCTCCTGCTTTCTATCTCCCTGTACCCCCTCAAGCTTAATCCAATATAATGGTGTTCTCTCCTCTTTTCTCTTCTTCTTTGTCTCAGCAGTTTATCTTTTTGCTTAAATGACAATAGGGGGAGAAGTATAACATTCTGAACTACATTTATGCTTATGCAAATTCCTCAATTTCTTTTTTGAACATCTATGCTTATTGTTAAGTTTTGTCATCACTAAAAAGGGGGAGATTGATGATCAGTTTATCCCCATGTAATTTAAATTAATTACATATTTATTTTGGTGATTAACAAAACTAAAACAAAGTTTAATCTAACATATTTTCTATGAGATTTGAGTACAGGAAATGAAACAAGGAATAACAAGCTAAATGGGTAACCATTATTTACTTTATAGCAATGTATGTTCAAAGCATGATTTTTTCTAAGTACACATCGACTCTCTAGTTGTTATAACGATTTTCTTAGAATCACAACGATTTCCTCATTCACATCGATTTTGGTTCTATAACGATTTCATAAGTCATTGCCACTCTATTACAGTCTATCTCATAACGATTCGGTAAGAGATCGCAACGTTTTGCCTCTCATAACGATTCGGTAAGAGATCACAACAATTTGCCTCTCATAACGATTCGCTAAGAGATCACAACGTTTTGCCTCTCATAACGATTCGGTAAGAGATCACAACGATTTGCCTCTCATAACGATTCGCTAAGAGATCGCAACGATTTGCCTCTCATAATGATTTGCTAAGAGATCTCAACGATTTGCCTCTCATAACGATTCGCTAAGAGATCGCAATGATTTGCCTCTCATAATGATTCGCTAAGAGATCTCAAAGTTTTGCCTCTCATAACGATTCGCTAAGAGATCGCAACGATTTGCCTCTCATAACGATTCGCTAAGAGATCACATCGATTTGATTCACAATGATTTGGTTATCGCAACGATTTCTTAAGTGAGAACAACGATTTGCTCTCACAACAATTTCTTAAGTGAGAACAACGATTTGCTCTCACAACGATTTGGTTATCGCAACGATTTCTTAAGTGAGAACAATGATTTGCACTCACAACGACTTCAGCTTCACAACGACTCATTAAGTCTCATAATGATTTGATCCTTGTAACAATTCGATAAGTTACACAACGACTCTGTCACTCTAACGATTCATTTAGTTGCATAACAACTTGGTCGCCATAACAATTCGATACAGCAAACAACGATTTGCTCGCATCATTTTATCTCTGACAACTTGCTCATAACGATTTGCTTATAGAGTCATAACGATTTGTCTATATAACAATTTGTTTGTGCATCGGTTTGCTTATAAGTGCACAACGATTTACATGGATATCAACTCATTTGCATAACGATTTCATAAGTCATGCATGTAACGATTTCATGGAATATAACGTCTTGATATTTGAACTCATTTCTGAGTTCGTTGAAAAGTCAAAGTCTTCACGTATATATTTCTGACAACCGTGCATTTATTATGACTGAACTTATCACTACAGTGCATTCAAACGATATCTTCTATTTCCGTACTTATTCTGTAAACATCTTTTTAGAAGAACAGAATGGAACTTCTATTTCTATATAAAATCAATCTAACATTGACTGATAACAAGAGACAGTCCAGCTGTCTATTATTTTAGCATTTAATGCTTGTAGGTCTCTGACAGCGCACCATTCAAATTTCAAATAGAAGATATATAAAGAAGACTGAAGCTCTAGAAGAACACAACTTTCAGATTGAGAATACCAACGACAATCTTTCACAAGTTTTTCTGCAGCATCTCGAAGAGCCAAGCCTCACTCCTATGATTGTTTAGCTCTTAGCTCTCTGCATTCATTGTGTTAGTCTTGAGAGCTTCTGTAAACTGAGAGTGTCCCTCACTGTAGAACTTTCCCTCTCAGTCTTAGCTTCAGATCTAGCATTGTATAAGCTTTATCTAGGGGCTTGATCTCATTTCACATTCTTGTGTTTTTGTGTTCCCTTCATGTTGAAGGAAGACCTGGGGGTTCCAGGGTGTGTGTTCCCTTCGAGTAGAAGGAAGACCTGGTGGTATCCAGGGTGGTGTATTTCCTCTTCGGGTTGTGAAGAGAAGACCAGCTGTGACTGGGTGTGTAAGGGTCCATAAGGGGGACTGTACTCTTGGGTAGTGAAAGCCTGAGTTGTTGCTCAGGGACTGGACGTAGGACTCCTAAGGAGAGGGGATCCGAACCAGGATAAATTCTTGTGTAGTGTGATTGCCTTTGTGTGTTTGTTGTTTATCTTTACTAACACTAACATCTATCGAAGTGTTTTTGTTAATCTCTTTGTGAACAGATTTTAGGTTCTCAATATTTTTAAGAATCCCATTCACCCCCCCCTCTGGGCTTGCTAGCTGGGCAACAAAATTTCCAGTGCCATTCCACTATTTGCCTATCACTGCCAACTATTATTCTACCTTATCTGTATTCACATTCTCCACTGCCAACTTTCTTCAAAGAAAACCAATTTACCATCTTTGAATTTCTTGCCTCTTCATACCGTTCTGCTCATATTGTCTTATCTCATATCTGGCCAAGAACCACTGCCTCTTTGCCCCAGTGTGCCAAAAACCTCAAACTTTTCCTTTAATCATTCAAACCTTAGATAACCTATGAATATCAAACCTTCCATACTTCCACTGCGCTACTCTGATTATTCTAGATACTCAGCAAAATATCTCATAAATTCTGCTCTCATTATTGCTTCCAATTACTTTCCACGTGTACTATTACTCTGACTTCAGCTGAACTCAATTCTAACTTTACTTGCTTCTCAAATCATCTTTCTTAGTCAATTAACACTATAAGAAAATACCTACATTTCTGAGCTGCTTTTCTGTAAGGCCCTAGAATTTCCTCTCCTATGTACGTGTTTAATTGTGTGAAAATGGATGCTGGTGTGAATGGATATATGTATGTATATATTTATATATAACAAATTGATGTATTGTTGTAAATACATGAATGTATATCTATTATATATATATATTATTTTTATAGTATGAGAATGTGTATAAGTGTGCCTGTTTGAGCAGTTTTAAGTTCTGTGCAGACGACCTGTTGGCGTCAACAAGAGTTGACGTTGATGGTTAGTCAGCGGCAACATCGATGGACACCAATTCCATACTGGTGACCAGTGATGTTGACGTTAATATGCCAGATCTGCTGCGTTTTTAGATTCGGAAATGCCCCCGAAATCTTCGTCCCTTGTTATGGTAACCGTTCTCCAACGGTAACCCAACCTTACCCAATTACGTCTCCGACCCTAGCTCTATAAAACACCCCATCTCTAGCCAGATCTAACCCTTTTGGCTCTTGAGACAAAACCCTAGTTCTCTGTGCGAAAACCCAATCTTTGAGCTCTGAAATTCGGCGATTGGAGGCTTCATCTGGTGCTCTACTGCGACTAGAAGGAAGGCTGGACATCAAAGAGCATCTTCCCAACCCCGGTGGACCCTAATGACCATCACAGAACTCGGATAGAGGGAGTTTTGAGGACTCTTTGGCTCTGGCCGAGGAGGGCTTCTCTGGCTTAAATTGTTGCTTGTGGATTTTCCAAGAGGCAAGTAACCCTTCTACATCGTTTCTACGTACGTCTAGTAGGTCTTAGGTAATTTTCTTGATTTTTATTCGTGTCCTGGAACACCAATTTCACCAAATTCTTGCGAGCAATCTGTGTTTTGCACAGACAGAACATTAACGATAGGATCCCTTGCCATTAAGATCTTCAGTTGGTGGCACACTTTGTTGCCATTAACTTGATAAACGGCCATCTGCATGCCCTCAAGTTCGCCAGACTGTAATAGTGTACATGTTTGACCTGTATGATCAAATTTTCGGGATTTTTCGCATGAGGATATATGGTAAATTTTATATGATATGTAAATATCTATGTTGGAGTATGTTGTGAGATTTATGAATTTTGGTGGAATGCTTCAATTACTAGAATTTCTGAAATGTTTGGCTAACAGGTTTTAATCTTGTAAAAATTTTGTTTGTGCAATCTGTGTGGAATCCAATTGTCATAAAATTTTTGTGCAGTGTTTGTGGGTTTCAATTCATGCTGTAGAAATTTGGGAAATTTCTGATATCTGAAAAAAATTGTTACATTTTCTGAATGGTAAAACAGTAAGCATGTTTTATTAGTGTAGAAATTCAGATAAATAGTGTGGAAATAGTTAAATTCCTAGAAATTGACATATGTTTAGGACTGTCAGTATCCATGTGTAGAATGAGTTGTGGGTCTGAACAATGAAAATCCATGTTATTTTGACTATGTTTACTTTGTATAATACCACTATTAGAATTTTCATAATTTGTGTGTAATTCAAAAAAATGTGAAATTTGGTATGCATGATGGATAACCTGTAAGAAATTTGTGGTTAAATTTTCGTACTGAAATGATAACAGTAACTACATATGTTGGTTTTATGTGAACATTGATCAATTAATATATGTTAATATGGTTGTTAATAAAATCTGCTAATTTCAGCATGAATAGACTTGTTTCGAATCTGTTTAATACTGAGAACAATAGTACCATGCTAGTTAATATTGAAGTATGTAAATGTGTGAGCATGAAATGGATGTGTTAAAATTGTGCATTAAGTGTGTGTTAAAAGATTAGAGAAAATGTGTAAATGTGCCAATGGGTGACATTGCTATCTTAGAGGGCTATGGAACTGTACCATAGTAAAGTCCCTATGGAAAGTTTCATATGTGTGTGATATCCCATGGGCATTGGGATGAAATCCTGGAGGCGGACAAGTACTGCTGGTTAGGGTGGAGAGTGCTTCTCTCGGTTCTGCGCAGTAACTAAGATTTATCACTGTAATGTCTAGGTGATAGATATGTGTGTGATGTGACAAGGGTGAGTCCTTCTAGAGGTGGTTTGGACTATGTGTCATGGCATATAATTAAGAATATGTGAGCATGTGTGTGAGAGTGTGAACATGTGAACTACATAAGTGAAATTGTGTAAATGATTAGGTAAGAATATGAATCAATAGTATAACATGTAAAATGATAATTCCTTATATGAATGTGATATATCCATGTTAAAACAGCAATCTATTCATGTGTGTAGATGTGTTAACCATGTGAAAATGATCATAGAATCCATGCTAGGAATGTGTTTGTAATATGTGTAAACCCCATGTTTAAAATGGTTATTATCTTAGCATGTGAATGTAGTTAAATGAGATTTAGTTTAGTATACTGTAAAGTAGGTTTTAAGTCATTGTAAAATTGTTATAAATTACTTATCATGTGTAGAAATCATGTTTAGGTTTTTGAAACATTATCAAATCCATGCTTTATATGATAATGGTGTAGCATGAGAACGTGAAAAGTCATGTGATGTATGTATGTTTAGTGTGGTTGGAGTTACTTGTTGAGTTCTTTTGGACTCATTCTTGCTTCGGCGTACAGGTGCAGACATTTCTACTTCTTCCGAGGAGATCGTTAGGAGCGACTCGGAGCGGGAGTAGGAGACTTTTGTCTTGGATTCAACATTGTATTTTCTTCTTTCATAGTATGTAATAAAAGACTCTGCGTAGTCTTATGTGGACAATGTAATAATTGAAATTCTCAGTTATGAAGTATTTACTTTTCCTTTTCTGTATAGACTGTGTATAAATGATGATGATGGAATAGGAGTTACTTTCCAGTTATATCATTTCCGCTGTCATGTGCCATATATTTGTGTATGTTTCAGCCTAATTGTACAATTGTTGGGTAAATGTCCCACTGTAGCGGCGTTCATTATACCGATGTGGGTTGGTGTAACCGTATCGGTATAAGGAGGGTCGTTACAGAGATTGGTATCAGAGCTACAGGCTGAAATTGTACATAAATATACACATACCATCATCTTCATTGTATGCTAAGTCTGTGTAGATTGTCCACATAGATAAGTAAATAGTTAGAAATTAGATAGTCTAGTTCTAATTTGTGATTAAATCATTTTGCAAGGTATGGCTTCATGTGGTAGGCATGGTGTTCCTACTCGTGAGGGTGAGCAGAGGAGAGATGAGCCTCGGCGTGAGGATCAGGGTGAGCAGCAGGCCCCAGCACCCTAGGGTCCTGTGCTTCCCCCACCGCCACTAGTAGACTATGGAGTGTTCATGTAGGGTTTAGTGCAGGCCATGTAGACGCAGGCCCACACCCAGGCTGCACTCCAGGCTCAGCTGGAGGCTCAGCAGGCTCAGGTTAGAATGATAGATAAAGTAGTATGTTTTACTTGATGATCTATTTATTATGTTGCTATGCTATATGTGTTGCTTATGTTGTTTGTTGTAGCAGGCTCAAGTGCTAGCTCCCCAGGCTAACTATGGTGGACCCTCCATCATGGAACAGTTCAAGAGGATGTCGCCACCCTCTTTTAAGGGGGAGAGGGGCCCGTTACTTGCCGAGAGCTGGATGAGGGAGATCGAGAAGATCTTCCGGGCTATTAGGTGCGCTGAGGATGTCAAAGTCACTTTAGCCACCTATATGTTACAGGTATGTGTAAATTAATTCGGTGGTTATTTCTTTAAGTATAGATTATATTGGGTTGTTCCTTATGGGTGGTTTTGGCAGGAGCGAGCTGACGTGTGGTGGTCCTCGATACTACGTACTCGGTTCGAGGATGGTGCTGTGGAGATTGCTTGGGACGAGTTCGTGAGGCTCTTCAGAGCCAAGTTTGTTCCGGAGCACATCCAGGACAAGATGGAGCAGGAGTTGCTCTCGTTGACTCAGGGCTCCATGACTGTGCTGGAGTACGAGGCCAGGTTTGCCGAGCTATCGAAGTATGTCCCTCATATTGTAGCTGATGAGCGCAGGAAGGTGAAGAAATTTGTAATGGGTCTGAGACCATCACTGAGGTCGAGGTTGGTGGCTTTCGACCATCGTACCCTCGAGCAGGCGCTCAACGCGGC
Organism: Colocasia esculenta; assembly: GCA_014218235.1. NCBI lineage: Eukaryota > Viridiplantae > Streptophyta > Magnoliopsida > Alismatales > Araceae > Colocasia > Colocasia esculenta. The sequence continues at coordinate 75,604,444 of CM024754.1, read as the reverse complement.
GTGTTGGCAGGAGGGAGAGATGGAGCAGTACCTGGAGGAGAAGAAGGCTTCTCAGAAGAGGCCCGCGGCTCTTTTTCAGAGGCAAGATAGGAAGAAGACGGCTTTCCAGTCACCGCAGCGTTCCGTGGCATCGGGAAGTAGTCAGGTATCTTCTCAACGTTCCCCTAGTGGCAAGAAGGAGTGTCCTCATTGCGGGAGGACACATGGTGGTTTGAAATGCTGGAAGATGGCGAGGAAGTGTCTGATGTGTGGGAGCAGTGAGCACAAAATCAAAGATTGCCCCAGACTTCAGTAGGGAGTTCAGTGTGGAGTGGCTCCAGCGGCAGTAGCACTAGCAGCAGCACCAGCGACAGGACGACCAGGGAGACCTCGAGCCCCAGCTCGGGTGTTCGCGTTAGCTCGTGAGGACGCTGAGCAGGCGGAGCATGTTACCGAAGGTACTATTTTGTTCTTAGGTGTGCATACTCAGGTTCTATTTGATACGGGTGCTACTCACTCATTCATTTTCGAGCGTTTTGCTAGGCAGTTAGCCCTAGAGTCAGGACTAGAGTCTGAGGAGTTAGAGGTTCCTCTATCTGTGCACACACCCCTAGGTACGGTATCGACTAGGAAGTGTATTCTGTCTTTACCGGTGTGCATTGAGGATAGAGTCCTAGAAGGGTGTTTCTTCTTGCTAAAGATGAAGGACTACGATGCTATTCTTGGTCTGGATTGGCTAGAGGAGCACTATGCATTAGTAGATTGTCGTGGGAAGAAGATTATTTTCCTCATTCCTGGTGAAGATGAATTTTCTCATCCTTTGCCAAGGAACCTAGCGGGGAAGTTTGTCATCTTTGCCATGAGGGCAATAAGAATGGTGAACAAGGGCTATGACGCTTTTCTTGCCAGCGTGGTATTAGTACCCAAGGCTAGTGAGTCACCTACTCTTGCGGAGATAGATGTAGTGCGAGAGTTTCCAGATGTCTTTCCTAATGATTTATCTGGATTGCCACTGGCTAGAGAGATAGAGTTCACTCTAGAGTTGCTTCCCGACACCTCTCCTATCTCAAAGGCCCCTTATCGGATGGCACCTGCGGAATTAGCTGAGCTAAGGAAGCAGTTGCAGGATTTGTTAGATAAGGGATTCATTCGCCCTAGTGTTTCCCCTTGGGGCGCACCTATCTTATTCGTGAAGAAGAAGGATGGGTCACTTAGGTTATGCATTGATTATAGAAAGCTAAACCAAGTGACGGTAAAGAACATGTATCCCTTACCTCGAATTGATGATTTGTTTGACCAGTTGCAAGATGCATCAGTCTTTTCTAAGATTGATTTGCGGTCTGGTTATCATCAGTTGAGGATTAGGAGTGAGGATGTGTCCAAGACGGCTTTTAGAACCCGTTATGGACATTATGAGTTTTTGGTCCTTCCTTTTGGTCTAACCAACGCCCCTGCAGCATTCATGGATCTCATGAACAGGGTGTTTAGACCATACCTAGATAGTTTCGTCGTAGTTTTCATCGATGACGTGTTGGTCTACTCTCCGGATGAGGCCACACATCGTCAGCATTTGAGGGTAGTGTTAGAGGTTCTCTAAGAGCATAAGTTGTATGCAAAATTCAGCAAGTGCGATTTTTGGTTGCACGAGGTTCATTTCCTTGGGCATTCTCCGGTGCTGGTGTAGCAGTGGATCCAGCAAAAGTCCAGGCTGTTATGGATTGGGAGATTCCCAAGACTCCTTCGGAGATTAGGAGTTTTCTTGGTTTGGCGGGTTATTATCGGCGATTCATTGAGGGATTTTCATCCATCGCCGCACCATTGACTCAGCTAATCAGAAAGGGAGTAAAGTTTGTCTGGTCTGAGGAGTGTGAGAGTAGTTTTCAATTATTGAAGACAAAGCTCACTTCGGCTCCTGTGTTAGTTTTACCGAGCTGTGTAGAGGGTTTTTTTATCTACACGGATGCATCTCGGATTGGCCTTGGCTGTGTATTGATGCAGCAAGGAAGAGTAGTTGCGTATGCTTCTCGTTAATTGAAGGAGCACGAGCGAAACTATCCGACTCATGATCTTGAGCTTGTGGCAGTGGTTCATGCATTGAAGATCTAGAGGCACTATCTTTATGGTGTCAGATTTGAGGTGTTCACTGACCACAAGAGTCTAAAGTACCTTTTCTCTCAAAAGGAATTAAACCTTAGGTAGAGAAGATGGATTGAGTTCCTAAAGGACTATGACTTCAACCTCCAGTATCATCCTGGAAAGGCGAATGTCGTAGCAGATGCCCTTTGTAGGAAGAGGTCGTCTCTCCAGCAGGATTGGAAGATGTTGGAGGATGCAGCGTGTGCGATGACTGAGTTAGAGCCATCATTATGCCAGGCTTTTGTAGCTTAGTTGTCCATTAGGTCTTCGGTGTTGGATGAGGTGATCGAGCAACAGAAAGCTGACCCTAGACTCCAAGAGTTAGTGGGCAAGGCAGGCATTGCTCGTGATGAGGATGGTGTGATTAGATTCCATCACCGTGTTTGTGTTCCAGACATCGTGGATGTCCGTGAGCATGTTTTAGCGGAGGCTCATAGGTCTAGATTCTCTATTCATCCGGGTAACACTAAGATGTACCAGGATTTGAAGAGATCTTTTTGGTGGTCTGGCATGAAGAAGGATGTAGCGGAGTATGTGTCTAGATGTCTTGTATGCCAGCAAGTAAAGGCAGAGCGGCAGCGACCATCTGGACTTATGTAGAAGATGGAGATTCCAGTATGGAAGTGGGAAGCTGTCACTATGGATTTTGTTACTGGTTTGCCTCGATCTAGATGGGGTAATGACTCGATTTGGATAGTGGTAGATAGATTCTTGAAGACTGTGCATTTCTTGCCCATGAAAAAGAAGCAGTCAGTAGAGAGTTTAGCTAGATTGTATATTAGTAGCATTATTAGATTGCATGGTGTCCCGAAGTCGATCATTTCGGATCGAGATTTACTTCGAGGCTGTGGAAGGGTCTTCAGGATGCGTTAGGTTCGGAGTTGAAGCTTAGTTCGGCGTTTCATCCCCAGACAGATGGATAGTCCGAGAGGACTATCCAGATGCTCGAGGATATGTTGAGGGCGTGCATTCTGGATTGGAAGGATGATTGGGAGCACCATTTACCTCTTGTGGAGTTCGCATATAACAACAGTTTCCATGCAAGTATTGGTATGGCTCCATTTGAGGTGTTGTATGGCAGGCCTTGTAGATCTCCTTTATGTTGGGAGGAGACCGAAGATAGGCAGTTGATTGGTCCAAAGTTAGTTCAGGAGACTTTGGATAAGGTCTAATTGATTAGGAAGAGGCTTGTTGCAGCACTGGATAGGTAGAAGAGTTATGCCGACAACAGGAGGAAAGATTTGGAGTTCGAAGTAGGTGAGCATGTCTTTTTAAAGATTTCGCCTACTCGTGGTGTAGTTAGATTTGGCAGGCATAGTAAGCTAAGTCCAAGATTCATTGGCCCATATGAGATTCTCAGACGATTGGGCAACGTGGCATATGAGCTAGCTTTACCTCCAGCGTTAGCTAGTGTCCATCCCATTTTCCACGTATCTATGCTCAGGAGATATGTCAGAGATCCATCTCATGTTATTAGCCACGAGCCAGTGGAGATCCAGCCAGATCTTCCTTACATGGAGCAACCAGTGGCTATTCTTGACCGGAAGGTTCAGCATCTCCAGAACAAGAGCATTGAGTCGGTGAAAGTGTTATTGTGACGGAATGCCTCGTTCAAGCCCGTTAAACCACTAACGAACTTGATCCCAGTCCGCCTCCCGCGAACGGGCCGAAGCCTCGCAAGGGATATCACACACACGTCCGTGAAAACACAAAGGAACACACCTGATCACATATATGATTCACCAACTCATATATAATGTACAAGATTTACATAGCCAAATTTCAACAAAAGTACAAGAAAGTATAGGAGCCTGGGGCATACCCCGAGGTAAACTAGAACAACTGAGAAAAGAAACTACACTGCTGGAGGTGCTGGTCCAACACCGCTACGACGCGGCTCCGAACTTGACGATGGTAACGAAATGTCCTCCTCGCCCTCACCTGTGGGGGGTAGGGGTGAGCCTCTCTAGTCACTGGCTCAGTAGGGAACTCCCCCAACATCGAGCAAACCAAAAACACAGGTACGGAAGCAGTAAACTGCGCTAGCAATTTATAGAACAACTAAGCAGGATATCAAAGCTGTAAATGTACTCACTGTTTGCCGACTACGTAAAGCAACTGTAATAAATAAACGGCAAACCCAAACAGGTGTACGAGCTACAGTAGAGACCGCCACACACGAGCCACGTGAACTGGTTCGCGACACCAGTGACTGACTCGGACAAACTAACACAGGTCTACCTCTCAGTCTCGCAGCCACGGACGAAAGGTCCAGCTGCCGCTCCACGTGAAAAAGTCAAACAACTGTGGAGACCAACTAAACACCACTCCTGCGGACACACAACCGCAGGCCCATGCCTAGCACCTCTAGGGTCTCTGGCTGGAGCACTCTAGAGTGAGGCACTGGAAAAGGACTAGTCGGGGACCAGTGTCGAAAATCGGTGTCCGTACCCCCAACTAAGAGCGCGCTACAAGTGACTAAAAACAAACACAAGAGTCATTGTCCCACTGTCGTCTTTCCCTCAGCCGGACGTACAACTCAAACAAAGGAGTGAGGGTGTCCAGGACAGACGACACAGACCTCGATGGTACAGCACAAGTACCGGGACAAAACCCCGAGCTAACAGCCTGGCTCATAGAGAACCTGGGCACCCAACTAGAGAGGTAACCACGGTAGGCGTCGTACTACTTGCCACACACACAGAACCATGTGCACATCACACACAAACCACGTGAAACGTCACGTAAACCTCAAGTAACAACTGTCCATAACAGTGAATATAGTGCAACTCACGTGCATATCACGCAACACACAACCACTGGCTAGCTACGTAACCAACACGCTAGCCTCGAAAACATGCGCTCCCAGAGCGCCACGGTGCAATGCACCACACGGTATACCAAATACATCGAATATAACACGGGATAATCATATCACAAAGTCATGCACATTTAGGCCACTCGGCTGTGGTCGCGACACATGAGCCTGTGTCGCCTTCAGAACGCGACGGCCCGATATGCGTGTTAATACATAAACGCGACGCACAAACATGTCGCGTTCCTCAACTGAACGCGACGGGTCGACCGACGCGTTCAGATCGCGACGGGGGGTTTCCGTCGCCTTCACAGGTAGGAACCCTAATCCGGGATCCTCTCACGGAGTTACCATTCTATACTATGCAAAAACCCACCCTTAATCATAATTTCATGCTTTGTGAGTCCATAGTCATGGATCTATTGTTGGAAACACAAATAACAAGTCGAAACAATTATCACCCGCGATCTACAGCCCAAAACGGGAGGAATTACCCTACCTCCACGAAGAACACGCAGAACGGTGATTTCTCGGTGTTTCCCCCGCTTCACACGAACTCCCCCGCGGAGAGAACACGCCAACCGCGAGCTTCCACGCCGCGAAACGCCCCAGAAAACCCGGCAGCACCTCCCCTGGCCAACAGAGCATGCGGTGCTCTGTTCTGGCCAGCAGGTTTAAGCTGCATTTGCGGTTAGAACGTGACGGATGGTTCCGTCGCGACCTGATCACGACGGACCTGGCCGTCGCCTTCTCAAGGCTAACGTCCGTAGGTCACCCTGCACCCAACACGTGGCGCACATGCAGACGATCAACGCTACAAAGCGGCAACAAGAATGCGACGGGCAAGAGTGTCGCGTTCAGAACGTGACACCTCCTGCTGTCGCGATCACAGACAGAGAACCCTGGGGTGCTATAGGCCCAAACTATCGGCCCAATAAGCTCAAAAAATGCACGCGCACACCGAACACAAGTCACATTGGCCTCACGATAGCCATCACAACCACTAAACACAGGATCTACGAGGATCCAAAAAACACGCGACGTTACAGTATGGCGCACCTTCTCGCAAGAGGAGGCTACTTGGGAGCTTGAGGATGCAATGAAGAAGAAGTATCCTCAATTATTTGAGTAGTGTCAGTCTAACTTCGAGGATAAAGTTTCTTTAAGGGAAGAGGGTGTAAGGCCCTAGAATTTCCTCTCTATGTACGTGTTTAATGTGTGAAAATGGATGCTGTGTGTATGGATATGTATGTATGTATATTTATATATAACAAATGATGTATTGTTGTAAATACATGAATGTATATCTATTATATATATATATTTTATTTGTATAGTATGAAATGTGTATAAGTGTGCCTGTTTGAGCAGTTTAAGTTCTGTGACGACCTGTTGGCGTCAACAAGAGTTGACGTTGATGGTTAGTCAGCGGCAACATTGATGGATGCCAACTCTATACTGGCGACCAGTGATGTTGACGTTAATATGCCAGATCTGTTGCATTTTTAAATCCGGAAACGCCCCTGAAATCTTCGCCCCTTGTTATGGTAACCGTTCTCCAACGGTAACCCAGCCTTACCTAATTACGTCTCCGACCCTATCTCTATAAAACACCCCATCTCCGGCCAGATCTAACCCTTTTGGCTCTTGAGTCAAAACCCTAGTTCTCTGTGCGAAAACCCAATCTTTGAGCTCTGAAATTCAGCGATTGGAGGCTTCATCCGGTGCTCTACTGCAACTGGAAGGAAGGCTGGACATCAAAGAGCATCTTCCCAACCCCGGTGGACCCTAAAGACCATCACAGAAACCGAATCGAGGGAGTTTTGAGGACTCTTTGGCTCTGGCCGAGGAGGGCTTCTCTGGCTTAAATCGTTGCTTGTGGATTTTACAAGAGGCAAGCAACCCTTCTACATCATTCCTACATATGTCTAGTAAGTCTTGAGATTTCTGGATTTTTATTTTGTCATGGAACCCCAATTTCACCAAGTTCTTGCGAGTAGTATGTGTTTTTGCACATATAGGAACTTAACGGCAGGATCCCTTGCTGTTAAGATCTTCAGTTGGCGGCACACTTTGTTACCGTTAACCTGATAAACGGCCACCTGCATGCTGTCAAGTTCGCCAGACTGCAACAGTGTACATGTTTGACCTGTATGATCAAATTTTTGGGATTTTTCGCATGAGGATATATGGTAAATTTTATATGATATGTAAATATCTATGTTGGAGTATGTTGTGAGATTTTATGAATTTTTGTGGAATGCTTCAATTACTAGAATTTCTAAAATGTCTGGTTAACAGGTTTTAATATTGTAAAAAAATTTGTTTATGCAATCTGTGTGGAATCCAAGTGTCATAAAATTTTTGTGCAGTGTTTGTGGGTTTCAGTTCATGCTATAGAAATTTAGGAAATTTCTGATATCTCAAAAAATTGTTACATTTTCTGAATGGTAAAACATTAAGCATGTTTTATTAGTGTAGAAATTCAGATAAATAGTGTGGAAATAGTTAAATTCCTAGAAATGGACATAGGTTTAGGACTATCAGTATCCATGTGTAGAATGAGTTGTGGGTCTGAACAATGAAAATCCATGTTAGTTTGACTATGTTTACTTTGTATAATACCACTGTTAGAATTTTCATAATTTGTGTGTAATTCAAAAAAATGTGAAATTTGGTATGCATGATGGATGACCTGTAAGAAGTTTGTGGTTAAATTTTCGTACTGAAATGATAACAGTAACTACATATGTTGGTTTTATGTGAACATTGATCAATAATACATGTTAATATGATTGTTAATAAAATCTGCTAATTTCAGCATGATTAGACTTGTTTCGAATCTGTTTAATACTGAGAACAGTAGTACCATGCTAGTTAATACTGAAGTATGTAAATGTGTGAGCATGAAATGGATGTGTTAAAATTGTGCATTAAGTGTGTGTTAAAAGATTAGAGAAAATGTGTAAATGTGCCAATGGGTGACACTGCTATCTTAGAGGGCTGTGGAACTATACCGTAGTAAAGTCCCTACGGAAAGGTTCATATGTGTGTGATATCCCATGGGCATTGGGATGAAATCCTGGAGGCGGACAAGTACTGCTGGTTAGGGTGGAGAGTGCTTCTCCCGGTTCTGCGCAGTAACTAAGATTTATCACTGTAATGTCTAGGTGATAGATATGTGTGTGATGTGACAAGGGTGTGTCCTTCTAGAGGTGGTTTGGACTATGTGTCATGGCATATAATTAAGAATATGTGAGCATGTGTGTGAGAGTGTTGAACATGTGAACTAGATAAGTGAAATTGTGTAAATGATTAGGTGAGAATATGAATCAATAGTATAACATGTAAAATGATAATTCCTTATATGAATGTGATATATCCATGTCAAAACAGCAATCTATTCATGTGTGTAGATGTGTTAACCATGTGAAAATGATCATAGAATCCATGCTAGGATGTGTTTGTATATGTGTAAACCCCATGTTTAAAATGGTTATTATCTTAGCATGTGAATGTAGTTAAATGAGATTTAGTTAGTATACTGTAAAGTAGGTTTTAAGTGATTGTAAAATTGTTATAAATTACTTATCATGTGTAGAAATCATGTTTAGGTTTTTGAAACATTACAATTCATGCTTTATATGATAATGGTGTAGCATGAGAACGTGAAAAGTCATGTGATGTATGTATGTTTAGTGAGGTGGAGTTACTTGTTGAGTTCTTTTGGACTCATTCTTGCTTCGGCGTACAGGTGCAGACATGTGATGACCCTCATTATACCGGTACGGTCATACCAACCCACGTCGGTATAGTGAACGTTGCCACAGTGGGACATTTACCCAATAATAACATTCAACTGAGACACACGTGAATATAAGAACAGAGTAGCGGAAGTAAGAGAACTACTATCTTCATTTCATTCATCATCCATATTTAACGTACATGATTGCGTTAACATTTAAAGAACTAAAAGTCCACATAATTAAATTACTGAAAATCAAATACATAAATGTCCACACTTAAACATTTTTGTTCCATGATAATGCTGGTACAATGTTGCAATTACATACTATGAAATCAAAATATCACAAAGTACACCAACGATCTAATCTCCACGCTCGGAGTCGGTCTCCACTGCCTCCTCCGCAAGTATGTCGTCACCAACTATGCCTGTATGCCGAAGCAAGTAATGAGTCTAAAAGACTCAGCAAATAACTCTACACATACCATACATGTACATGTCATAGCAGGTTTTACATTCACATTTACAAGACACAATCATGTAGCATGCTTGTCATTGAAATTAACAACCTATCATGGTGGTTCTACTAATTAAACACATGATTCATGCTTTCAGATTTTCTAAATCAAAATCTCCTATCACGTGTTCTCTAATCACTCCAACACATGAAAGGTCTATTTCAATTAAACTAAAACATGAAAGCAGTTTAGCATGGTTTCAATGCCTATGTGAAAAGAATACACTAGCATGAATTTCTATACATTCCTATACATGCTCATGACCATTTAATCTTCTTTAAGCTTGCTGTTTTACATAGACTAGAAAGCATAACCCAACACATGAGAGCTACTTAATCAATTTAAGTCACAACATGAGGGCAAACAAGTATGGGATTACTTACACACCACTAAGAATCGTTCCTAACATGGATTCTAGGCAATTTACACATGTAAAGCATGATCATAAGTACATTTAGTTTGCTGTTTTATCATGATTTCAGATTACTCCAATATGGATCACAAATTCACAACCCTCACATTTTGGTTTCACATATTTACACAATTTCTCATTCACATAATTTACACTTTACACATGCACATTTACACATTGTTCACATCCACGGTTCTTACACATGAACACATACACATTTAGTGCCATGACACGTAGTCCAAACCACCAGAGAAGGACACATCACATCACATACACATAGACGTCACCTAGGCAATACAGTGACGACTCTTGGACTGCGTAGACCGGGAGAACAAGTCTCCACCCTAACCAGTGGTACTTGTCCACCTCCAGGATTTCATCCTAATGCCCTTAGGATCAAAACACATTGAACTTTCTCAGGAGGACTTTTCCCTGATACGGTTCCACTGCCCTCTATGGAAGCAGTGTCACACTTGGCACGATTTACATATTTACCGATTTTAACGCATATCTTTACACATGTCACTTACCTCTCATTCATTTTATTATTCACACAAGGGCTCTATTTTCCTAACATGATTCTACAATTAACAGGGATCACATGTTCAGAAATTTGCATAAATCAGATCACACACACGTGTCACATTACTCCCACATTAACATGCATTGTTCACATTTTTGCAAGGAAAAATTTATATTTCACTATATAGTTGTCCAAACGACCTGAAAATTTAACCACATGTTGATTTCAGGTTTATAATTTCACATACAAAATTTCACATTTTTCTGACTCATATTGCATTTACAGAAATTAAAACATTTAGTTACATGCCATTCATAATTCAACTTGTCAGGGGACATAACCTCAATTCTCAGATTGGCAATTCATAGATCTGAATCTATCATATATGTTGTCATAGAAATTTTCCCCGAATTTATTTCACAACATACCATTTACTGTGAATTTTTGGAAATCCAACACATACTTCCTATTTCCATTGCAGTAATTACAGTAAATCATATGAACATGGATTATTTCTCAAATTTACCGGGTATAAACTGACACATATACACATGGGGTAGAAAATTCCAGGGCAATTAATTCCTCAGAAATCATATAGACAGTAGGTAATCATGCGTAACCCTTTTTCCTCAACATGCATTTCGATAAATCCAACAATTTATGCTATCCACAGAAAATCACAAAAATTTCCACACACATCACATTTGCTATTTTACATATCATATAAAAATTACACTATATCCTCATGCGTCAAAGTCCGGAAAATAATTACTTAAGGCAGAACAGTTCACTGTTCTGCACTGAAGAACTTGGCGGCAGTGTCTGGCCGTTCAAGGAGCTGGACGGCAAGATCGCTAGACGCGCACTGGAGATCTTGGCATCAAGGCATTGACGCCAAGTTCCTGTTTGTGCAGAAACACAGACCGAACTCCAAAAATCAAGAAGAATGGGGGATCTAGGACACGAGGAAAAATGTGTAAAAATAAGAAAACCCTACTAGACATCTACAGGGACGATGTGTGTAGGTTACTTGCCTTTCAAAAATCTCCAGAAGGATCAAAGGTGGCGGTGAAGCTCTCCTTGGGTAGTCCCAAGAAGCTCCTAAGAAAGCCTTCCTCTGGGTTCTTGAGCAAGCTCCACAGCAGGTCGAGGTCGGGGATGCCTTCCTCGATGTTCCAGCTACCTCCTTGTCGTGGTAGATGGCCGGATCAAGCTTTAGATCGCCGGATTAAAGGTTGCAAAGATGGGGTTTTGCTCACAGCAGCTAGGGTTTTCTCTATCTCTCAAAAGAGGTCAAGAGAGGGGTTTTAGGGTTCAAGTCGGGTCCAGATATAGGAGAGAGGTCTCTCCCATCCCGCAGGGTTGATGTGAACCCTTTCAGACCGTTGGGGACAGCTCCCCAATGGGTGAGCTAGCTTGCTCCAGGAATTCTGGGCTCTGCAACGCATGCAGGTCAGAGAAGTTAACGTCCACATCGCTGGACACTGGATTTAGTGTTGGCATCCATATGGTTGACGCAGACACAACACCAACGTCCATGGATATTGACGCCAAGTTGGCCTTCGGCCAGAACTCAAAAACATGCAGAAACCATGCACAACTTATACCTATATATGTGCCATATGTATACTATCATGTACATACTATCACCATACAATTCATACCCTATTTACATCTAATTTATACATATGCATGCATAAGTATACTAACTAGTACTTACGTAGATATTTGTATACATACATACACACCCATGAAGTATTCACATGCAATACAAATAATGCAACAAATTCGAGGGCCTTACACCCTCTCCCCCTAAAAAAAAACTTCGTCCTTGAAGTTAGAACGACACTACTCAAACAAAAGGGGATACTTCTTCTTCATCGCATCCTCAAGCTCCCAAGTAGCCTCCTCTCGCGAGAAGTTCCGCCAAAGAACTTTCACTGACGCAATACTCTTGTTCCGGAGATGCTGAACCTTCCGGTCAAGAATAGCTACTGGTTGCTCGACATACGACAGATCTGGCTGAATCTCCACTGGCTCATGACTAATCACATGAGACGGATCTCGGACATACTTCCTGAGCATCGAAATGTGGAAGATGGGATGAACACTAGCCAAAGCTGGGGGTAAGGCTAGTTCATGCGCTACGCTGCCCAAACGTCTGAGAATCACATATGGGCTAATGAACGTAGGGCTCAACTTACTATGCCTGCCAAATCTGACGACACCTCGAGTAGGCGATATGTAACGTCGTGCGTTTTCGGATCCTTTTTGGATCGTGTGTGTTGTGGTTGTGTGGCCGTTGTGAGGCCAATGTGAGTTGGTTGTGTGGAATGTATGGTGTGGATGTGTGGCTTGAGCAGGTGAAGTGCAGGTTTGGTCCTGAAATGAAACAGGACCTGCTGCAGTTCAGTTGGAGTTGGCGGCCAGGGGTGGTCGTTGACCTGTTGGCGTCCAGGTATGTGGCCGTTGACTGCATGAACTTAACGGCATTGGATGTGGACGTTTAGGGTGGCGGTTGCCACTGGCGGCTTAGGGGTTGACGCCAACCTGAGAATTCTGCAGGTTTTAGGGTCACCCGAGGGCAGGTTCTTCCCCTGGTTCTCTCTCCCTCTTGCCCCAGCTTCACGCCCCTACATCCCTAAAGCTTCTAACAGGTACCGAAGGGTGGTTGGACGATTGTAGAACGCGTGGCGTTGCCGAATTGCGTGAGGAAACGCCGTATCGTGGTGCAATTCCCGTGGGATCTCGCGGAGGGCTCAGCGTGAACCAGGAGATTTCGGGAGGTTTTAGCGTGTTCTGAGGTAGGGGACGAACCCTGTTAGCTCCATAGGATCATTAAACTATGACTTAACCACCTGAAACAACAGATTTAATACATTTCGGATTAAGTTGCACCATGCGGGGTTAATGGGTGGTTTGATGAATTTAGGTAGTAAAACATGTTGTTTTGGTTTAAATATGGTGCATGGATGTTAGAGGGATCTTTACTATATGTTTTTCCGTTGTTTTAATGGTTGGAAAACGTGTAGAGTCGGATTAGGGTTTCTACAGGGTTAGAGGCCGAAGAACTTGGCGTCAACATCGTTTGTCGCCAAGCTCATCAGCCAGGATGTAGACGGCCAGATCCCTTGCCGTCGACTTCCTGTAAGCGGCAGTCGATGTTGCCGCCTACTGGTTATAAACAGGAATGACTATGGTATTTATCGATAATGCATGTGCGTTGGCACCTGTGGTGCACTGAGTGCACATAGTTTCCTTGTTTAGCATACAAGGTATATAGTTAGTTGTTACTTTAGCGACTGCGTGTTATTTACGCGAGTCCAGTTGGGTTCACGTGTAGTGGACCGTTGTTACTTGAGGTTTACGTGAGGTTTCACGTGGTTTGTGTGTGACGTGCACGTGGTTCTGTGTACGTGGCGAGTAGTACGACGCCTACCGTGGTTACCTCTCCAGTTGGGTGCCCCAGGTTCTTTGTGAGCCAGGCTGTTAGCTCGGGGCTTTGTCCCGGTACTTGTGTTGTACCGTCGAGGTCTGTGTCGTCTGACCTGGACACCCTCACTCCTGTGTTTGAGTTGTACGTCCGGCTGAGGGAAAGACGACAGTGGGACAGTGACACGTGTTTGTCTTTAGTCACTTGTAGCACGCTCGTAGTTGGGGGTACGGACACCAGTAGTCGACACTGGTCCCCAACTAGTCCTTTTCCAGTGCCTCACTCTAGCGAGCCCGGGCCAGGGTCTCTGGAGGTGTCAGGCATGGGCCTGTGACCGTGTGGTTCGCAGGTGGTGGTGTTTAGTTGGTCTCCACAGTTGCTTGACCTTTTCACGTGGAGCGGTAGCTGGACCTTTCATCCGTGGCTGCGAGACTGAGAGGTAGACCTGTGTTAGCTTGTCCGAGTTAGTTTCTGGTGTCGCGAACCAGTTCACGTGGCTCGTGTTTGGCTGTCACTACTCTAGCTTGTACACTTGTACTGGTTTGCCGTTTAATTATTACAGTTGATTCTCGTAGTCGGCAGACGGTGAGTACTTTTACAGCTTTAATATCCTATTTAGCTGTTCTATAAATTGTTGGTACTGTTTACTGCTTTCGTACCTGTGGTTTTGGTTTGCTCGGTGTTGGGGGAGTTCCCTACTGAGCCAGTGACTAGCGAGGCTCACCCCTACCCCCACAGGTGAGAGCGAGGAGGACGTTTCTCGACCGTCGTCCAGTTCAGAGCCGCGCCGTAGCGGTGCAGGGTCGGTACCTCCAGCTGTGTAGTAGCAGCTCCAGCAGTGTAGTGTTGTGTAGTATAGTTAGTTGTTTATTTTCTGCAGTTGTACCTCGGGGTATGCCCCAGGCTCTTGTACTTCTTTTCAGTTTTTGTGGAAATTTGGCTATGTAACTTGTGAAATATATATAAAATGTGGTGTGTTTCTTTGTGTTTACACGGACTGTGGTTTGGTATCCCTTGCGAGGCTTCGGCCCGTTGGCGGGAGGCGGACTCGGATCAAGTACGTTATCGGTTTAATGGGCTTGGCCGAGGCGTTCCAGCACAGTTGGTATCAGAGCAAGATCCGTGTTAATATAAGGGAACTAGAAAGATACATAGCCTTATTTCGGTTTTTATACACTGCTGGTAGGGACCCTGGTTTTTGATAATTTGTTGTTTTGATTTTTGGTTGGTGTTTCGTGTATGTAGAATTTGCTGGAATGGCTGATAGAAGAGATTGGGGTGGTGGAGGAGATGATCCAGAGGAAAGCACCCAGCGTATGATAGAAAGAATCTGGGAAAGCCTCACGGATATTCGGGCAAGGATGGATCAGCAGGCGCCAGTACCACCGGTTGCAGTGCCATCAGGAGATGGAGAGGCTGTACATGTTGCTCCAGTTCCTCCAAGAGTGGAGGTGCCTTTTATAGCACCTGTGCCACCGCCAGTGTTATTAGCAGAAGAACCAGTGATGCAGGTTGAAAAGTTTCTGAGATTGCAGCCACCTACCTATTCAGGAGGGCCGAATCCAGATACAGCAGAGCACTGGGTTCATGAAATTGAAAGGGTCTTTGCAACTATGAGGTGTCCTGCAGCAGATAAAGTCGTGTTAGCTGCTTATCAGTTGAGAGGTTTTGCATTAGAATGGTGGCGTCTGAAGATGCAGACCACTTTTGCAGGCAGGACAGAAGAGGCTATTACTTGGTCGGAATTTCTCGATGTATTTAATGATACATTCTTTCTGATTCAAGTGCAGCAAGTAAAAAGAGCGCAGTTTCGGACGCTCCAGCAAGGTAACTCTTCAGTTTTAGAGTACCAAATGAGGTTTATGGCTCTTAGTCGTTATGGGCCTTATGTGGTATCGGATAATAATATGATGGTTGAGTACTTTATCAGAGGTTTGAGAGTGGAATTGCAGGATGCGATAGTACCTCTCATGTGCAAGACAGTAGAAGAGGCAGCTCAGAGAGCAGCTACTTTAGAGAGGTCTATTCGGACTCGTCAGGTGGGCGAGTCAGGTTCAGGTAGTTTCCGGCTACTGCAGCAGTCAATGGGTACAAGTAAAGGTAAAGCTCCGGTAGGACCTTCTTCATCAGGCTTTGGTAAATGGGGCCAGAAATTGAGGCAAGCATTTAAAGGCAAAGGAAGAGGATGGGGAGGTCGTCCGCAGTTCCAGCAAGGCCGAGGTAGGCCTGAGGTGGAGGAGTCTCAACAGAGTACTGCCAGGCAGCCTATTGTTCCACCTAGATATAGATGTTATAATTGTAATCAGCCGGGACATTTGATCCGCAATTGTCCCTATGCGAGAGAGTATGGTTATGGAAGAGGTGTGCAGCAGCAGCAACCTCAGCAGTTTCAGCAGCCACAGGCAGGTCGTGGCAGAGGAATACCGCAGCAGCGAGGAAGAGGACGGGTTATGGCTATCACCCGAGACCAGGCGGAGGCATCAAATATGATAGAAGGTACTTTACCTCTTTATGAATATTCAGCAAGAGTCTTATTTGATTCGGGTGATTTCGAAGGATTGTAGCTCATCCTTTGTGAGTTAGTAGTGGAGGTTCCCGGTGAGTTTCTCACTTCATAGATGAAGCTCCTGTTATGAGGGAACCAGATGCCGGGCCGATTGTATGCCCTGCAGTTGTCAGATTATGATATTATTCTGGGTATGGATTGGCTTGAGATGTATGGAGCAATGTTAGATTGCAGAAAGAAGAGGATCAGGTTTTGTCATCCTAATAGTGCAGTATTTGAATATCAAGGTATGCCTTTTTATATCTCTAAGTTTCTGATTTCTGCAATTAAAGCTAGGAAGTTGGTTAATGATGGGTGTGTGGCTTATTTAGCCTCAGTAAGTTTGGTAGAAGCCAGTCAGCTAGTGGAAACAGTTCCCGTGGTTATGGAATTTACTGATGTTTTTCCTGAAGATTTGCCTCGTTTAGCTCCACATAGAGAGGTGGACTTTGCTATTGAGTTGCTGCCAGGTACCATGCCGATTTCTAAAGCTCCATATCGGATGGCACCAGCAGAACTTAAAGAATTGAAAAAGCAGTTAGAAGAGTTGTTGCAGAAAGGGTTTATTAGACCGAGTCATTCTCCGTGGGGAGCGCCGATTTTATTTGTGAAAAAGAAAGATGGAAGTTTTCGAATGTGTATTGATTATAGAAAGTTGAATGATGTGACCATTAAGAATAAGTACCCGTTGCCGAGGATAGATGATCTGTTTGATCAGTTGCAATCAGCAAAGGTATTTTCTAAAATTGATTTGAGGTCCGGGTACCATCAGTTGAGAATTAAAGAGGAGGATATAGATAAGACAGCTTTTAGAACCAGATATGGTCACTTCGAGTTTGTGGTTATGCCATTTGGGTTGACTAATGCTCCTGCAGGTTTTATGGATCTGATGAATAGAATTTTTCATCCGTATTTAGATCAATTCATTGTGGTCTTTATTGATGTAATTCTGATTTATTCAGCATCTGAAGAAGAGCATGCAGCTCATTTGAGGTTTACTCTGCAGTTGTTAAGAGATAACCAGTTGTTTGCTAAATTCAATAAGTGTGAATTTTGGTTGAAAGAGATTCAGTTTTTGGGTCATGTTATCTCAGCTAAAGGAGTAGCAGTGGATCCAAGTAAAGTGGAGGCTGTGATGAGATGGGAAGTGCCTAAGACAATAATTGAGATTAGAAGTTTTCTGGGATTAGCAGGTTATTATAGGTGCTTTATTCAAGACTTTTCTAAGATTGCAGCACCTATGACCAAATTGACCAGAAAGGGTGTGCCTTTTGTGTGGTCCGGTGAATGTCAGAGAAGTTTTATGGAATTGAAGAAAAGACTTACATCAGCACCTATATTGACATTACCGGCAGGGAGTGGTGGTTTTGTGTTGTATACTGATGCTTCAAGGAGAGGACTTGGCGCAGTGCTTATGCAGTATGGCAAAGTGATAGCTTATGCGTCCAGGCAATTGAAGCCAGCAGAGGAGAATTACCCCACTCATGATTTGGAATTAGCAGCTGTTGTATTTGCTTTGAAAATATGGAGGCATTATCTGTATGGCGAAAGATTTGAGATCTTTACAGATCATAAAAGCTTGAAGTATATCTTCTCGCAGAAAGATTTGAATCTTCGTCAGCGCAGATGGATTGAATATTTAAAGGATTATGATTTCAGTTTGGCTTACCATCCGGGTAAGGCCAATGTTGTAGCAGATGCTTTGAGCAGAAAAGCATATGTAAGTTTGATGATGATTAAGGAATGGAAGTTGTATGAAGAGATAGTGGAGAACTCCTTGTATGTGCCCAATAGTCAGCGACGGGCAGTACTAGCTGCTAGTGCTGTAGAGCCGTCTTTGTATTGGCAGATTATTGAGGCTCAGAAAGCAGATGTAAATTTAGCTGAAATTGTGAAAATGGAAGGAGTTTCCATTGATGATAATTGTGTGGTTAGGCTCAGAGGCAGGTTGTTTGTTCCTGCAGAAAGAGAGGTAAAGCAGCGAGTGTTGGAAGAGGCTCATAAATCTAGGTACACTATTCATCCGGGTAGTACTAAAATGTACCATGATTTGAGAAAGCATTTCTGGTGGCCTCATATGAAGAAAGAAATAGCGGAATTTGTTGCAAGGTGTGCTATCTGTCAGCAAATTAAAGCAGAGCATCAGAAGCCTGGAGGTCTATTGCAACCGTTACCCATTCCACAGTGGAAGTGGGATGACATTGCTATGGACTTTGTAGGAGGTTTACCAAGGTCGAGTTCCGGGCATAATGGAATATGGGTATTTGTTGACAGATTAACCAATGTGTGCAGATTAGTGGCAGAAAGTATGTCTTGGATAGTGGACAGATTAGCAAATATTTATGTTGAAAAGATCATTCCATTGCATGGTATTCCGAAGACTATTGTGTCTGATAGAGATCCAAGGTTTACTTCTGGTTTTTGGAGAAGTCTGCAGAGAGTAATTGGTTCTGAGTTAAGATATAGTTCCGCTTAACATCCCCAGACAGATGGTCAGACAGAAAGGACCATCCAAACTATTGAAGATATGTTGCGAGCTTGTTGTTTAGTTTGGGGAGGTAGCTGGGAGCATCATTTGGGAATGGTTGAGTTTGCCTACAATAATAGTTATCATACCAGTCTTGGGATGGCACCGTATGAAGCTTTATATGGAAGGCCATGTAGAACCCCATTAAACTGGCATGAAGTGGGAGAAAGGTAGTTAGTGGGTCCTGAATTAATTCAGCAAACCACAGAAATAGTAAAGCTTATTAAAGAAAAATTGCAGGCAGCTCAAAGCAGGCAAAAGAGTTATGCAGATATCCGGAGGAGACCACTTCAGTTTGAGGTGGGAGATTTTGTTTTCCTGAGGGTTTCCCCAAGTAAAGGTATTATGAGGTTTGGTAAGACTGGAAAGTTGAGTCCAAGGTATGTAGGACCTTTCCAGGTGATTGAGAGAATTGGAGAAACAGCTTATAGGCTGAATTTGCCATCAGATTTTGCGGATATTCATGATGTATTTCATGTTTCTATGTTAAGAAAGTGTATTAAAGATCCAGCTCAGATAATCAGATATCAAGGTGGTGACCTGAGGCCGGATATGACTATGCCAGAATACCCGGTATAGATCACAGATCGAAAGATAAAGAAGTTGAGAAATAAAGAATTGAGCTAGTTAAAGTAAGATGGGAAAATAGGTTGGGTGGTGAGGATACCTGGGAGTTAGCCGAGGAAATGGCTAAAGGGTATCCCTATCTGTTTGAATAAGCTTGTGTATTTTCTTTTAGATGATAGTGCTTGTAAAAGTGTGTATATTTAAGTTGTTGGTGTTTGAGTTGTGTTGTGAATTTCGAGGTCGAAATTTTCTTTTTAGATGATAGTACTGTAACGTCGTGCGTTTTCGGATCCTTTTTGGATCGTGTGTGTTGTGGTTGTGTGGCCGTTGTGAGGCCAATGTGAGTTGGTTGTGTGGAATGTATGGTGTGGATGTGTGGCTTGAGCAGGTGAAGTGCAGGTTTGGTCCTGAAATGAAACAGGACCTGCTGCAGTTCAGTTGGAGTTGGCGGCCAGGGGTGGTCGTTGACCTGTTGGCGTCCAGGTATGTGGCCGTTGACTGCATGAACTTAACGACATTGGATGTGGACGTTTAGGGTGGCGGTTGCCACTGGCGGCATAGGGGTTGACGCCAACCTGAGAATTCTGCAGGTTATAGGGTCACCCGAGGGCAGGTTCTTCCCCTGGTTCTCTCTCCCTCTTGCCCCAGCTTCACGCCCCTGCATCCCTAAAGCTTCTAACAGGTACCGAAGGGTGGTTGGACGATCGTAGAACGCGTGGCTTTGCCGAATTGCGCGAGGAAACGTCGTACCGTGGTGCAATTCCCGTAGGAGCTCGCGGAGGGCTCAGCGTGAACCAGAAGATTTCAGGAGGTTTTAGCATGTTCTGAGGTAGGGGACGAACCCTGTTAGCTCCATAGGATCATTAAACTATGACTTAACCACCTGAAACAACAGATTTAATGCATTTCGGATTAAGTTGCACCATGCGGGGTTAATGGGTGGTTTGATGAATTTAGGTAGTAAAACATGTTGTTTTGGTTTAAATATGGTGCATGGATGTTAGAGGGATCTTTACTATATGTTTTTCCGTTGTTTTAATGGTTGGAAAATGTGTAGAGTCGGATTAGGGTTTCTGTAGGGTTAGAGGCCGAAGAACTTAGCGTCAACATCGTTTGTCGCCAAGCTCATCAGCCAGGATGTAGACGGCCAGATCCCTTGCCGTCGACTTCCTGTAAGCGGCAGTCGATGTTGCCGCCTACTGGTTATAAACAGGAATTACTAATTATGGTATTTATCGATAATGCATGTGCGTTGGCACCTGTGGTGCACTGAGTGCACGTAGTTTCCGTGTTTAGCATACAAAGTATGTAGTTAGTTGTTACTTTAGCGACTGCGTGTTATTTACGCGAGTCCAGTTGGGTTCACGTGTAGTGGACCGTTGTTACTTGAGGTTTCACGTGGTTTGTGTGTGACGTGCACGTGGTTCTGTGTACGTGGCGAGTAGTACGACGCCTACCGTGGTTACCTCTCCAGTTGGGTGCCCCAGGTTCTTTGTGAGCCAGGCTGTTAGCTCGGGGCTTTGTCCCGGTACTTGTATTGTACCGTTGAGGTTTGTGTCGTCTGACCTGGACACCCTCACTCCTGTGTTTGAGTTGTACGTCCGGCTGAGGGAAAGACAACAGTGGGACAGTGACACGTGTTTGTCTTTAGTCACTTGTAGCACGCTCGTAGTTGGGGGTACGGACACCAGTAGTCGACACTGGTCCCCAGCTAGTCCTTTTCCAGTGCCTCACTCTAGCGAGCCCGGGCCAGGGTCTCTGGAGGTGTTAGGCATGGGCCTGTGACCGTGTGGTTCGCAGGTGGTGGTGTTTAGTTGGTCTCCACAGTTGCTTGACCTTTTCACGTGGAGCGGCAGCTGGACCTTTCGTCCGTGGCTGCGAGACTGAGAGGTAGACCTGTGTTAGCTTGTCTGAGTCAGTTTCTGGTGTTGCGAACCAGTTCACGTGGCTCGTGTTTGGCTGTCTCTACTCTAGCTTGTACACCTGTACTGGTTTGCCGTTTAATTATTACAGTTGATTCTCGTAGTCGGCAGACGGTGAGTACTTTTACAACTTTAATATCTGTTTAGCTGTTCTATAAATTGTAGTACTGTTTACTGCTTTCGTACCTGTGGTTTTGGTTTGCTCGGTGTTGGGGGAGTTCCCTACTGAGCCAGTGACTAGCGAGGCTCACCCCTACCCCCACAGGTGAGAGCGAGGAGGACTTTTCTCGACCGTCGTCCAGTTTAGAGCCGTGCCGTAGCGGTGCAGGGTCGGTACCTCCAGCTGTGTAGTAGCAGCTCCAGCAGTGTAGTGTTGTGTAGTATAGTTAGTTGTTTATTTTCTGCAGTTGTACCTCGGGGTATGCCCCAGGATCTTGTACTTCTTTTCAGTTTTTGTGAAAATTTGGCTATGTAACTTGTGAAATATATATAAAATGTGGTGTGTTTCTTTGTGTTTACACGGACTGTGGTTTGGTATCCCTTGCGAGGCTTCGGCCCGTTTGCGGGAGGCGGACTCGGATCAAGTACGTTATCAGTTTAACGGGCTTGGCCGAGGCGTTCCGTCACACGATATCTTCAAGAAGACATGATCGCCAACCTCGAACTCCAAATCCTTCCTTCTATTGTCGGCATAACTCTTCTGCCTATCCTGTGCCGCAACAAGCCGCTTTCTGATAAGCTAGATCTTATCCGAAGTTTCCTGAGCTAACTCCGGTCCGATCAACTGCCTATCACCAGTCTCCTCCCAACATAACGGAGATCTGCAGGGTCTACCATACAACGCCTCGAATGGAGCCATACCAATACTCGCATGAAAGCTGTTGTTGTATGCGAACTCCACAAGAGGTAAATGGCTCTCCCAATCATCCTTCCAATCCAGAACACACGCCCTCAACATATCCTCGAGCGTCTGGATAGTCCGCTCGGACTGTCCATTGGTCTGTGGATGATACGCCGAACTGAGCTTTAGCTCTGAACCTAAAGCATCCTGAAGACCCTTCCACAGCCTCGAAGTGAATCTCGGATCTCGATCCGAAATGATCGACTTTGGCACCCCATGCAATCTAATGACACTACTAATATACAATCTAGCTAAGCTCTCTACTGACTGCTTCTTCTTCATAGGCAAGAAGTGAGCAGACATCGAGAATCTATCTACAACTACCCAAATCGAGTCATTGCCCCTTCTAGATCGAGGCAAACCCGAAACGAAATCCATAGTGACAGCTTCCCACTTCCAAACTGGGATCTCCATCCTTTGCATAAGGCCGGATGGTTGCTGCTGCTCGGCTTTCATTTGCTGACACACTAGACATCTGGACACATAATCCGCTACATCCTTCTTCATACTGGAGCACCAAAATGTTCTCTTCAAATCCTGATACATCTTAGTGTTACCCAGATGAATAGAGAATCACGATCTATGAGCCTCCGCTAACACATGCTCACGGACATCTACTAAATCAGGGACACAAACACGGTGCTGGAATCTAATTACACTGTCCTCATCCCGAGCAATGCCTGCCTTGCCCACTAACTCTAAGAGTCTAGGGTCGGCTTCCTGTTGCTCGATCACCTCATCCAAAACCGAGGACCTAAGGGATAACTGAGCTACAAAAGCCTGGCATAGCGATGGCTCTAACTCAGTCAACGCGCAGGCCGCATCTTCCAACATCTTCCAATCCTGCTGGAGAGATGGCCTCCTTCTACTCAGAGCATCCGCTACGACATTCGCCTTCCCAGGGTGATACTGAAGGTCGAAGTCATAGTCCTTCAAGAACTCAATCCATCTCCTCTGCCTCAGGTTTAATTCCCTTTGGGAGAAAAGATACTTCAAGCTCTTGTGGTCGGTAAACACCTCAAATCTGACACCATAAAGATAGTGTCTCCAGATCTTTAGTGCATGAACCACTGTTGCGAGCTCCAAGTCATGAGTCGGATAGTTCTTCTCATGCTCCTTCAACTGACGAGAAGCATAAGCCACTACCCTTTCCGGCTGCATTAGCACACAGCCTAAACCAATCCGAGACGCATCCGTGTAGATAGCAAAACCCTCTACACCGCTCGGTAAGACTAACACCGGAGCTGACGTGAGCTTAGTCTTCAACAATTGAAAACTGCTCTCACACTCCTCAGACCAAACAAACTTCACTCCCTTTCTGGTGAGCTGAGTCAAAGGGGCGGCGATGGATGAAAATCCCTCAATAAATCACCGATAGTAACCAGCTAACCCAAGAAAACTACGAATCTTCGAAGGAGTCTGGGGAATCTCCCAATCCATAACAGCCTGGACCTTTGCTGGGTCAACTGCTACACCAGCACCGGAGATAACATGCCCGAGGAAATGAACCTCGCGCAACCAGAAATTGCACTTGCTGAACTTAGCATACAGCTTGTGCTCACGAAGAACCTCTAACACTACCCTCAAATGCTGACGGTGTGTGGCCTCATCCGGAGAGTAGACCAGCACATCATCAATAAACACTACGACAAAGCTATCTAGATAAGGCCTAAACACCCTGTTCATGAGATCCATGAACGCTGCAGGGGTGTTGGTCAATCCGAAAGGAAGGACCAAAAACTCATAATGTCCATAACGGGTTCTAAATGCCGTCTTGGACACATCCTCACTCCGAATCCTCATCTGATGATGACCAGATCGCAAATCAATCTTAGAAAAGACTAATGCATCTCGCAACTGGTCAAACAAATCATCAATACGAGGCAAGGGATACATGTTCTTCACAGTCACTTGGTTCAGCTTTCTGTAGTCAATGCATAACCTAAGTGACCCGTCTTTCTTCTTGACGAATAATACAGGTGCGCCCCAAGGGGAAACACTAGGGCGAATAAATCCCTTATCAAGCAACTCCTGCAACTGCCTCCTCAACTCGGCTAACTCCGCAAGTGCCATCCGATATGGAGCCTTCGAGATAGGAGAGGTGCCCGGAAGCAACTCTATGGTAAACTCTATCTCTCTATCTGGTGGCAAACCAGACAAATCATCAGGAAAGACGTCCGGAAAGTCCTGCACTACCTCAATCTCTGCAAGAGTAGGTGACTCATCAGCCTCTGGCACTAGTACCACGCTGGCAAGTAAAGCGTCACAACCCTTGTTTACCATGCGCATCGCCTTCATGGCAGAGATGACCATCTTTCCCGCCAAGTTCCTTGGCAATGGGTGAGAGAACTCATCCTCACCAGGAATGTGGAAAACAATCCTCTTCTGACGACAATCCACTAACGCATAGTGCTCCTCTAGCCAATCCGGACCAAGAATAGCATCATAGTCCTTCATCTTTAGCAAGAAGAAACACCCTTCTAGGACTCTATCCTCAATGCACACATGTAACGACGGAATGCACTTCCTAGTCGATACCGTACCCGCAGGGGTGTGCACAGACAAAGGGACCTCTAACTCCTCAGACTCTACACCTGACTCTAGGGCTAATTGCCTAGCGAACCACTCGGAAATGAATGAGTGAGTAGCACCTGTATCAAACAAAACCCGAGCGTGCACACCTAAAAGTAAAACCGTACCTTCGGTGACATGCTCCGCCTGCTCGGCGTCCTCGCGAGCTAAAGCAAACACTCGAGCTGGGGCTCGAGGCCTTCCTGGTCTTCCTGTAGCTAGCGCTGCTGCCGCTACCGTTGGGGCTGGCGCTCCGCGCTGGACTCCCTGCTGAAGTCTTGGGCAATCTTTGATCTTGTGGTCGCTGCTTCCACACTTCAAGCACTTTCCTGTAATCATCCAACATTCGGTACCACCATGTGTCTTCCCACAGTAGGGACACTCTTTCTTCACACCAGGGGAACGTACAGAAGGTACCTGAGAACTGCCGACTGCCACTGATCGCTGCTGCGTCTGGTACACCGTTTTCTTCTTATCCTGTCGCTGGAACGTAGCTGCAAGTCTCTTCTGCGAAGCCTTCTTCTCTTCAAGGTATTGCTCCATCTCTCCCTCCTGCCTACAAGTAGCACTAAGGGCCTCGTCCAGAGTGCGGTGGTCAAACACCACGAGCCTCGTCCTCAGTGATGGCTTCAGGCCCATCATGAACTTCTTTGTCTTCCTGCGCTCATCTGCCACGATATGAGGTACATACTTAGAGAGTTCAGAAAATCTTGCCTCATACTCTAGCACGGTCATGGAGCCTTGAGCCAAAGATACTTGAACATGCTCAGGGACGAACTTGGCCCGAAAGAGTCTCACGAACTTGTCCCAAGCAACATCAATAGCTCCGTCCTCAAACCGGGTACGCAGTAATGAAGCCCACCATACATCAGCTCTTTGCTGCAGTACACCGCTCATAAGCACCATCTAAACAATTCCAACTTAACAAAATACAAGCATATAAAATAAAGCATACCTGTAGCATGTAGGTGGCTAATGTGACCTTATCCTCATCTGCGCACCTGATGGTTCGGAAGATCTTTTCTATATCTCTCATCCAGCTTTCTACCAATAATGGGTCGCTCTCCCCCTTAAAAGAGGGTGGCAGCATCCTCTTGAACCTTTCCATGGTAGAAGGTCCACCATGGTCCTGAGCTGGTACTTGAGCCTGCTACAGTACACATCAAGCAATACACAATCAACATAATATCGCATAATTAAATAAAACAGACTATTAATTATTATTTTTTGTCTAACCTGAGCCTCCAACTGTGCCTGGAGTGCTGCCTGAGTATGAGCCTGCGTCTGCATGGCTTGCACCAGACCTTGCATGAATACTCCATAATCCACAGGCGGCGGTGGGGGAAGTATAGGACCTTGCGGTGCCGGGGCCTGCTGCTCCGCCCGCTCCTCATGTCTCGGCTCGTCCTCACGGGCCGGCGCTCCGCCACGCCTACCTCTCGAAGCCATGGCTGTAATAAATTTCAGCCATCATTATAGCTACTTTAATTTATTTCCTAACCGTTTTCATATCTATTTTTCACTCATTATTAATCAGTTCTACACATGTGGACATTCCTATGTAGACTTAGCATGTAATGAAGATGATGACTTATGTATATTCATGTGCAATCTCAACCGGTTGCTCTGATACCAATCTCTGTGGCGACCCTCATTATACCGGTACGGTCATACCAACCCACGTCGGTATAGTGAACGTTGCCACAGTGGGACATTTACCCAACAATAACATTCAGCTGAGACACACGTGAATATAAGAATAGAGTAGCGGAAGTAAGAGAACTACTATCTTCATTTCATTCATCATCCACATTTAACGTACATGATTGCATTAACATTTAAAGAACTAAAAGTCAACATAATTAAATTACTGAAAATCAAATACATAAATGTCCACACTTAAACATTTTTGTTCCATGATAATGCTAGTACAATGTTGCAATTACATACTATGAAATCAAAATATCGCAAAGTACACCAACGATCTAATCTCCACGCTCGGAGTCGGTCTCCATTACCTCCTCCGCAAGTGTATCGTCACCAACTACGCCTGTACGCCGAAGCAAGTAATGAGTCTAAAAGACTCAGCAAATAACTCTACATATACCATACATGTACATGTCATAGCAGGTTTTACATTCACATTTACAAGACACAATCATGTAGCATGCTTATCATTGAAATTAACAACCTATCATGGTGGTTCTACTAATTAAACACATGATTCATGCTTTCAGATTTTCTAAATCAAAATCTCCTATCACGTGTTCCCTAATCACTCCAACACATGAAAGGTCTATTTTCAATTAAACTAAAACATGAAAGCAAGTTTAGCATGGTTTCAATGCCTATGTGTAAAGAATACACTTAGCATGAATTTCTATACATTCCTATACATGCTCATGACCATTTAATCTTCTTTAAGCTTGCTGGTTTTACATAGACTAGAAAGCATAACCCAACACATGAGAGCTACTTAATCAATTTAAGTCACAACATGAGGGCAAACAAGCATGGGATTACTTACACACCACTAAGAATCGTTCCTAACATGGATTCTAGGCAATTTGCACATGTAAAGCATGATCATAAGTACATTTAGTTTGCTGTTTTATCATGATTTCAGATTACTCTAACATGGATCACAAATTCACAACCCTCACATTTTGGTTTCATATATTTACACAATTTCTCATTCACATAATTTACACTTTACACAAGCACATTTACACATTGTTCACATCCACGGTTCTTACACATGAAGACATAAACATTTTCACATTCACATTTAGTGCCGTGACACATGGTCCAAACCACCAGAGAAGGACACATCACATCACATACATATAGACGTCACATAGGCAATACAGTGACGACTCTTGGACTGCGCAGACCGGGAGAACAAGTCTCCACCCTAACCAGTGGTACTTGTCCACCTCCAGGATTTCATCCTAATGCCCTTAGGATCACAACACATTGAACCGTCTCAGGGGGACTTTTCCGTGATACGGTTCCACTGCCCTCTATGGAAGCAGTGTCACACTTGGCACGATTTACACATTTACCGATTTTAACGCATATCTTTACACATGTCACTTACCTCTCATTCATTTTTTTATTCACACAAGGGCTCTGTTTTCCTAACATGATTCTACAATTAACAGGGATCACATGTTCAGAAATTTGCATAAATTAGATCACACACACGTGTCACATTGCTCCCACATTAACATGCATTGTTCACATTTTTGCAAGGAAAAATTCATATTTCACTATATAGTTGTCCAAACAACTTGAAAATTTAACCACATGCTGATTTCAGGTTTATGATTTTACATGAAAAATTTCACATTTTTATGACTCATATTGCATTTACAAAAATTAAAACATTCAGTTGTATGCCATTCATAATTCAACTTTTCATGGGACATAACGTCAATTCTTAGATTGGCAATTCACAGATCTGAATCTATCATATATGTTGTCATACAAATTTTCCCAGAATTTATTTCACAACATACCATTTACTGTGAATTTTTGGAAATCCTACACATACTTCCTATTTCCATTGCAGTAATTACAGTAAATCATATGAACATGGATAATTTCTCAAATTTACAGGGTATAAACTGACACATATACACATGGGGTAGAAAAATCCAGGGCAATTAATTCCTCAGAAATCATATAGACAGCAGGTAATCATGCGTAACCCTTTTTCCTCAACTTGCATTTCGATAAATCCAACAATTTATGCTATCCACGGAAAATGACAGAAATTTCCACACACATCACATTAGCTATTTTACATATCATATAAAAATTACACTATATCCTCATGCGTCAAAGTCCGGAAAATAATTACTTAAGGCAGAACAGTTCACTGTTCTGCACTGAAGAACTTGGCGGCAGTGTCTGGCCGTTCAAGGAGCTGGACGGCAAGATCGCTGGACGCGCACTGGAGATCTTGGCGTCAAGGCATTGACGCCAAGTTCCTGTCTGTGCAGAAGCACAGACCGAACTCCAAAAATCAAGAAGAATGGGGGATCTAGGACACGAGGAAAAATGTGTAAAAATAAGAAAACCCTACTAGACATCTACAGGGACGATGTGTGTAGGTTACTTGCCTTTCAAAAATCTCCAGAAGGATCAAAGGTGGCGGTGAAACTCTCCTTGGGCAGTCCCAAGAAGCTCCCAAGAAAGCCTTCCTCCGGGTTCTTGAGCAAGCTCCACAGCAGGTCGAGGTCGGGGATGCCTTCCTCGATGTTCCAGCTACCTCCTTGTCGTGGTAGATGGCCGGATCAAGCTTTAGATCGCCGGATTAAAGGTTGCAAAGATGGGGTTTTGCTCACATCAGCTAGGGTTTTTCTCTATCTCTCAAAAGAGGTCAAGAGAGGGGTTTTAGGGTTCAACTCGGGTCCAGATATAGGAGAGAGGTCTCTCTCATCCCGCAGGGTTGATGTGAACCCTTTCAGACCGTTGGGGACAGCTCCCCAATGGGTGAGCTAGCTTGCTCCCGGAATTCTGGGCTCTGCAACGCATGCAGGTCAGAGAAGTTAACATCCACATCGCTGGACGCTGGATTTAGTGTTGGCATCCATATGGTTGACACAGACACAACACCAACGTCCATGGATATTGACGCCAAGTTGGCCTTCGGCCAGAACTCAAAAACATGCAGAAACCATGCACAACTTATACCTATATATGTGCCATATGTATACTATCATGTACATATTATCACCATACAATTCATACCTATTTACATCTAATTTATACACATGCATGCATAAGTATACTAACTAGTACTTACGTAGATATTTGCATACATACATACACACACATGAAGTATTCACATGCAATACAAATAATGCAACAAATTCGAGGGTGTTACACCCTCTCCCCCTAAAAAAAACTTCGTCCTCGAAGTTAGAACGACACTACTCAAACAAAAGGGGATACATCTTCTTCATTACATCCTCAAGCTCCCAAGTAGCCTCCTCTCGCGAGAAGTTCCGCCAAAGAACTTTCACTGACGCAATACTCTTGTTCTGGAGATGCTGAACCTTCCGGTCAAGAATAGCTACTGGTTGCTCGACATACGACAGATCTGGCTGAATCTCCACTGGCTCATGACTAATCACATGAGACGGATCTCGGACATACTTCCTGAGCATCGAAACGTGGAAGATGGGATGAACACTAGCCAAAGCTGGGGGTAAGGCTAGTTCATACGCTACGCTGCCTAAACGTCTGAGAATCTCATATGGGCCAATGAACCTAGGGCTCAACTTACTATGCCTGCCAAATCTGACGACACCTCGAGTAGGCGATATCTTCAAGAAGACATGATTGCCAACCTCGAACTCCAAATCCTTCCTTCTATTGTCGGCATAACTCTTCTGCCTATCCTGTGCCGCAACAAGCCTCTTTCTGATAAGCTGGATCTTATCTGAAGTTTCCTGAACTAACTCCGGTCCGATGAACTGCCTATCACCAGTCTCCTCCCAACATAATGGAGATCTGCAGGGTCTACCATACAACGCCTCGAATGGAGCCATACCAATACTCGCATGAAAGCTGTTGTTGTATGCGAACTCCATAAGAGGTAAATGGTGCTCCCAATCATCCTTCCAATCCAGAACACACGCCCTCAACATATCCTTGAGCGTCTGGATAGTCCGCTCGGACTGTCCATCAGTCTGGGGATGAAACGCCGAACTGAGCTTCAACTCCGAACCTAAAGCATCCAGAAGACCCTTCCACAGCCTCGAAGTGAATCTCGGATCTCGATCCGAAATGATCGACTTTGGCACCCCATGCTCTAATGACACTACTAATATACAATCTAGCTAAGCTCTCTACTAACTGCTTCTTCTTCATAGGCAAGAAGTGAGCAGACTTCGAGAATCTATCGACAACTACCCAAATCGAGTCATTGCCCCTTCTAGATCGAGGCAAACCCGAAACGAAATCCATAGTGACAGCTTCCCACTTCCAAACTGGGATCTCCATCCTTTGCATAAGGCCGGATGGTCGCTGCCGCTCGGCTTTCACTTGCTGACACACTAGACATCTGGACACATAATCCGCTACATCTTTCTTCATGCCGGACCATCAAAATGATCTCTTCAGATCCTGATACATCTTAGTGTTACCTGGATGAATAGAGAATCGCGATCTATGAGCCTCCGCTAACACATGCTCACGGACATCTACTAAATCAGGGACACAAACACGGTGCTGGAATCTAATCACGCCGTCCTCATCCCGAGCAATGCCTACCTTGCCCACTAACTCTAAGAGTCTAGGGTCGGCTTCCTGTTGCTCGATCACCTCATCCAAAACCGAGGACCTAAGGGATAACTGAGCTACAAAAGCCTAGCATAGCGATGGCTCTAACTCAGTCAACGCGCAAGCTGCATCTGCCAACATCTTCCAATCCTACTGGAGAGATGGCCTCCTTCTACTCAGAGCATCCGCTACGACATTCGCCTTCCCAGGGTGATACTGAAGGTCAAAGTCATAGTCCTTCAAGAACTCAATCCATCTCCTCTACCTCAGGTTTAATTCCCTTTGGGAGAAAAGATACTTTAAGCTCTTGTGGTCGGTAAACACCTCAAATCTGACACCATAAAGATAGTGTCTCCAGATCTTTAGTGCATGAACCACTGCTGCGAGCTCCAAGTCATGAGTCGGATAGTTCTTCTCATGCTCCTTCAACTGACGAGAAGCATAAGCCACTACCCTTTCCTTCTGCATTAGCACACAGCCTAAACCAATCCGAGACGCATTCGTGTAGATAGCAAAACCCTCTACACCGCTCGGTAAGACTAACACCGGAGCTGACGTGAGCTTAGTCTTCAACAATTGAAAACTACTCTCACACTCCTCGGACCAAACAAACTTCACTCCCTTTATGGTGAGCTGAGTCAAAGGGGCGGCGATGGATGAAAATCCCTCAATAAATCACCGATAGTAACCATCTAACCCAAGAAAACTACGAATCTCCGAAGGAGTCTGGGGAATCTCCCAATCCATAACAGCCTGGACCTTTGCTAGGTCAACTGCTACACCAGCACCGGAGATAACATGCCCAAGGAAATGAACCTCGCGCAATTAGAAATCGCACTTGCTGAACTTAGCATACAGCTTGTCCTCACGAAGAACCTCTAACACTACCCTCAAATGCTGACGGTGTGTGGCCTCGTCCGGAGAGTAGACCAGCATATCATCAATAAACACTACGACAAAGCTATCTAGATAAGGCCTAAACACCATGTTCATGAGATCCATGAACGCTGCAGGGGCGTTGGTCAATCCGAAAGGAAGGACCAAAAACTCATAATGTCCATAACGGGTTCTAAATGCCGTCTTGGACACATCCTCACTCCGAATCCTCAACTGATGATGACCAGATCGCAAATCAATCTTAGAAAAGACTGATGCATCTCGCAACTGGTCAAACAAATCATCAATACAAGGCAAGGGATACCTGTTCTTCACAGTCACTTGGTTCAGCTTTCTGTAGTCAATGCATAACCTAAGTGACCCGTCTTTCTTCTTGACGAATAATACAGGTGCGCCCCAAGGGGAAACTGTGACGGATCGCCTCGGCCAAGCCCGTTAAACCGATAACGTACTTGATCCGAGTCCACCTCCCGCGAACGGGCCGAAGCCTCGCAAGGGATACCAAACCACAGTCTGTGTAAACATAAAGGAACACACCACATTATATATATATTTCACAAGTTTACATAGCCAAATTTCCACTTAAACTAAAAAGAAGTACAAGAGCCTGGGGCATACCCCGAGGTACAATTGAAGAAAGTAAACAACTACAAAACTACACTGCTGGAGCTACTCTGCTGGAGGTGCTGACCCTGCACCGCTACGACGCGGCCCAGAACTGGACGTCGGACAAGAGACGTCCTCCTCGCTCTCACCTGTGGGGGTAGGGGTGAGCCTCTCTAATCACTGGCTCAGTAGGGAACTCCCCCAAAACCGAGCGAAACAAACACCACGAGTACGAATAGTAAACAACACCAACAATTAATATAACAGCTAAGCAGGTAAGTAAAGCTGTAAAAGTACTCACCGTCTGTCGACTACGAGAAACAACAATAATAATTAAATGGCAAACCAGTACAGGTGTACAAGCTAAAGTAGAGACAGCCAACACGAGTCACAAGAACTGGTTCGCGACACTAGAAACTGACTCGGACAACTAACACAGGTCTACCTCTCAGTCTCGCAGCCATGGACGAAAGGTCCAGCTGCCGCTCCACGTAAAAAGGTCAAGCAACTGTGGAGACCAACTAAACACCACCACCTACAAACCACACGGTCACAGGCCCATGCCTGGCACCTCCAGAGACCCTGGCCTGGGCTCGCTAGAGTGAGGCACTGGAAAAGGACTAGCTGGGGTCCAGTACGTCTACTGGTGTCCGTACCCCCAACTACGAGCGCGCTACAAGTGACTAAAAACAAACACAAGTGTCACTGTCCCACTGTCGTCTTTCCCTCAGCCAGACGTACAACTCTAACACAAGAGTGAGGGTGTCCAGGTCAGACGACACAGACCTCGACGGTACAACACAAGTACCGGGACAAAGCCCCGAGCTAACAGCCTGGCTCACAAAGAACCTGGGACACCCAACTAGAGAGGTTACCACGGTAGGCGTCGTACTACTCGCCACGTACACAGAACCACGTGCACGTCACACACAAACCACGTGAAACCTCACGTAAACCACAAGTAACCACTGGTCCACTACATGTGAACCTAACTGCCTCGCGTACACAACGCGCAGTCACCGATGTAAACAACTAACGGCATACCTTGTATGTTAAACACGTAAACCAAGTGCACTCAGTGCACCTCATGCGTCAACACACATGCATTATCGATAATTATTGTACTTAGTCATTTCTGCTCAAATAGAAGTAGGCGGCCACATCGATTGCCGCTTACTGGGAGTCAACGGCAAGGTTCCTGGCCGTTAACCTCCTGGCTGAGAATCTTGGCGGCAAGCGATGTTGACGCCAAGTTCTCCGGCCATAAACCCTGCAGAAACCCTAATCCGGCCCTGCGGGTTTTCTAACTGTTCTAACTACTGAAAAACATGCAAATGCAATTCCTTTAGCATGCTAGAACCCAATACAACCCGTTATAACATGATTCGTACAGTAAACTACTCAAACCACCCATTATCCCGCTTGGTGCAACTCTATCCAAACATGGATTAACATGTTGGTTCAAGTGATTATGATGTGTTTTAATGTTTCTATGAAGCTACCAGGGTTCGTCCCCTACCTCAGAACGCGTTAGAATCTCCTGCAATCCCCCGGTTCACGCCGAGCCCTCTGCGAGCTCCCACGCGAATTGCACCACGCCGCGACGTTTCCTCGCGTAATTAAGCGATGCCGCGCGTTCTACGATCGTCCAACTACTCCTCGATACCTGTTGGAAGCTTCAAAGACTCGGGGGCAGCAAGCTGGGGCAAGAGGGAATGAGAGTGAGCTGAGAAAACACCCTCGGGTGAGCCTATAACCTGTTGAACTGACAGGTTGGCGTCAACCCCCTTGTCTCCAACATCAACCGCCAGCCTAAACGTCCACATCTACTGCCGCTGAGCTCATTATGTAAACGTCCACTAATCTGGACGCCTACCAGTAAACGGCCACCCCTGGACGCCAACTCAGACAGAACAGCAGCAGGTCCTATTCCATTTCAGGACCCACCCTGCTCTACACCTGGACAAACCACACATCCACACCAAGCATTCCACGCAACCGACTCACACTGGCCTCACAACGGCCGCCACAACCACAACACACACGATCCGCATGGATCCGAAAAGCACGCGACGTTACAGAAACACTAGGGCGAATAAATCCCTTATCAAGTAAC
The DNA here is from genome assembly GCA_014218235.1 of Colocasia esculenta. Classification (NCBI taxonomy): domain Eukaryota; kingdom Viridiplantae; phylum Streptophyta; class Magnoliopsida; order Alismatales; family Araceae; genus Colocasia; species Colocasia esculenta. The sequence continues at coordinate 75,569,937 of CM024754.1, read as the reverse complement.
TCCTGCAACTGCCTCCTCAACTCGGCTAACTCCGCAGGTGCCATCCGATATGGAGACTTCGAGATAGGAGAGGTGCCTGGAAGCAACTCTATGGTAAACTCTATCTCTCTATCCGGTGGCAAACCAGACAAATCATCAGGAAAGACGTCTGGAAAGTCCTGCACTACCTCAATCTCTGCAAGAGTAGGTGACTCATCAGCCTCTCGCACTAGTACCACACTGGCAAGAAAAGCATCACAACCCTTGTTTACCATGCGCATCGCCTTCATGGCAGAGATGACCATCTTTCGCGCCAAGTTCCTTGGCAAGGGGTGAGAGAACTCATCCTCACCAGGAATGCGTAAAACAATCCTCTTCTGACGACAATCCACTAACGCATAGTGCTCCTCTAGCCAATCCAGACCAAGAATAGCATCATAGTCCTTCATCTTTAGCAAGAAGAAGCACCCTTCTAGGACTCTATCCTCAATGCACACAGGTAACGACGGAATGCACTTCCTAGTCGATACCGTACCCGCAGGGGTGTGCACAGACAAAGGGACCTCTAACTCCTCAGACTCTACACCTGACTCTAGGGCTAACTGCCTAGCGAACCGCTCGGAAATGAACGAGTGAGTAGCACCTATATCAAACAAAACCCGAGTGTGCGCACCTAAAAGTAAAACCGTACCTTCGGTGACATGCTCCGCCTGCTCGGAGTCCTCGCGAGCTAAAGCAAACACTCGAGCTGGGGCTCGAGGCGTTCCTGGTCTTCCTGTAGCTGGCGCTGCTGCCGCTACCGCTGGGGCTGGCGCTCCGCGCTGGACTCCCTGCTGAAGTCTTGGGCAATCTTTGATCTTGTGGTCGCTGCTTCAACACTTCAAGCACTTTCCCGTAATCATCCAACATTCGGTACCACCATGTGTCTTCCCACAGTGGGGACACTCTTTCTTCACACCAGGGGAACGTACAGAAGGTACCTGAGAACTGCCGACTGCCACTGATCGCTGCTGCGTCTGGTACACCGTTTTCTTCTTATCCTGTCGCTGGAACGTAGCTGCAGGTCTCTTCTGCGAAGCCTTCTTCTCTTCAAGGTATTGCTCCATCTCTCCCTCCTGCCTACAAGCAGCACTAAGGGTCTCGTCTAGAGTGCGGTGGTCAAATGCCACGAGCCTCGTCCTCAGTGATGGCTTCAGGCCCATCACGAACTTCTTTATCTTCCTGCGCTCATCTGCCATGATATGAGGTGCATACTTAGAGAGTTCAGAAGATCTTGCCTCATACTCTAGCACGGTCATGGAGCCTTGAGCCAAAGATAGGAATTCTTGCTCCATCCGATCTTGAACATGCTCAGGGACGAACTTGGCCCAAAAGAGCCTCACGAACTCGTCCCAAGCAACAACAATAGGTCCATCCTCAAACTGGGTACGCAGCAATGAAGCCCACCATACATCAGCTCTTTCCTGCAGTACACCGCTCATAAGCACCATCTAAACAATTCCAACTTAACAAAATACAAGCATATAAAATAAAGCCTACTTGTTGCATGTAGGTGGATAATGTGACCTTATCCTCATCTGCGCACATGATGGCTCAGAAGATCTTTTCTATCTCCCTCATCCAGCTTTCTGCCAACAATGGGTCGCTCTCCCCCTTAAAAGAGGGTGGCAGCATCCTCTTGAACCTTTCCATGGTAGAAGGTCCACCATGGTCCTAAGGTGGTACTTGAGCCTACTACAGTACACATCAACTAATACACAATCAACCTAATATCACATAATTAAATAAAACAGACTATTAATTATTATTTTTTGTCTAACCTAAGCCTCCAACTGTGCTTGGAGTGCTGCCTGAGTATGAGCCTGCGTCTGCATGGCTTGCACCAGACCTTGCATGAATACTCCATAATCCACAGGCGGCGGTGGGGGAAGTACAGGACCTTGTGATGCCGGGGCCTGCTGCTCCGCCCTCTCCTCATGTCTCGGCTCGTCCTCACGGGCCGGCGCTCCGCCACGCCTACCTCTCGAAGCCATGGCTGTAATAAATTTCAGCCATCATTAGAGCTACTTTACTTTATTTCCTAACCGTTTTCTTATCTATTTTTCACTCATTATTAATCAGTTCTACACATGTGGACATTCCTATGTAGACTTAGCATGTAATGAAGATGATGACTTATGTATATTCATGTGCAATCTCAACCGGTTGCTCTGATACCAATCTCTGTGGCGACCCTCATTATACCGGTACGGTCATACCAACCCACGTCGGTATAGTGAACGTTGCCACAGTGGGACATTTACCCAACAATAACATTCAGCTGAGACACACGTGAATATAAGAACAGAGTAGTGGAAGTAAGAGAACTACTATCTTCATTTCATTCATCATCCACATTTAACGTACATGATTGCATTAACATTTAAAGAACTAAAAGTCAACATAATTAAATTGCTGAAAATCAAATACATAAATGTCCACACTTAAACATTTTTGTTCCATGATAATGCTAGTACAATGTTGCAATTACATACTATGAAATCAAAATATCGCAAAGTACACCAACGATCTAATCTCCACGCTCGGAGTCGGTCTCCGCTGCCTCCTCCGCAAGTGTGTCGTCACCAACTACACCTGTACGCCGAAGCAAGTAATGAGTCTAAACGACTCAGCAAATAACTCTACACATACCATACATGTACATGTCATAGCAGGTTTTACATTCACATTTACAAGACACAATCATGTAGCATGCTTGTCATTGAAATTAACAACCTATCATGGTGGTTCTACTAATTAAACACATGATTCATGCTTTCAGATTTTTTAAATCAAAATCTCCTATCACGTGTTCTCTAATCACTCCAACACACGAATGGTCTATTTTCAATTAAACTAAAACATGAAAGCAAGTTTAGCATGGTTTCAATGCCTATGTGAAAAGAATACACTTAGCATGAATTTCTATACATTCCTATACATGCTCATGACCATTTAATCTTCTTTAAGCTTGCTGGTTTTACATAGACTAGAAAGCATAACCCAACACATGAGAGCTACTTAATCAATTTAAGTCACAACATGAGGGCAAACAAGCATGGGATTACTTACACACCACTAAGAATCGTTCCTAACATGGATTCTAGGCAATTTGCACATGTAAAGCATGATCATAAGTACATTTAGTTTGCTGTTTTATCATGATTTCAGATTACTCCAACATGGATCACAAATTCACAACCCTCACATTTTGGTTTCACATATTTACACAATTTCTCATTCACATAATTTACACTTTACACATGCACATTTACACATTGTTCACATCCACGGTTCTTATATATGAACACATACACATTTTCACATTCACATTTAGTGCCGTGACACATAGTCCAAACCACCAGAGAAGGACACATCACATCACATACACATAGACGTCACCTAGGCAATACAGTGACGACTCTTGGACTGCGCAGACCGGGAGAACAAGTCTCCACCCTAACCAGTGGTACTTGTCCACCTCCAGGATTTCATCCTAATGCCCTTAGGATCACAACACATTGAACCTTCTCAGGGGGACTTTTCCCTGATACAGTTCCACTGCGCTCTATGGAAGCAGTGTCACACTTGGCACGATTTACACATTTATCGATTTTAACGCATATCTTTACACATGTCACTTTCCTCTCATTCATTTTCTTATTCACACAAGGGCTCTGTTTTCCTAACATGATTCTACAATTAACAGGGATCACATGTTCAGAAATTTGCATAAATTAGATCACACACACGTGTCACATTGCTCCCACATTAACATGCATTGTTCACATTTTTGCAAGGAAAAATTCATATTTCACTATATAGTTGTCCAAATGACCTAAAAATTTAACCACATGCTGATTTCAGATTTATGATTTCACATGCAAAATTTCACATTTTTCTGACTCATATTGCATTTACAGAAATTAAAACATTCAGTTGCATGTCATTGATAATTCAACTTGTCATGGGACATAACCTCAATTCTCAGATTGGCAATTCACAGATCTGAATCTATCATATATGTTGTCATAGAAATTTTCCCCGAATTTATTTCACAACATACCATTTACTGTAAATTTTTGGAAATCCTACACATACTTCCTATTTCCATTGCAGTAATTACAGTAAATCATATGAACATGGATAATTTCTCAAATTTACAGGGTATAAACTGACACATATACACATGGGGTAGAAAAATCTAGGGCAATTAATTCCTCAGAAATCATATAGACAGTAGGTAATCATGCGTAACCCTTTTTCCTCAACATGCATTTCGATAAATCCAACAATTTATGCTATCCACGGAAAATGACAGAAATTTCCACACACATCACATTAGCTATTTTACATATCATATAAAAATTACACTATATCCTCATGCGTCAAAGTCCGGAAAATAATTACTTAAGGCAGAACAGTTCACTGTTCTGCACTGAAGAACTTGGCGGCAGTGTCTGGCCGTTCAAGGAGCTGGACGGCAAGATCGCTAGACGCGCACTGGAGATCTTGGCATCAAGGCATTGACGCCAAGTTCCTGTTTGTGCAGAAACACAGACCGAACTCCAAAAATCAAGAAGAATGGGGGATCTAGGACACGAGGAAAAATGTGTAAAAATAAGAAAACCCTACTAGACATCTACAGGGACGATGTGTGTAGGTTACTTGCCTTTCAAAAATCTCCAGAAGGATCAAAGGTGGCGGTGAAGCTCTCCTTGGGCAGTCCCAAGAAGCTCCCAAGAAAGCCTTCCTCTGGGTTCTTGAGCAAGCTCCACAGCAGGTCGAGGTCGGGGATGCCTTCCTCGATGTTCCAGCTACCTCCTTGTCGTGGTAGATGGCCGGATCAAGCTTTAGATCGCCGGATTAAAGGTTGCAAAGATGGGGTTTTGCTCACAGCAGCTAGGGTTTTTCTCTATCTCTCAAAAGAGGTCAAGAGAGGGGTTTTAGGGTTCAACTCGGGTCCAGATATAGGAGAGAGGTCTCTCCCATCCCGCAGGGTTGATGTGAACCCTTTCAGACCGTTGGGGACAGCTCCCCAATGGGTGAGCTAGCTTGCTCCCGGAATTTGGGCTCTGCAACGCATGCAGGTCAGAGAAGTTAACGTCCACATCGCTGGACGCTGGATTTAGTGTTGTCGTCCATATGGTTGACGCCGACACAACACCAAGGTCCATGGATATTGACGCCAAGTTGGCCTTCGGCCAGAACTCAAAAACATGCAGAAACCATGCACAACTTATACCTATATATGTGCCATATGTATACTATCACCATACAATTCATACACTATTTACATCTAATATATACACATGCATGCATAAGTATACTAACTAGTACTTATGTAGATATTTGCATACATACATACACACCCATGAAGTGTTCACATGCAATACAAATAATGCAACAAATTCGAGGGCCTTACAAGACATTTCTACTTCTTCGAGGAGATCGTTAGGAGCGACTCGGAGCGGAGTAGAAGACTTTTGTCTTGGATTCAACATTGTATTTTCTTTTTTCATAGTATGTAATAAAAGACTCTATGTAGTCTTATGTGGACAATGTATTAATTGAAATTCTCAGTTATGAAGTATTTACTTTTCCCTTTCTATATAGACTGTGTATAAATAATGATGATGGAATAAGAGTTACTTTCCAGTTATTTCATTTCCACTGTCATGTGTCATATATTTGTGTATGTTTCAGCCTAATTATACAATTGTTGGGTAAATGTCCCACTGTAGCGGCGTTCATTATACCGATGTCGGTTGGTGTAACCGTACCGGTATAAGGAGGGTTGTTTCATTTTCTTAATACTTCAATTCTGGTTGAGCCACATACTTAAATTCTGAATTCTGCCATACCACTACTAACATACCTTGTTCTTCATATATTTTTCTTACTTTAAATAACATTCTATGACTGATTTAACAAATCTATTACATAACTCTTCAGAATATTTGTTCTTACGGCTATGACACTACACTCTCTTATCATATAATAAAACTGCTCAACTAAATCTACACAGATTGTACCTTCAACTTTACCGAACTTTCTTTCAATCAGGTGCTACCAGACCCCAAACTTTTCACTATTTAACTGACCACACTTCTCCTTTCTATACTGAATAATTCCAATTTCCACTCATTTCTTGCTTTTTCTATTCTATTCTGCCATACTCTGATCTGCTTACTATTCCTTAACTGATCTACCTTTTATTCTTACATCAAACTCTGAAATACCCTTATAGAATAATACCTTTACTCAACTAAATCACTTTTTGTACACTGCCATACAAACTCTTTCTAATCACTTTTTGAATCTTCTGATTATATCTGTTTCACAATCTGCCATACTTTTTCCTTCTCTGATCAATAACCTGCCAACTGCATTAAACATAATATCATCTTTGCAAAATATTTCTCTTAACCATTCTGCTAACTGGCTAATCTCACTGTACCATTCACACTGCAACTCCTAGTAATATACAATCACCCTTTACTAAAATATTACCAAAGCCGAATCTAAATACCAGTCTCTTCAATTATCATGACTTGCTCTGCCTGATCCCCTTATTCCACTAACTGATTTATTTCCAAATACCGAGAATTTCATTGTTACAACATACTCACTAATATCCTTTCACAATCTGCCTTACTGTTCCACTCAACTTAATATTCGTTATCTGTTCCTCAATTGATTCATCTCTTTTCCATTCTGACTCACATAACTCTATCTCATTCCAATCATTCTTAACCTCAACCTCCATCTTTTTCTGACACAACTTTACCTCACTCTTTCTCCACAAACTGTACCCAACTACTAAACGACACTAATCTTATCTGCAACACTAATCTTTAATAAGTAATTCTGTGGAACTCTCACAAACTGCCACTTGCCAATTAGATATCTTTCCTATGAAATTCTCTGAAAATTTAACTGTACACTGATCTCCCTTTACTCTTTCGTTACCCAATTGATCACCTCGGCACATACTTACATGAATCTTTATATCAAGTTGCCCATCATCATTATTAACACAACAACACTATTCCAAAACTCTTTACTGCACTTATCTCTAATCACAGACACACTTATTCTTATCTGACTGCTACGAGTCCCTGCTCCTCTATTTACCAGTACCTTGACTGAAGCAAATCCGCCTTACTCAATCATTCCAAACCTTCCATAACACTAATCACATTATCGCCCAAGCTACTTCTTAATACTTACTAACATAAATCTTAAACATAACAATACCTTTGCCTAGGTTCTCAACCACAATCCTTAACACACCCTATTCCTCATTAATAACATTGTTCCACTCCTACTCTATCACACCATTACCTTATACCTGTCTCTGCCAACACTGTATCTCACTAAAACACCTACAGACATATCCTTCCCAGAAAACAACTTTTCCCTTTCTAGTTATCATAACCAAATTCACTAATCCCTTTAATATCTGTAACTAAGAACCTTTAAACAACTGCACTTTAACTGCAACTGACACACTAGTATAACCACTCAAACTATACCGCTAACCATACCATTTCTTTGCCACTTCTAGCAACTGCCAAGCTGACCAACTATACACACAGTTCACATGCCAGAAATTCACGTGAAAACCACGATAAAAATCACACAAAACCGTAGACTTACTACCAGCAGTGGACATTAAACCATGTCTTGGGACATTGTAACCTCAATGTCTTTTCATATTCTATCTGGACCATGCTGTGATACCAACTGTAATGGCCCTGGATATTTATGCCCAATAAGGCTCCATATCCAAGTCCGCCTCCCACAACCAGACCGAAGTCTCACAAGTGATAACACACATAAGTGTCCAGTAAGAATATAAAAGACAACAACAACAGTATAAGACACAAGAAAGTACATGTGCTCATACTTGTAAACAACAATGTACAACTTTCCCAATACATTATTACATGTCCAATAAAAGAGTACAACTACGTAGGGCATACCACGAGGGAGCACAAGCTCACACAACACGACTAACTCTACTACTGGTGGTACAAGTCTGTCACAACGCCTCCGCAAGCCATGCAACGGCAAACGCCTGAAAAGAACTGTAAAGGAGTGAGTCTCAACAAGTCACTGGCTCAGTTGGGACCTCCCAGAAATAACACCTGGAAACTGAAGAGACCTCAACCCCAAAGGGTCTCACTGGCATCACCGATATCAAACCACAACATATGCTCATTAAACATAAATAAGCTGCAGTTAAATATAACACATCAACTCACCTAATACTTAGAAAGTAAGAGGGAACAACATGACTAGTACAGTACTACTAGTCCACCAAACAACTGAATGCCTAAACCACAAGCCTTACAGGCAAACCACTGCCTAGGCTAATGTTGGGTTGAGTGTGTTTTGAAATTTCCTAAAGTTGTATTTTAATGATGACCAATGAACATCACTCATACCTTGATTTTGATGATGACATATTGAACATGTTATACATTTTATACATATCACAACAACGCTTAAACAACATATTTTTGATGTTTAATATCTCACATTTTAATGATAATATCTTGTATTAATGGTTTACATTATATATTTTCAGGTTTACACAAATTTGTCACAATGGTGTCGACATAGTCCACCTGTGTGTCGACACTAGATGACTGTCCCAGAAGCATGTTCTGAGAGAAGCAACCAGTGGTGTCGACATAGTCCACCTGTGTGTCGACAATAGATGACTGTCCCAAGAAGCAGTCAGAACAGTTGAAGCCAGTGGTGTCGACACAGTTTGCCTGTGTGTCGACACACTTCGACTGAACCTCAAAAACGAAAATTTTTCTGGACACGTGGCTGCTTAGGAATCAGGGGATTTGACATAGATTTCCGTGCCCATGCACCCCAAGGTACTGTATGGACATATGGGGCTATAAATACCCATGATCCTCGTACCCCCAAAAGGAACCAAGCCCATACAACTGTTAGAAAAGCTTTTGGCGGCAAAAAGGGCTCTTCCAGGTCTTGCTCCATCTCCAGAAACTGCATGCCATCCTTTCAAGAGGAAGGACATGGGATTCAAGGCCAATCTCTGGAGAGAAGTGTGATGTGCTGAGGAAGGGAGCAGATCCAACTGAAGAGTAGCAGCAGAAGAAGAGTTTCTGGCAATTCAGATGCTAGTGGAGCAGAGCATCGCAAATTGATGGGGATCTTCATCGAATTCTTTCAAGTCTCTTCAATTCGAGCTTCTGCAAGACCTCCTAACCAAGGAACATCCAATCTACATCTATTTTACCCATTTCTTGGATTGTTCTACTCACTTTCGTCTGTGAGATCTATGCATGAAGTTCTGTGTAGATTTCTATGTACGATTGAGTCTGTGAATCAATTTTTTTTTTTTAAACAAAAGGGACACAGGGACGAAGAGCTAGCTAAGTGTGCTATCCCCCAGTAGGGGAATCAAATCATTTCTAGAGGATCTGATTTCTTTTGTGTTTGATCTAGACTTTTGCGGTTTGAGACGTCATGCTCAATTTGGAGTCGTTGTGCTCCTGTTGTGGTTTGAGCCATTGTGCTCAGTTTCTGGAGTCGTTGTGCTCCAGGTTGTGTGTTTGAGCCGTTGAGCTCAAGGGTGTTTGGAGTCATCGTGCTCTGATGTGAGTTGTACTCTTTTGAGTAGTGGAGCCTCACTGTGTGAGGGGTGGATGTAGGAATCACTGGTGTGATTTTCGAACCACCTAAAAATCCTTTGTGCAATGATTTGATCTGCTTGTCTGCGATAGATGCTTGCATAGGATTTCACTTTCACACTAAGTGTTTAATTGCTTCACACATAATCTACACACACCCACACTTCAGATCAGTAAATTGTTTGTCTGAATTGATCTCTGATTCGAAGTAATTTTGAATTGCTTAAGCTTCCGCAGTAATTTGTGTCAGATCTTTTCAACCCCCCCTTCTAGATCTGATCCATCCACCTATTCGATCCTACAATTGGTATCAGAGCGGGTTAATATCTGTTTCTGATCTGATTTGATTGCTTCTGTTTGATCTCTATGTTAATTCTTGAATTGTTTGCTTGCTATTTCATTGTCTCTCATTGTGATTGATGGATTCTCGAGGATTTGTAGCTGAGGACCATTCCATTAATAGACCACCATTTTTTGATGGGTCTGATTACTCCTGTTGGAAGAATCGCATGCAAGTTTTTCTAAGGGCACAAAACTATGAAATCTGGAAAATAGTTGATAAGGGTCCTTATGAAAATCAGGGAGATGAGGAGAATTGGACTAGAGAGCAGATTAGGAAAGCTACTCTTAATGACAGTGCCATAAATATGCTTCAGTGTGTTGTCCACCCTAAAGAATATTCAAGAATATCCATGTGTAAATCAGCTAAAGAAATGTGGGATAAACTTGAATTAATGTATGAAGGAACATCTCAAGTTAGGGAAACCAAAGCAAACATACTTGTTTCTGAATATGAATTGTTTATGATGAAATCTGATGAATCAATTTCTGAAATGTTTGCTAAGTTTATGATAATTGTCAATGAATTGAAGGCACTAGGTAAGGAATACACTGATGCTGATCTGGTAAGAAAAATTTTGCGTTCTCTATCATCCATTTAGCACACAAAGGCTACAGTGATTGAAGATTCTAAGGATTTATAAAAAATTTCTTTGGATGAACTCATAGGATCTTTAATGACTTATGAAATAAATCTGAAAAGAAGTGAAGAACATATGCTTAAAGCTAAACCAGTAGCACTTAAGGCTTCATCAAGCAACAAAGAAAAAAATCAAGAAAAATCAAGTTCTGATGAGTCTGAGTCCAATGAGGATGAACTTGCCCTCATGACTAGGCAATTCAGAAAATTTTTAAAATCAAGAAGAGGCAAATTCAATGGAAAGAAAAAAATATTCCTCTGGTAAAAGGAATGTTTCTTCTTCAAATTTAAATGCTGGTAGAAATAAAAAAAACTGATGAAGGTATTATTTGCTATAGGTGCAACAAGACAGGACACATGAAGGGTGAGTGTCCTGAGATCAAAAAGGACAAATACAAGAAGAACAACAAATTGAAGAATCCAAAAGCCATGATAGCAACTTGGTCGGATGAAGACCAAAGTGAAGATGAAGAAGAGAACTCCTCAAGTTCTGTAAATGAGGAGTTATGCTTTATGGCAAACAACAGTCATAGAAAGGTAAGTCCTTCTTTTGAACAATATACTGTTGAAGATTGGCAAGATGCATATGCTGAGTTGGTTGAAAAATATTCTGAAATAAGAAAAGAAAATAAACATCTGAAAAAGAAAATTGAAAATTTTATGCATGATACTTCCTTAAATAGAAGAATTTCTGAACTGGAAAATGAAATATCTGAACTTAATGAAGAAATGGAAGACCTTTTGAATGAAATTGGTGAATTTAAAATTGCATCTCAAAAGGCCAATAATTATTTTGAAAAGCTTTCTGAAAGAATGGAATTGCAACAAAAAGAAAAGCAACAAGCTATTGATGAAATTCATAAACTTAAGAAGTTGTTGGGTGAAAAGGAACAAGTGATAAAAAACTTCACAAATGGAAAAGAAAATCCTGATGCATTGTTAGGACTTAGAATGAATGCTGAAAAACATGGACTAGGTTTCACCACAGAAAAATCATTGAAGAATAAATCTGGTGAAAAGAAAGAAAAATCTTCAAAAAATTTCTTTGATAAAATTTGTCAAAAGCTAGTCCAGAAAACAAAAATAAACAAGTGTCAAAGAAACCATCTGAAATAATCAAAAACCAAAGTGAAAAGAATGTTTCCAATCAAAAGAAACAAAATAGGTCGACACACATTGATGTTAGGTCGACACCAGATAACCACAAGTTCAAAACTATGGCTGCTGAGTCGACACTACCTCAACAAAGGTCGACCTACCCGTTTCTAAACAACAAAAAGATGTTTCACACAAATTCAAATAAAAATATGAAAAATCATAAAAACACAAAAATAAACTTTCATGATGATTATTGGAGATCCAAGACATCATATCAATCTAATTGGATTAATTCTTGGAATCAATGGTATCATAATCCTCATTGGTACCATTCACAATCGTTTTATCCAAAATTTCCAAGATATCAACAGAATCCTTGGTTTGAATTTCCATACATGAACAATCATGCCAAAATGCATAATTTCCATGCTTATGAAAGGAAGAATACTAGTGTTTTCATTCCAAATCAGAATGTTAAAATGCCAAAAAGGGAAATCATTGCTGAAACAAAACAAAAACAAAAAATAACTCAAATATGGATCAGAAAAGATTTATTGTTTTTGCTCAAACAAATTGATGGTCCCAACAATGTTTGGGTACCAAAATCTTTTCTTCTCTGATCTGATTTATGTAGGAAGGTCAGGCACCCAGCTCCAATGTGTGGTTTCTTGATAGTGGGTGTTCACGACACATGACAGGAGACAGAACAAAAATTTCATTTCTGATTGAAAAGGAAGGAGGATCTGTCACATTTGGAGGTAAAAATAAAGGAAAATTTATTGGATCTGGAAAGGTTGGTAAATCCTCCTCTGTTAGTTGATGGTTTAGACTACAATCTTTTGAGTATAAGCCAATTGTGTGACAAAGGTCACAAGGTTATTTTTGAATCTGATTTCTGCAAAATAATTGATTCTTCAACTGAAAAAATAAAATTCTTTGGTAAAAGAGAAAACAATGTCTACATGATCAATCTTGATAAAAACTTTGCTGAAAACATTTGTTCGGTGGTAAATAAAAATGAAATTGCATGGACATGGCACAAAAGACTTGGTCATGCAAGTTTCAACACAATAAATAAACTCTTAAGGCTAAATCTGGTTAAAGAACTTCCTGAATCTTTTTCAAATGTTGAAAATCAACTTTGTGGGATATGTGCTCAAGGAAAACAAATCAGAAAATCTTTTAAAATTTTCAATGATGTACTCACTTCTAAGCCACTAGAATTACTTCATATGGACCTTTTTGGGCCAACAAGAATTCTTAGTCTTAATGGTAAAAGATATGGATTTGTCATCATTGATGATTTTACTAGATACACTTGGGTCATATTTCTATCCCACAAAAGTGATACTTGTTTAGAATTCAGGAATTTCTGCACCACTGCCTTAATGAGTTTTTCACATAAAATCAAATCCATTTTGACTGATCATGGGGGAGAATTTGAAAACAAAGCTTTTTCTGATTTATATGCTGAACTGAATATTTTCCACAGATTCTCTTCTCCAAGAACTCCAGAACAAAATGGAGTTGTGGAAAGAAAGAATAGAACCCTTGTGGAAATGGATAGATCTATGCTCTTGGAAAGTAAATTGCCCAAATCCTTCTGGGCTGAAGCTGTGAACACAACAAATCACATCTTGAACAGAGCATTGGTCAGGCAAAAAATCAGAAAAACCCCTATGAACTTTTGAAAAATAAAAACCCAACTTTGTCTTATTTTAAAATCTTTGGTTGCAAGTGTTTTGTACATAACAATAATAAAGAAAATCTTGATAAATTTGATGCCAAAAGCCATGAAGCCATTTTTCTTGGCTATTCAGAAATTTCTAGAGCTTATAGAGTTTACATTCTCAAGAATAAAACTATGGAAGAATCTCCACATGTAATTTTTGATGAAAACTCATATCAAACTGATGACTCTACATCTTTCAGGGTTCCTCAAAATAATGAAGAGGATGACTTCGTTGTCGAATCTTCACCAACTGTTGAAGAGGATGAAGATCCATTTGAAAATCTGGACAATCAATCACCTACTATAAATGGTTCAGGTAATATTGTTCCAGAACTGAATGCATCCCAAGAGGTAATTCCTAAAAATAGATTTTTAAGAGATCATCCAATTGAGAATGTATTTGGTAATGTGCATGATAGAGTTAGAACTAGATCATCTTTTCTAAATGCAATAAATGAAGACCCACTAGCACTAATTTCCCAAATTGAACCCAAGTCAATTGATGAAGCTCTAACTAGTGAGGATTGGATCAATGCAATGCATGATGAACTTCATCAATTTGACAGAAATCAAGTGTGGGAATTAGTACCTAGACCTAGTGACCAATCTGTTATTGGTACTAGATGGGTGTTCAAAAATAAATTGAATGAAAATGGACAGGTTGTTAGGAATAAAGCTAGATTAGTTGCCAAGGGGTACAATCAGGAGTTTGGAATTGATTTTGAAGAATGATATGCCCCTGTAGCTAGACTAGAAGCTGTGAGAATATTTCTTGCTTTTGCATCATCCCTGAAATTTAAAGTTTATCAAATGGATGTGAAGAGTGCTTTCTTGAATGGATATATCAAAGAAAATATTTTTGTAGAACAACCTCCTGGATTTGAAAATCAAAAATATCATGATCATATTTTCAAACTCAATAAGACTCTTTATGGTCTTAAGCAAGCTCCAAGAGCTTGGTATGACCGTTTGAGCTCATTTTTGTTGAATAAAGGTTACACAAGAGGTAATGTAGACCAAACCTTGTTTACAAGAATTGTCAATAATCAAATCATTGCTGTCTAAATCTATGTTGATGACATAATTTTTGGGTCTACAAATAAAGAACTGTGTACTGAATTTGCTGATCACATGAAAACTGAATTTGAAATGAGTTTGATGGGAGACTTACAATTATTTTTGGGATTGCAGGTACATCAAACCAGTGAAGGGATTTTTATAAGGCAAACAAAATATGTGAAAGAACTTCTGAAAAGGTTTGACTTTCAGCTCCTCAAGCATTCAAGCACACCAATGGCAATAAATGTAAGACTTGAGGAAGATTCATTTGGTAAGTCAGTATATCCAAAGACCTACAGAGGTATGATTGGTTCTCTACTTTACCTCACCACCTCTAGAGCAAATATTCAGTATAGTGTGTGTATGTGTGCTAGATTTCAAGCCAATCCTAAAGAAAGTCACATGTTAGCTGTCAAAAGGATTTTTAAATATCTTGTTGGAACATGTGAACTTAGAATTTGGTATCCTGCTGGTTGCAAGTTAGATTTAACTGCTTACTGTGATGCTGATTATGCTGGTTGTAAGCTTGATAGAAAAAGTACTAGTGGCTTGTGTATATATCTAGGTGGATGCTTCATTTCTTGGGCTTCCAAAAAGCAACATTCAGTAGCTCTATCCACTGCAGAGGCTGAATATGTTGCAGCTGGTTGTTGTGGTACTCAAGTACTTTGGGTGAAATATCACCTCCTAGTCTATAATCACAAATTGAGTTGTATTCCTATTTTGTGTGATAACACTAGTGCTATTAATTTGTCTAAAAACCCAATTCAGCATTCATGAACAAAGCATATTGAAATAAGGCACCATTTTCTAAGGGATGAGGTCGCTAAGAAATCTTTTGAACTTTACTTCATTGAAATTGAAAAACAAATTGCAGATATTTTCACTAAGCCTCTTCCAGAAAATAAAATATTATCTTTAAGAAGAGAGCTTGGTTTGTGCAAATTTCCACATTCTTGATATCTTCTATCTCTTTTTGTAAATAAAAGTCTTTCTGTTCTTGCAAATAAATTCCTCACTCTCACATTGCATTGGCATTCTTGGTATATCAAATGGTGATTTGAAGAAAGACAAGTCAGGCTTGTCTGGACACTTTCACTATGCGTGAGTATATGTCTCCGCCAAGTATCAAGAGTCTTGTATGCAATTGTTGAGGGGGAGTCCTTGTCTTTCAATAAAACATTCTTGTTCATTCCATTCCTATTTCTTCAATAATCCTCATGTTCACCTTGTGAGGGGGAGATACATGAAAGGGGGAGTCATTGTCACATTCCTTGACCTTACTTGTCTATCTTGAACCCCAAACTCATCAGAATTTTTGAGTCATTGTGCTATTTTCTTATGAGAGAATTAAGACATTGAAACTAAACTGATTGTGCATTTAGTTTAATTTCAAAGATTCATTATCATTTCAAGGTTAAGCAATCTTAATATTGAATGTCTTTAAAATGACTTGCAAAACACTTGTAGGCACATGAGTGGCTTTACTATTAAACATGTGCATATTTAAGCTTCATTTTTACCACATGTTAAGAATACTTTTTCTAAATTTGTAGTCATGACTTGTCTGGTCAAAGCAAACATATTCCTGCAAAACATCAAAAGAAAATGATCAACAATCTGGAAAGATACAAACAGAGCAATGCAAATTCTTGAACCACTAAGTAACCGGGCCATTTCACCTAAAAAGTGATTTGTTTCGCGTCAAAAAGTGGAAATCAAAATTTTCAACTCTGTATAAGATAATGAAAGTTAAACCAGTGAGTAATCAGAAGGTCTTGCATCTGATCAATGTGATCTCTTACACTGAAAAGTGAGATTTAACTCATTTATTCTTGTATTCTTTCCCAGTTAAAAAAAAGGAAAAAAAATCAAATTGACAGGATGGAAAAGCTTAAGACCTTAATAAAGTTCATGTATACTAAGTTTAGACCTATTATTCTACATTGTGTTAAAATTAAAGCTTCTAACATCCTTGTTAAATACTTCTGCCCACTCATATAGGTCACTTTACTTCACATTTGCATCATTATTTTAACTATATTCAGATCATTATATCTTGTAATACCTTGTGTTGAGTGTGTCTTTGTGATTAAACTTTGTTGCACAATAACCAAAACACAATAATTTCTCTCATTTGACAATATCACTTTGCCTCATTTATTTTGATCATTTCTGACCATTCATTTCCTACATTTCATTTCTTGATCTCCTATAATCTTTGTTTCTCTCTCTTATCTATCTTTTTGATGCTGTCAAAAAGGGGGAGAAAGTTTTTTAAAGGGGAGAAAGTTTCTTATGAGAGAATCTTATGGGAGAAAGTTGTTAAAAGGGTGAATATGGTCTAGGGGAGTTATTGCAATCAAGGGAGTCAGGCTATTGGGAGATTGTGCATATATTTTGTCATCATCAAAAAGGGGGAGAATGTTGGGTTGAGTGTGTTTTGGAATTTCATAAAGTTGTATTTTAATGATGACCAATGAACATCACTCATACCTTGATTTTGATGATGACATATTGAACATGTTATAGATTTTATACATATCACAACAATGCTTAAACAACATGTTTTTGATGTTTAATATCTCACATTTTAATGATAATATCTTGTATTAATGGTTTACACTTTATATTTTCAGGTTTACACAAATTTGTCACAGTGGTGTCGACACAGTTTACATGTGTGTCGACACTAGATGACTGTCCCAGAAGCATGTTCTGAGAGAAGAAACCAGTGGTGTCGACACAGTCCACCTGTGTGTTGACACTAGATGACTGTCCCATGAAGCAGTCAGAACAGTTGAAGCCAGTGGTGTCGACACAGTCTGCCTGTGTGTCGACACACTTCGACTGAAGCTCAAAAATGAGAATTTTTCTGGACACGTGGCTACTTAGGAATCAGGGGATTTGACCAAGATTTCTGTGCCCATGCACCCCAAGGCACTTTATGGACATATGCGGCTATAAATACCCATGATCCTCGTACCCCAAAAGGGAACCAAGCCCATACAACTCCCTAGAAAAGCTTTTGGCGGCAAAAGGGGCTCTTCCATGTCTTGCTCCATCTCCAGAAGCTATAGGCCATCCTTTCAAGAGGAAGGACATGGGATTCAAGGCCAATCTCTGGAGAGAAGTGTGATATGCTGAGAAAGGGAGCAAATCCAACTGAAGAGCAGCAGCAGAAGAAGAGTTTCTGGCAATTCAGATGCCAGTGGAGAAGAGCATCGCAAATTGAAGGGGATCTTCATCGAATTATTTCAAGTCTCTTCAATTCGAGCTTCTGAAAGACCTCTTCACCAAGGAACATCCAATCTACATCTATTTTACCCATTTCTTGGATTGTTATTCTCACTTTCATCTGTGAGATCTGTGCATGAAGTTCTGTGCAGATTTCTATATATAATTGAGTCTGTGAATTAGATCATTGCTAGAGGATTTGATTTCTTTTGTGTTTGATCTAGCCTTTTGTGGTTTGAGCCGTCGTGCTCAATTTGGAGTCGTTGTGCTTCTGTTGTGGTTTGAGCCGTTGTGCTTAGTTTTTGGAGTCGTTGTGCTCCAGGTTGTATGTTTGAGCCGTCGAGCTCAAGGGTGTTTGGAGTCGTCGTGCTCCGGTGTGAGTTGTACTCTTTTGAGTAGTGGAGCCTCACTGTGTGAGGGGTGGATGTAGGAATCACTGGTGTGATTTCTGAACTACCTAAAAATCCTTTGTGCAATGGTTTGATCTGCTTGTCTGCGCTAGATGCTTGCATAGGATTTCACTTTCACACTAAGTGTTTAATTGCTTCACACATAATCTACACACACCACACTTTAGATCAGTAAATTGTTTGTCTGAATTGATCTCTGATTTGAAGTAATTTTGAATTGCTTAAGCTTCCGCAGTAATTTGTGTCAGATCTATTCAACCCCCCTTCTAGATCTGATCCATCCACCTATTCGATCCTACAGCTACAAGTCTCATAGGCGAACCTCAAACACGAGGGTAACAGGACTACTAACTAGAAGCTAGTTCACTATACCCTTTAATCATAATCTATCGGAAAGCTACCCTCAAATGGGTACAACACAACAAGTGAAGGGTTCAACAACACAACCTCCACGGAGCACCGCTCCACCTCAACGCCTGAAAAGTTTGGTATACAACATTCCACGATAAACAGATACCCACGAAGGGTACAGATACCTACCACCACGAGGTACCACCACAGGACCACAGTCACTATTGTGCTACTATCGTGACACACCTCAATGGATATAACCTTAACCAACGAGTCACAACACACAGGCCACAACCAGTGGCAAAGCACGAGTCGGAAAGAACGACGCCACCACGCGAGAACAGACTACTGGTTCATGACATCAGTATCTAACCCGGACAACACAGCACAAGAACTACCTCTCAGTCTCGCAGTCACGGACGAAAGGTCGAACTGTTGCTCCACAACCACAAGCCAAGGAACAGTGGAGACCAACCAACACCACGCCTGCAGACCACATAGCTGTAGGTCCATGCCTGACACCTTAAGGGACTCCAGTCTGAGCTCCCTAAAGTGAGGCACTAGAAACACAGGGATAGCTGGGGACCAGTACGTCTACTGGTGTTCGTACCCCCAACCACGAGCACGCTACAAGCGACTGCACACCCACAATCACAAGTTGCTGTCCCCAATCGTCTTTCCCTCAGCCGGACGTACAACTCAAACACAGGAGTGAGGGTGTCCAGAAAGACGACTCAGACCTTAGTGGTACACACCGTACCAGGACACGCCCCGAGCACAACTGTAAGGCCCTCAAAATTTTCCCTTTTAATTTCAGTCATGTGTTGTTTAAAGGCCTTGTGTATAGTGCCATGTATATGTATGTAATTATTTCTGTACATATTTAATTGGGTATTGTTGTACATATGTATATATGTGTTTATTACGTATATGTTGTTTTATTTACATTGTATAGATGGTATTTAAGTTATACATTATACATTGCATGTTTGTACATAGTGTAAGCATGGTTTTCTGCATTTCTGTGTTCTAGCCGAAGGGCCAATTAATGTCAACATGCATGGTCGTTTAGGGTTGAGTCGACGTTCAGATCGATGGACGCCAACTCCCAGTTGGTGGCAACCAATGTGGCCGTCTATTTCCCAGAACTTGTGCGATCTCAGATCTGGAAACAGCTGTGTTTCCTTCGACTCCTGTTTTGGAAACTGCTGTCCAACGGTAGGATGCCCTTCTAATTGCGCAACCCAACTTCCCTTGGCTATAAAACACCCTTCTCTGGCCGGATTAGACCCTTTTGGCTTCTTGTCAAAACCCTAGAACTGTTTGTGCGAACCTGAAACTTTGGAGGCTTTGATCCGACGACTGAAGAGTTCTCTTGACAATCTTCATCGACTGGAAGGAA
This sequence comes from Colocasia esculenta, assembly GCA_014218235.1. Taxonomy (NCBI): domain Eukaryota; kingdom Viridiplantae; phylum Streptophyta; class Magnoliopsida; order Alismatales; family Araceae; genus Colocasia; species Colocasia esculenta. Next base: position 75,549,974 of record CM024754.1, on the reverse strand, counting down.
CTTGGAACAACCGTGAAGCTTCCCCGACTCCGGTGTGCAACCTGCTTCAACACAGAATCGAATCTGGGAGGATTTTGGGAGGCTTCTTGGCTTGGCCGAGGAGAGCTTATCCGACGATTAAATCTCGTTTAGCAATTTTTGAGAGGCAAGTAGTCCTTATACATCAACCCTACACATGTCAGCTAGGTCCCAAGAATTTTACAGAAATTATCTAGTGTCCTAGAAAACCCATTCACCATAATTTTATGCATCAAGTCTGTGTTTCTGCAGACAAGAACTTAACGACAACATCTAGTGCCGTTAAGATCCCTGGTTGGCGGCATGATCTTGTGCCTTTAACCCATGTTGGCGGCAGCATCTGTGCCGCCAAGTTCAACAGGTTTGACAGAATGCATATTTTGATCTTTGTGACATATTTTTCAAATTTCTAGACATGAATACATGCTGTAAAAATTTTGTATGGTCAAGTACATTCAGTGGAACATGCCATGTGATTAGGTTGAATATTCGTACAATGTACTATTTATTTGAATTTCTGAAATGAGATATTAAGCATGATTTGGCCTTGTTAATTCCTGTCTAATTAGATCCATGATAAATTAGGGTTTCAGAAAATTTCGGTGACTATATGATGACTTTGTTCAGGTGATAGTACTGCTGGGTATAACTGTGTTATTGTGAAATCTATTGAAGTGAAATTAGTGATAAAATGCAAGAAATTTGTTTTAATTACAGAAATTCATGTACTGATCTGAAAATTATGGAAAATTGAGCATGTGTTATATTTATTGTTCGGAACTTGTTATAAAAATTTCATGCTGTTTGGATAATAGTAGGTATTGTTATAGTTTTACAGAGAGAAAATGACCATGTTAATCATGCTAGTTTAAATCGTATGTGATTCAGTTAATAGCCACCTGATCAGGACTGTATTAGAAGTTGATCATCATTATAAAATAGTAAAAAGCATGCCATGTAAACTGATCCATGTTTATGTGTTAAAAATGCATGTGTGTGTGTGCAAGTGAATGTGAATATTGTAAGTAAATGTGGTAAATGTTTAATGTGTAAATTGTCCCATGTGTGACACTGCTACCATAGAGGGCTATGGAACTGTACCATAGTAAAGTCCCTACGGGAAGGTTCAATGTGAGTGATATCCTAAGGGCATGAAATCCTGGAGGTGGACAAGTACCACTGGTTAGGGTGGAGAATGCTTCTCCCGATTCTACGCAGTTAACCAAGATCCATTACTGTGTTGCCTAGGTGATGGATAAGTGTATGTGTATATGTGTGTCCTTCTAGTGGTGGTTTGGACTATGTGTCATGGCAACTAAGTGAAAAATGTGAGAATGTGTATGTGATCATATGAAATGTGAAATGTGAAATATGTGAATTGTGAAACTATTAAGTGAATGTATCATTATGTGAATTAGTGTAATCTTATGTGAATGTGCTAATTCTATGTCAAAACAACAAGTAAAATGTGTGTACAATTGTGTTAAATATATGAAAAATTGAATAGAATTCATATTAGGTATGTTGTTTACCTTATGTATAGTTTCATGCTTAAATCATGTAAAGTTGCAAGATGGTTTGAATGAAATTTAATTCATTAAAACATGATGAACAAAAGGTGTAGAAATCATGTTATAAGTTTTATACTTAATTGTGAGAGCAATATAAAGCATGTACTATGTTTATCCTTAATTGTTTAGAAAACTAGCATGTGTTCTATGTTCTAAATTGGTAAGCATGTGCCATGTATTCTATTTGCTATAGATTCCATGAATAGTAGTTTTAGTTTGTATAAAGCATGTCCCATGTATATTTATTTCCATTTGAAGATAGCATGTGCATGTGATGTGTGTATGGTTGTGTGCATGGATTGCTTGTTGGGTCTATTTAGACTCATACTTGCTTCGGCGTACAGGTGCATGTGTCTCCACTTCTTCCGAGGAGATAGTTAGGAGCGACTCCGAACGAGAGGAGCAGCTTTTGTTGTGGAGATCCTTTCTTTGTACTTTTCTTTTCATATGTATTCCAATAATGATGTATTTCGCATGGACAATGTAATTGTATTGGGAATTGTAATAATGTGGACTTTAGTTTTCTTTCATTACTATTTAGACTGTGGATATGATGTGGATGATGGAATAAGATTGAATACTTATTTATTTCCGTTGTTCTCTTTAATATTCATGTATATCTCAATCAATTGCTAGTGATGGGTAAATGTCTCACTGTGACGGCATTCTTTATGCCGACGTGGATTGGTATTATCATACTGGTATAAGGAGGGTCGTTACAGAGATTGGTATCAGAGAAACATGGTTGAGATTGTACATGAGTAAATCATCATCTTTATAATATACTAAGTCTTTATAGAATTGTCCACATGTGTAGAAATGATTAATAATGAATGAAAGATAGTTAAGAACATGGTTAGGGCTAAATAACTTAGTTTCTAACTGTGATTAAATTGTTTTATAGGATATGGCTTCTCGTGGTAGGTGTGGTTCCCATGCTCGTGAGGATGAACAGAGGCGAGAGGAGAGGGATGAGCAACAGGCCCCGGCACCCCAGGGTCCTACAGTTCTTCCTCCACCACCGCCTATGGATTATGGAGTGTTCATGCAAGGCCTAGTGCAGGCTATGCAGGCTATGCAGACACAGGCGCATACCCAGGCGGCACTCCAGGCTCAACTGGAGGCTCAGGTTAGAAATGTTAGATAGAAGTAGTCTGTTTTTAATTAATGTATGATTGTTATGTGCTTATGTGTTATTTATATTGCTTGTTGTAACAGGCTCAGGCTCCAGCTCTAGTTCCCTAGGAGTATGGCCATGGTGGTCCTTCCATCATGGAGCGATTCAAGAGGATGGCTCCACCCTCTTTTAAGGGGAGAGTCAGCCATTACTGGCGAAGAGCTCGATGAGGGAGATCGAGAAGATCTTTTGAGCTATTAGGTGTGCTGAGGAGGACAAGGTCAGCTTGGCCACCTATATGCTACAGGTATGTGTTAGTTAATTATGCATTTATTTATATTAAGTTTAGATTTGTCTAGATTGGTACTTATGGGTGGTTTGAAGCAGGAGAGAGCAGATGTATGGTGGTCCTCTTTACTGCGTACCCGATTTAAGGACAGTGCTATCGAGGTGGCTTAGGATGAGTTCGTGAGGCTCTTTCGGACCAAGTTCATCCCAGAGCATATCCAAGACAAGAAGGAGCAGGAGTTTCTTACTCTTACCCAGGGCTCCATGACCGTACTTGAGTACGAGGTCAGGTTTGCAGAATTGTCTAAGTATGCACCTCATATCGTTGCTGATGAGCGCAGGAAAGCGAAGAAGTTCGTGATGGCCATCACTGAGGTCGAGGCTGGTGGCATTTGATCATCGTACCCTGGATGAGGCCCTTAGTGCTGCGTGTAGGCAGGAGAGCGAGATGGAGCAGTACTTAGAAGAGAAGAAGGCTTCTTAGAAGAGATCTGCACCTCCTTTCCAGCGGCAGGATAGGAAGAAGGCGGCGTACCAGTCACCACAGCGTCCCGTGGCGGCGAGCAGCCAGCAGGCAGTAGCATCGAGGTCCCCCAGCGTTAGGCCTAGCGGCAAGAAGGAGTGTCCTCACTGTGGAAGGACACATGGAGGTAATGAGTGCTGGAAGCTAGCGGGGAAGTGTTTAAAGTGTGGGAGCAGCGAGCATCAGATTCAAGACTGTCCCAGACTTCAGTAGAGATTCTCTAGCGTGGAGCGCAGCCCCAGTAGTAGTAGCAGCAGCATCGCTAGCTACAAGAAGACCAGGAAGGCCTCGAGCCCAAGCTCGAGTGTTTGCCTTAGCACATGAGGATGCCGAGCAGGCGGAGCACGTCACGGAAGGTATGATTCTTTTCATGGATGTGCACGCTCGGGTTTTGTTTGATACGGGTGCCACTCACTCGTTCATTTCTGAGCGTTTTGCTAGGCAGTTAGTGGAAGAGTTAGGATTAGAGGTTGAGGAGTTAGAGGTCCCTTTGTCTGTGCACACACTTGCGGGAACAGTATCAACTAGGAAGTGTATTCCGTCGTTACCTGTGTGCATTGAGGATCGAGTCCTAGATGGATGCTTCTTTTTGCTAAAGATGAAAGACTATGATGCAATTCTTGGTCTGGATTGGCTAGAGGAGCATTATGCCTTAGTAGATTGTCGTGGGAAGAAGATCATTTTCCGTATTCCTAGTGAGGATGAGTTTTCACATCCATTGCCAAGGAACTTAGCGGGAAGGTTTGTTATCTCCGCCATGAAGGCGATGAGAATGGTGAACAAGGGATGTGACACTTTTCTTACCAGCGTGGTATTAGTACCAAACACTGATCAGTCACCGACCCTTGAGGAGATTGATGTAGTACAGAAGTTTCCAGACGTTTTTCCCGATGATTTGTCTAGATTGCCACCAGTTAGGGAGATAGACTTTACTATAGAGTTGCTTCCAGGCACCTCTCCTATCTCAAAGGCTCCATATCGGATGGCACCTGCGGAGTTAGCTGAGTTAAGGAAGCAGTTGCAGGATTTGATAGATAAGGGATTTATTTGCCCTAGTGTATCTCCTTGGGGTGCACCTGTATTATTCATAAAGAAGAAGGATGGTTCACTTAGGTTGTACATTGATTATAGAAAGCTCAACCAGGTGACTGTGAAGAAAAGGTATTCCTTACCATGGATTGATGATTTATTTGACCAACTGTAGAATGCATCGATCTTTTCCAAGATTGATTTGCGGTCTGACTATCATCAGTTGAGGATTATGAGTGAAGATGTGTCCAAGACAGCCTTTAGGACTCGTTATGGACATTATGAGTTTTTAGTTCTTCCGTTTGGTCTAACCAACGCCCCTGCAGCGTTCATGGATCTCATGAACATGGTGTTTCGACCTTATCTAGATAGTTTTGTAGTAGTGTTCATCGATGATGTGCTAGTCTATTCTTCGGATGAGGCTACACACCGTCAGCATTTGAGGGTAGTGTTAGAAGTTCTCCGAAAGCACAAGCTGTATGCAAAATTCAGCAAGTGCGATTTTTGGATGCGCAAGGTTCATTTCCTTGGGCATGTTATCTCCGGTGCTGGTGTAGCAGTTGATCTAGCGAAGGTCCAGGCTGTATTAGATTGGCGAGATTCCTAGGACCCCATCAGAGATTCAGAGTTTTCTTAGTTTAGTGGGTTATTATCGGCGATTCATTGAGGGATTTGCTTCTATTGCCGCCCCTTTGACTAAGCTAACCAAGAAGGGTGTGAAGTTTGTATGGTTCGAGGAGTGTGAGAGTAGCTTTCAATTGTTGAAGGCTAAGCTTACTTCTGCACCAGTGTTGATTTTACCAAGTGGTGTAGAGGGTTCTGCCATCTATTCGGATGCATCTCGGATTGGTTTAGGCTGTGTGTTGATGCAGCAGGGAAGGGTAGTGGCGTATGCTTCTCGTCAATTGAAGGAGCATGAGCGTAACTATCCGACTCATGATTTGGAGCTTGCGGCAGTGGTTCATGCACTGAAGATCTAGAGGCACTATCTTTATGGTGTCAGATTTGAGGTGTTCACTGACCATAAGAGTTTGAGGTATCTCTTCTCGCAGAAGGAGTTAAACCTATAGCAGAGGAGATGGATTGAGTTCCTCAAGGACTATGACTTCGATCTTCAGTATCATCCAGGGAAGGCGAATGTCGTTGCGGATGCTCTTAGTAGGAAGAGGTCATTACTCCAGCAGGATTGGAAGATGCTGGAGGATGTTGCCTATGCGATGACCAAGTTAGAGCCAGCATTATGTCAGGCTTTTGTAGCTCAGTTGTCCATTCGGTCTACTATGCTTGATGAGGTGATTGAGCAACAGAAGACTGATTCTAGGCTTCAGGAATTAGTAGGCAAGGTGGGAATTGCTCGTGATGAGGATGGCGTGATTAGATTTCATCATAGAGTTTGTGTTCCCGATGTTGTAGATGTCCGTGAGCACGTTCTTGCAGAAGTTCATAGGTCGAGATTCTCTATTCATCCAGGTAACACTAAGATGTACCAGGATTTAAAGAGATCATTTTGGTGGTCTGGCATGAAGAAGGATGTGGCGGATTTTGTATCCAGGTGTTTAATATGCCAGCAAGTGAAGGCCGAGCGTCAGCGACCATCTGGTCTAATGCAAAAGATGGAGATCCCAGTATGGAAGTGGGAGGCCATCACTATGGATTTTGTAATGGGTTTGCCTAGACAAGTGAGGGGCAATGACTCGATTTGGGTAGTTGTAGATAGATTCTCTAAGACTGCACATTTCTTGCCTATGAAGAAGAAGCAAGCAGTTGAGAGTTTAGCTAGATTGTATGTTAGTAGCATTGTTAGGTAGCATGGTGTGCCGAAGTCGATCATTTTGGATCGAGATTCGAGATTTACTTCGAGGTTGTGGAAGGGTCTTCAGGATGCTTTAGGTTCTAAATTGAAGCTTAGTTTGACGTTCCATCCTCAGACAGATGGACAGTCTGAGAGGACTATCCAGATGTTCGAGGATATGTTGAGAGCATGTGTGATGGATTGGAAGGATGATTGGGAGCGCCATTTACCTCTTGTGGAGTTCGCATATAATAATAGTTTTCATGCGAGTATTGGTATGGCTCCATTTGAGGCGTTGTATGGTCGGCCTTGTAGATCTCCTTTATGTTGGGAGGAGACTGGTGATAGGCAGTTGATTGGTCCGGAGTTAGTGTAGGAGACTTCGGATAAGATCTAGCTTATCAGGAAGAGGCTTGTTGCGGCGCAGAATAGGCAGAAGAGTTACGCCGACAACAAAAGAAAGGATTTGGAGTTCGAGGTTGGCGAACATGTATTTTTGAAGATTTCGCCTACTGGAGGTGTTGTCAGATTTGGCAGGCATAACAAATTAAGTCCTAGATTCATTGGCCCGTATGAGATTCTCAGACGTTTGGGCAGCTGGCATATGAGCTAGCTTTACCTACGGCGTTAGCTAGTGTTCATCCTGTATTCCATGTATCTATGCTCAGGAGGTATGTCCGAGATCCATCTCATGTTATTAGTCACGAGCCAATGGAGATCCATCCAGATCTGTCGTATGTTGAGAAATCAGTAGCCATTCTTGATCGGAAGGTTCAACATCTCCGGATCAAGAGCATTGCGTCTGTGAAGGTGCTATGGCGGAACTGTTAGGATCGGATATTCGGTTATGGCAAAGCTAGAAGGGGGGGTTGAATAGATTTGCAGCGGAAACTTAAGCAATATGAAAATTACTTCGGATTAAAAGATCTACTCAATCAAAACCCCTTTGATCTGATGCAATGTGTGTGAGCAAACTAACAGTTAGTGTGTAGACGAAATCCCTATGCATGCATCTAGCGCAATACAGTGCAAACCACAAGTCAAACCACAATGCACAAGGGATTTTTTAGGTGGTTCGGAGATCACACCACGTGACTCCTACGTCCACCCCCCACACAGTGAGGACACACTACTCAAGAACTGAGTACAACACACACACGAGCACACCGGCTCAACCACACACACACTCGCTAGATCAAGTCCCCAAAAGATTAGATCCTCTAGCCTTGATCTGACCAACACACCACACACACATTGTCTGATGCAAACACGCAATCAGAACAACAATCCACACTTCCACAACATCCACGTACTGATCTCAAATCAGTGCACACACACAGATATATGAAAGTAGTGAAAGGAGAAGAGTTTTGAGATGAAGAATCAAATCCCGATGTAGATCTCTTCTCGTTGGTCGTCCAGAAGACTCCAAGGTTCGTCTTGACAAGTATCAGTTGATGGAGAAGCTTGAACCACAGACGAACCAGCTTCAACTCCGCTTGGAAGGTTGTTCTACTTTGTTCTGGGCAGAGAGATGAAGCAGGGCAGTAGGAAGAAAGCTCTTCTCTTGACCTTTGCTTAGGGTTTTGGTATGGTGGCTTCTTGCTGCGAAAATAGCCTCATATGATCCATATATAGTGGTGTCCAAGCATAGAGAGTCGTGCTAAAAGGAAACACCAAAATATAGATCATATCCCGGCCATTAGATCTTCCCGAAACTCCGTCTGTCGACAGCCGACTTGCTGCTGCCGACAGATGCTGACAGGTTTGCAAGAACCGGAAGACTGGGCTTTCTAGAAATAGATTTCTGAGTGGATCTGTCGACAGGCGAAAATCATCTGTCGACAGATGGTGTGTATCTGTCGACAGGCGAAAATCATCTGTCGACAGATGCGACATATGCACTATTCATCTGTTGACAGATGCACTATCTCAGCAACTTGTCTTGTTCTTTTGCATTTGGATTTTGGGCTTTGTCTTGCATGGAATCTCACCTACATTAAAAGACATAATTAGTGAGATATAATGAACATATAAAACATGTGTTTCATTTGCATCCAATTGTCATTCTCATCATGTTTCACACATTCATAACACATCAATTTTGTCTTGTTCATGAAATGTTCATCATCAAAAACAAACATACCATTTGTGAACATTTCACATAACATCAATTAGTATTTCTCATCATCAAAAACATTTAAGCACTTGTTGTAACCCAACATTCTCCAATATGAGAACCCAACATTCTCCCCCTTTTTGATGATGACAAAATTTTCAATTTATGCACAATTAATGTTTCTCCCCCTTTTGACAACATTCAAAAAGATAATGAGTGCACACAAGTGGAAGAATGAAGCAAAGAATTGTGTGACCACATAATTGAATTGTGAAAGATATGAGTGGGGATGAGTGTTCAAATGAGATTGCAAGGTTGAGAATAGGTTGATACCCACTACAAAATGTCATAAACACTAGTATTAAGACACATAAAAATTCTACAATGGTTAAGAGATAATACTCCGGGAATCCCAAGTTATAGCATTTAGAATACATCGTTCAAAAAACACATGAAAATGAGATAACCCTTTTGAATAAAACCATTGAAGAAAATCATATACCTTAGTGGGTGATGTTCAGTTGGTAAATGAAGGCAATGTCTACATGAACAATTGACAATAGACAACCCATTGCCCTTGATTTAAATCTTGGAGGCTCCACTCTATTTCTAACATTTGAACAATTTAAGTGGTAATTAGGATCACTTTTACCTTTTGACGTGAAGGTAGACATTTGGGATGCCCGTACCCCCAGTTACTCAGTGTGAGTGACCATCATACCATTATGCAGAGATAATGAAAGGACTTTTTGACGCGAAGACAGACATTTGTGATGCCCGTGTCCCCGGTTACTCAGTGATACTCATCATTGCTCTGCCTTTGTCCCAATTCACATATTTGTTTTTTTTAATTTTTGCCTTTAGAAATAGGTAGCTTTTCTCTTTTTTTTTTAAAGTTGGAAAATCAAGTTCAAAAGGTTTATTAAGGTCAAAGGCCAATGCAAAGACATTAAGTTCAAAAACCTTCTTACTTGTCAATCCATATAGGAACATGATCATCCACAAGAGAGTTATTCAAGTGAGTTAGGTTAAAATTATTAGATTTGTTCAATGTTTTCTAGATGATACAACCTAGACTCAATCACAAAATATTATTTCAAAATCATTGTGATTAACCATATGTCTTTGATACTATGTGAGGATGAAAGGTTATAATGAATATTTATACCCAATTCTCCCCTTGCATCAATGATATGAACATACTCATGAAGAAATTATGAAGAAGGATGAAGAATTTACAGAAAATGTGTATCTGTCGACAGCAAGAATGTGCCTGTCGACAGATGCACACAGGCCTGAAAGGCTTGGTTTTGGGAGAGCATGTCTGTCGACAGATGTGATAGTGCCTGTCGACAGATACTTGAGAAAATCAGTTTTGAGGCATAGAATTGAGTGACATGAAGAACAAGATTTTGAGAAGTAATTACACAATGAATATGAAGGGTTTCTCTCAAGTATTTCACTCAACCTACCTTGAACTTACTCCCATAAGATGTGCATGTAATGAGACAACTTTCAAGCATGATATATATACATTCATGACAAGCACTTGCACATAGATTTCATGAGCATTCATGAGCATATGAGCACTTTCAAATTTACTCCCCCATAACACATGCATAGTAAATGTATCAAGCAATTCACACGTTATTAAGCACACAACTAGCCTTATGCATTACATGACTTTTGGTACTTGGCGGAGTATTTTACTCACGCATAATGATAGTTTCCAAACAAGCATAACTTGTTTTTCCACATGTCATCATTTGATATACCAAGAGGTCATGTGCACAGTTATGCAAGCAAGATGGCATGATTCCAATTGCTAAGAGGCATTGTCATGTGGGGTAGCATTAAGGCACATTTTGCATTGCTCAGATAAAGGTAAGAATCCATTTCAATTTTAGCAGTTCAAATATGAAGTGATAAGGAGATTTTACCTGAACAGTCTTCAATCATAGTCAAAAAAGTTACCTTTGTTCTCCATCATTTCTTGCCTTGCACAACCAATGTCATGAATCCATTTCTAATTTTTGGCTGCAAGACATCTCAGCTTGCTGATCAAGCTTGTTTTGGGACCCACACTTGCTTGGGTCCTGCAACGACATTAATGTTAGGATATAACAAAGATTTCAAAATCCAAAGTGATTTGATTTTTGGATTTCTGTTGTTTTGTGCAGTTTTCCTGTTCATAGATACATGAAATTTCTGATCTTTATGAACATGTTTATCCTTGTGTGTATGAACACATGGATTATTATGGAGCCTTGAAGCATGCACAACATCATGATTTTTATGAGAGTGTTGATTTTTCTTCCAGCAGAATTTAGCAAGATGACCAAGTTTATTGCATTTAAAACAAATGGGTTGAGCATTTACCTGAAGCTTACCATAGTATGAATGCATTTGGTGGAATTTCTGAGGTCCTTTAGAGTACCTTTGATTATCCTTGAGTTGAGAAGAAGGAGATGGTACCCTTTGGTATCTCTTGGCATGATGTGGAGTTGGAGATTTCCTTGAAACATTCTGGGCCTCTGGAGGAGGTGTAGAGACCCTGTAGACTCTTGTTTTCTTCTCCATTTTCTTTTTCTGGTTTTCAATTGAAACATGATTCTTCCTATTTGGATCCTTTTTGTTCAATTTTTTCTTTTCAACTTTCAATGCAACAATTTCTTTTTCAGAAGTTAGAAGTTGGCTTTTCATGACATCCAGACCATTTTGTATTTTGTTCTTTTCAATTTCACTTTGAACAATTTGATTTTCCAAGTCAGCAATTTTCTGCTTAGCATTGTTCCATTCATCATTTAATGGTCTGTTATGATACAAGCCTTCAATCTTCTTTTTCAGATGATTGTTCTCCTCAAACAGTTGATTGCATTTTTCTTTTATTTGGTGATCATGAGCCATGTTGGAGATTTGTTTGTTTAATTGATCATTATCAAATTTGAGATTCTCATTATGATCAATCAATTTTTCATTTTCATTTTTCAAATCAACATTTTCAGATTCAACCTGATCATGATCTTCTTTCAACTTAGAAAACTTGATTTCATAGATTTTGACTTCATTTTCCAATTTTTCATTCTCCATTTTCAATTTTTATTTTCTTCATAGAATGCTTGAGCATTATCAATTCTCATTTCATTCTTATCCAATTTTTCTTTTAGCTTCTTGTTTTGAGTTTTTACCTTCTTAAGTTGATTGGACAAGTGCTCATAGCATTCTATCAATTCATCATAGGAAATATCATCTTCTGAATCAGAATTAGATATTGATGCGTCAAATGGGTCTGAATTGGATTTACCTGACCTTTGAGAGTTTCTTGAATTCTCGGACAGATATGATCTTTCAGATTTGTCTGAACTAGGAGAATCTCTAGAGCTGCCAAGGGCCATGAAGCATTTGTCTTTGGCTTTATTTGCAATCTTGCTTGTCTTCTTAAAGGAGTCCTGCATTTTATCAACATGATTATCAAACTCAATAATCATTGGTCTATTTATGATACTCGAGAACTCAGACATATTTCTGAGTATGTTGTAGATGAATAAACCAACAACCAAAGTAATCAGATCAGTTCAGAATCAATTATAAACCCGATCAGAGCAATTAAGCACACATAAACAGATATGCCAAATCACAACCGATGAACAGAAAACCTGCTCTGATACCAATTGTTAGGAATCAGAGCAATTAAGTGCACAAAAATAGATCTGCCAAATCAGTAACGATAAACAAAGAACCTGCTCTGATACCAATTGTTAGGATCGGATATTCAGTTATGGCAAAGCTAGAAGGGGGGGTTGAATAGATTTGCAGCGGAAACTTAAGCAATATGAAAATTACTTCGGATTAAAAGATCTACTCAATCAAAACCCCTTTGATCTGATGCAATGTGTGTGAGCAAACTAACAGTTAGTGTGTAGACGAAATCCCTATGCATGCATCTAGCGCAATACAGTGCAAACCACAAGTCAAACCACATGCACAAGGGATTTTTTAGGTGGTTCGGAGATCACACCACGTGACTCCTACGCCCACCCCCCACACAGTGAGGACACACTACTCAAGAACTGAGTACAACACACACACGAGCACACTGGCTCAACCCACACACACTCGCTAGATCAAGTCCCCAAAAGATCAGATCCTCTAGCCTTGATCTGACCAACACACCACACACACGTTGTCTGATGCAAACACGCAATCAGAACAACAATCCACACTTCCACAACATCCACGTACCGATCTCAAATCAGTGCACACACACAGATATATGAAAGTAGTGAAAGGAGAAGAGTTTTGAGATGAAGAATCAAATCCCGATGTAGATCTCTTCTCGTTGGTCGTCCAGAAGACTCCAAGCTTCGTCTTGACAAGTATCAGTTGATGGAGAAGCTTGAACCACGGACGAACCGGCTTCAACTCCGCTTGGAAGGTTGTTCTTCTTTGTTCTGGGCAGAGAGATGAAGCAGGGCAGCAGGAAGAAAGCTCTTCTCTTGACCTTTGCTTAGGGTTTTGGTATGGTGGATTCTTGCTACGAAAATAGCCTCATATGATCCATATATAGTGGTGTCCAAGCATAGAGAGTCGTGCTAAAAGGAAACACAAAAATATAGATCATATCCCGGCCATTAGATCTTCCCGAAACTCCGTCTGTCGACAGCCGACTTGCTGCTATCGACAGATGCTGACAGGTTTGCAAGAACCGGAAGACTGGACTTTCTGGAAATAGATTTCTGAGTGGATCTGTCGACAGGCGAAAATCATCTGTCGACAGATGCGACAGATGCACTATTCATCTGTTGACAGATGCACTATCTCAGCAACTTGTCTTGTTCTTTTGCACTTGGATTTTGGGCTTTGTCTTGCATGGAATCTCACCTACATTAAAAGACATAATTAGTGAGATATAATGAACATATAAAACATGTGTTTCATTTGCATCCAATTGTCATTCTCATCATGTTTCACACATTCATAACACATCAATTTTGTCTTGTTCATGAAATGTTCATCATCAAAAACAAACATACCATTTGTGAACATTTCACATAACATCAATTAGTATTGCTCATCATCAAAAACATTTAAGCACTTGTTGTAACCCAACATTCTCCAATATGAGAACCCAACAGGAACTTCTCGCGAGAGGAGGCTACTTGGGAGCTTGAGGATGTTATGAAGAAGAAGTATCCCCAATTGTTTGAGTAGTGTCGTTCTAACTTCGAGGACGAAGTTTTCTTTAAGGGGGAGAGGGTGTAAGGCCCTCGAATTTTGCCCTTTTAATTTCGGTCATGTGTTGTTTAAATGCCTTGTGTATAGTGCCATGTATATGTATGTAATTATTTCTGTACATATTTAATTGAGTATTGTTGTACATATGTATATATGTGTTATTACGTATATGTTGTGTTATTTACATTGTATAGATGGTATTTAAGTTATACATTATACATTGCATGTATGTACATAGTGTAAGCATGGTTGTCTGCATTTCTGTGCTCTGGCCGAAGGGCCAATTAACGTCAACATGCGTGGCCGTTTAGGGTTGAGTCGACTATTTCCCCAAACTTGTGCGATCTCAGATCTTGAAACAACTGCGTTTCCTCTAACTCCTATTTTGGAAACTCCCGTCCAATAGTAGGATGCCCTTCTAATTGCACAACCCAACTTCCCTTGGCTATAAATCACCCTTCTCTGGCCAGATTAGACCCTTTTGGCTTCTTGTCAAAACCCTAGAATTGTTTGTGTGAACCTGAAACTTTGGAGGCTTTGATCTAGCGACTGAATAGTTCTCTTGTTGATCTACATCGACTGGAAGGAACTTGGAACAACTGTGAAGCTTCCCCGACTCCAGCGACAACCTGCTTCAACACAGAACCAGATCTGGGAGGTTTTTGGGAGGCTTCTTGGCTTGGCCGAGGAGAGCTTCTCCGATGATTACATCTTGTTTAGCAATTTTTGAGAGGCAAGTAGTCCTTATACATCAACCCTACACATGTCAGCTAGGTCCCAGAAATTTTACAGAAATTATCTCGTGTCCTCCAACCCCCATTCACCATAATTTTATGCATCAAGTCTGTGTTTCTACAGATAGGAACTTAACGACAACATCCAGTGCCGTTAAGATCCCTGGTTGGCGGCATGATCTTGTGCCGTTAATCCATGTTGGCGGCAGCATCTGTGCCGCCAAGTTCAACAGGTTTGACAGAATGCATATTTTGATCTTTGTGACATATTTTTTGGATTTCTGGACATGAATACATGCTGTAAAAATTTTGTATGGTCAAGTACATCCAATGGAACATGCCATGTGATTAGGTTGAATATTCGTACAATGTACTATTTATTTGAATTTCTGAAATGAGATATTAAGCATGATTTGGCCTTGTTAATTCCTGTCGAATTAGATCCATGATAAATTAGGGTTTCAGAAAATTTCGGTGGCTATATGATGACTGTGTTCATGTGTTAGTACTACTGGGTATAACTGTGTTATTGTGAAATCTATTGAAGTGAAATTAGTGATAAAATACATGAAATTTGTTTCAATTACTGAAATTCGTGTACTGACCTGAAAAATATGGAAAATTGAGCATGTGTTATATTTACTGTTTGAAACTTGTTATAAAAATTTCATGTTGTTTGGGTAACAGTAGGTACTCTTATGGTTTTAAAGAGAGAAAATGACCATGTTAATCATGCTAGTTTAAATCGTATGTGATTTAGTTAATAGCCACCTGATCAGGACTATATTAGAAGTTGATCATCATTATAAAACAGTAAAAAGCATGCCATGTAAACTGATCCATGTTTATGTGTTAAAAATGCATGTGTGTGTGTGTGTGCAAGTGCATGTGAATAATGTAAGTAAATGTGGTAAATGTTTAATGTGTAAATTGTCCCATGTGTGACACTGCTACCATAGAGGGCTGTGGAACTGTACCGTAGTAAAGTCCCTATGGGAATGTTCAATGTGAGTGATATCCTAAGGGCATGAAATCCTAGAGGTGGAAAAGTACCACTGGTTAGGGTGGAGAGTGCTTCTCCCGCTTCTACGCAGTTAACCAAGATCCATTACTATGTTGCCTAGGTGATGGATAAGTGTATGCGTATATGTGTGTCCTTCTAGTGGTGGTTTGGACTATGTGCCACGGAAACTAAGTGAAAAATGTGAGAATGTGTATGTGATCATATGAAATGTGAAATATGTGAATTGTGAAACTATTAGGTGAATGTATCATTATGTGAATTAGTGTAATCTTATGTGAATGTGCTAATTCCATGCCAAAACTGTTGGGTTGAGTGTGTTTTGGAATTTCCAAATTGTATTTTAATGATGACCAATGAACATCACTCATACTTTGATTTTGATGATGACATACTTTGATTTTAATGATGACATACTTTGATTTTAATGATGACATACTTTGATTTTAATGATGACATATTGTGATTTTGATGATGAAATATTGAACATGTTATACATTCTATACATAACACAATAATGCTTAAACAACATGTTTTTGATGTTTAACATCTCATATTTTAATGATAATATCTTGTACTAATGATTTATGTGTTAATTTTGCAGGTGTATACAGATTTTGTCATGGTAGTGTTGACACACCCACTACTGGTGTCGACACAGGGTTTCAAACCCAAGGCAAAATGATGAAGAAATGGTCAAGTGGTGTCGACATAGGATTAAGTAGTGTCGACACTAGTCCCAGCTCCCAGAGATCCCAGTTGACAGGTCTATATTGTGTGTCGACACACCTCAAGTGGTGTCGACACTAGATCCAGTTCCCAGAAGACCTGTTTGGCAGTTCTGGACAGTGTGTTGACACTGCCTGAAGTAGTGTCGACACTAGTGACCCTTCCCAGAGAACAAATGCTGCCAGTTTGGGACAGTGTGTCGACACACTCCCTAGTGGTGTCGACACACTTCAGCTGAAACTCAAAATCGTGATTTTGTCTGGACACGTGGCTGCTTGGGATTCAAGGGATTTGACCTAGGTTTTTGTGCCCACGCACCCTAAGGCTCTTTATGGACATATGGGGCTATATATTCCCATATTTCTTGTACTCCAAGGTATCCCACAAGGAGAGAGACCAGACTTCTCTAGAAAAGGGTGTGGCGGCTGTAGAAAGGGAAAAAGGGGAGCAGAGCAGTGCTGTTTGCAAGGAGAACGTGAAGAAGAAGAGAAGAGAAGAGGAGAGAGGATAAAGTGTCTGCATCCAGAAAGGGAGCAGAGCAGCACCATCAGATTGAGGAGCAGAAGAGCAGTAAAGGAAGAAGAAGAACTGGCAATCCGGATGCCAATGAAGTAGAGCATCGTGGATTGAAGAAGATCTTCAACGAATTCCTTCAAGCATCTTCAATCCAAGCTTCTGCAAGTCTTCTTCATCAAGGAACATCCAAGTCACATCTATTTCATTTATTTTCTTGGAGTGTTCATCCAGGTTTTCATTGTGTGATCTGTGTATGTGTTCTACACAGATCACTTAATTCTGTTTGTTCGATTTTCATCATTGTATTGAGATAGATCAGGCTAGAGGATCTATTCTCTAATTGAGCTTGTTCTAGCAGATCTTGGATCTTTCGTGGTCCAAAGGTTTGGAGCCGTAGTGCTCCGGTTTTGAGCCGTTGTGCTCAAGTGCTTGTGAGTCGTTGTGCTCATAAGTGGTTTGTGGAGTAGGTCGTCGGACCTATCTCCTGGGTTTTCTTTGAGTCATTGTACTCAAAGGGTTTGGAGTCATCGTGCTCCGGTTGTTTCTTGATTCGTCGTGCTTAAGGGTGTTTGGAGTCGTCGTGCTCCAGTGTGAGTTGTACTCAAGGTTTTGAGTAGTGTGGCCTCACTGTGTGAGGGGTAGACGTAGGAGTCACTGGAGGTGGTTTCCGAACCACCTAAAAATCCTCTGTGCAGTGGTTTGAATTGTGGTTTGACTTTGTATCTCGCTAGATGCATGCATAGGGATTTCGCTCACACTACTAATTGATTTGCTCACACACACTAATCACACTTCAGATCAGTAAATTGTTTGGGTGAATTGATCTCTGATTTGAAGTAATTTTGAATTGCTTAAGCTTCCGCATTAATTGGTGTTAGATCTATTCAACCCCCCTTCTAGATTTGATCCATCCACCCATCCGATCCTAACAAAAACAACAAGTAAAATGTGTGTACAATTGTGTTAAATACATGAAAAATTGAATATAATTCATATTAGGTATGTTGTTTACCTTATGTATAGTTTTATGCTTAAATCATGTAAAGTTGCAAGATGGTTTGAATGAAATTTAATTCATTAAAACATGATGAACAAAAGGTGTAGAAATCATGTTATAAATTTTATACTTAATTGTGAGAGCAATATAAAGCATGTACTATGTTTATCCTTAATTGTTTAGAAAACTAGCATGTGTTCGATGTTCTAAATTGGTAAGCATGTGCTATGTATTCTATTTGCTATAGATTCCATGAATAGTAGTTTTAGTTTGTATAAAGCATATCCCATGTATATTTATTTCCATTAGAAGATAGCATGTGCATGTGATGTGTGTATGGTTGTGTGCATGGATTGCTTGCTGGGTCTATTTAGACTCAAACTTGCTTCGGCGTACAAGTGCAGGTGTCTCCACTTCTTCCGAGGAGATAGTTAGGAGCGACTCTGAGCGAGAGGAGTAGCTTTTGTTGTGGAGATCCCTTCTTTGTACTTTTCTTTTCATATGTATTCCAATAATGATGTATTTCGCATGGACAGTGTAATTCTATTGGGAATTGTAATAATGTGGACTTTAGTTTTCTTTCATTACTATTTAGACTGTGGATATGATGTGGATGATGGAATAAGATTGAATACTTATTTATTTCCGTTGTTCGCTTTAATATTCATGTATACCTCAATCAAATGTTAGTGATGGGTAAATGTCCCACTGTGACAGCGTTCTTTATGCTGACGTGGATTGGTATAATCGTACCGGTATAAGGAGGGTCGTTACAACAATAAACACACATGCATGGCTCACACAGAACCTGGGGTACCCGACTAAAGAGGTATTATGGAATAGGCGCCGGACCACCAAACTCGGCAACACACGGACCATCGTACATACATATACAACCTTTATTACAGACCACAATACAAGTGTCATGTATAGCTTGTCACCGGTCACTGTGTGACCTACAATTCAACCTACACCTATACATACTTGAAACCACAATGTCCTATAATAACCTTGCCTATCATAGGTCACCCCGTGACCTCCATGGCAACACATAACACCTTACACATTAACTCCTTATCTCAATACAATAATGAACATGGCATAAAGTACGTGATTCACTAACTATACATATATCAATCCCACACATGCTTAACTAACTTATCTATCTTAAATAATCTTTAAAAGATAGTAAGGACTAAGGCTAGGTTCACACCGGAACTTCACTGCCCAACCATCACAAACAAACCACAGAAGCTGTGTAACGATCCCCCTCATACCGGTATGATTATACCAATCCCCATCGGTACAAAGAGCATCGTCACAGTGGGATAATAACCCAACACTAGCCGATAGGTTGATATGTACATGAATACAATTGAGTACAACGGAAATAAAATGAATAACTCAACTTTAATCCATCACCATCACACATTCCACAGTCTATATAGCAAAATGAAATGACAATGTCCACATTATTACAAATATAAAAGAGCTACATTGTCCAAAATATTGTCCATGCAATTAACATTATTCATGTGATGAAAGGGAAAAGTACAACTACTAAGTGCTCCCCAAAAAAACTACTCCTCCAAGATATCGTCCTTCGCTATGCCTTCCTCCAAAATAGGAACACCTGTCTCACCTATACGCCGAAGCAAGAGTGAGTCTAAAAGACTCAGCAAGCAAACCGAAGACTCAACATCACACATATCACACACATGTTAAGCTATCAAACAATAACGAAATTCTTACTATCATTTAACTATAAAAATTTACATGGTGCACATTCTT
Source organism: Colocasia esculenta (assembly GCA_014218235.1). Taxonomy (NCBI): domain Eukaryota; kingdom Viridiplantae; phylum Streptophyta; class Magnoliopsida; order Alismatales; family Araceae; genus Colocasia; species Colocasia esculenta. The sequence continues at coordinate 75,530,494 of CM024754.1, read as the reverse complement.
AACTATTAACACATATTTAAGTCACCTAGATATGCTTTAGACTATTACATGTTTATTCTAAATCATCGATACTCACATACACCTATACATGTTTTGTAACACCCCGAAAATTTAGCAATTTAAAATTTCAGAAATATAGGGGGATAAATTAATTAAACATATGTGAGAGACTTCCAACACCATGTAATAATGATCCATTAGCAAGAATGGGCCTATAGAACACATTTGGCCCAAGGATATGAATGAACTGGGACAGGGAATTACCCAGAAATTCGTGTAGGTAATTATGCCATAATTAGGAAGGGCAATTTAGGGTTAAAAGATGGTTGATTAGTCATGTAAGGTAAGCCAAAACCGAACCCAACTCTAAGAGTTGGTTTCCTAAACCTCTGCTACCTCTTTTGGGTAAGGGAATCCCAGATTTCCTGGAAACTAGGAAACAGAGCTCGTAGCCCCTTTCCTAGTATCGTTAGGACTTTTAACTACAGCCTAAAACTATAAGAACTCGTCCTCAAACTCTTGGGGAAGGTTTAACAATGAATTGGGGTCATTTGGAGGCAGGCTAGAACTTTTGAGGAGCAGGAGAAAGGCTGGGAACCCGGAGTTTCATCCCCTGCATCTTCTGTTGCATCCAGAATATCGACTGGACTTAGATCTTCGTAAAAGTAGGTGTTCTCGGGCCAAGATTAAAGAAAACCTATACCATCATGTAGATCATCGTGTCTATGTTCATTTGCACTTGATTTGCACAATTTTCATGGAGTATGCTTGGAGTATTGGTCGTTTTCTCTAAGTCGTGTCCAATTAGGGCTTATTCCCGTTCTTCGTATTATGCACGTGATTCAAGACCGAATTAGACTAAACTTTATTCACAAAATTTCTTCTATTTGAAGTCACGATCAGCTTTTATGTTGAACATTTTGTCCAAAAGTCTTTCTTTAGAGAGTTATAAGCTTCGTAAGAGAGTCACTGCATGATACTACGATTTCGGACTACACTTGACTTTTGTTCATCACATGTTTTCTCGGGATTTGAGACCGAATTAGATCAAACCCTCAACATCAAAGTTCTTCCCTAGTTGTCTTCTTAATCTTTTGTGTTGAACATTTTGTCCACATATCATTTATTAGAGAGTTATAAGAGTTGGAAGTGAATCGCTGCATGAGATGTGTTTTCGGGTTCCACATGACTGATAAGTTTTGTTCTGGAAGGGCACTAGTGTCGACACTACTTGAGCTAGTGTTAAAACTAATACATAATGATGTATATGACTTTGAATGAATCTCTAGAGGTGGTAACAAATATGTTGTAACATTTATCAATGACCTATCAAAATATTGCTATCTTTATCTAATTAAAACCAAAGATGAAGTACTAACTATGTTTCAAATTTATAAGGTGGGAGCTAAAAATCAACAAGAATAAAAAATAAAATTCATACGTCTGACAGAGGAGGAGAGTAGACCTCCCTTGCATTTACCCAATTCTATTGAGTAAGGCAAGGAAAATTTCTCCAAGTACTACATTGTACTAGTATTAATTGTGAAAATAGACTAAGTATATCACTATGTGAATTCCAAGAAAAATTTTGTAAGTACTACATTGTATTAGTATTAATTACGAAAATCGACTAAATATATCACTATGTCAAGTCTAAGAAAACTTCTGTCCTTAACACTAGATACATTGTTTCACTCGACAAAAGATTTTGTGTATGACTGTGGTCGAAAAAGTTTCAAAGTGTTCAGACTGAGAATCGATTAAGTTTTAGGGTTTTTTTATTTTAGGTTCATTTGTTGACCTTCTATTTTTTTTAGGTCCATTGACCAGAAAAGTCAATTTTAAGTCCACTTTAGAAGTTTCTTTTATTTTTTCCATCCTTCCGTTACCCCTTTGTTAAAGGGTAGCTGGGGTGCGAGTTTCTCCTAGCCGCGATGCGACGCGGAGAAGGGAACGACAGCAGCGTGTTGTGGAGAAGGGGGCGACGGCGGCGCGACGTGGAGAAGGGTCGACGGCGACGAAAGGGGCGAGCTTAACTGGTACCACCTCCATGGCCTCCGCTCCCAGCCTCCCACCTCCTCCTTGGGGCCGCCTTCCTCTGGCTTCTGCATAGCGTCATTGGGAGTTCCCCTTCTGCGTGGAGAGCCAGTGGGCCGCCTGCAGGGTGGCCCCTGTGGGGGACGATGTTTGCTAGGGCACGGGTTCCTCCTAGCCGCGGCGCGACGCGGTGAAGGGGACGATGGCGACGTGTTGCAGAGAAGGGGGCGACGACAGTGCAACGCGGAGAAGGGGGCGATTGCGACGGAAGGGGTGAGCTTAACTAGTACCACCTCTATGGCCTCCGCTCCCAGCCTCCCACCTCCTCCTTAGGGCCGCCTTCCTCTGGCTTCTGCGCAACGTCATTGGGAGGTTCCCCTTCTGCATGGAGAGCCAGCGGGCTGCCTACAGGGTGGCCCCTGTGGGGGACGATGTCTGCTGGGGCACGAGTTCCTCCTAGCCGTGGCGCGACGCGGAGAAGGGGGCGACGACGGCGCTACGTGGAGAAGGGGACGACGGCGGCGCGACGCGGAAAAGGGGGCAACGGTGACGAAAGGGGCATTTAGGACATTTCACCCTGCCCACCGTCAGTTAACTGACGGTGGAGTCATATTTTGAGTCAAAAAATAAAGATCCACTTCCAATGGATCGGATGTCAAAAAAATTGAGTCAATGGACCTAAAAATAAGTAGTAGGTCAAGATTTGGATCGGGAGTTGATTTTCACTAAATTTTATTATAGGTTTTACTAAAAAAATTTCAAGTATATAAACACACTACATTGTATACCTACATTTTACTACTGAGTTTCACACTGAAAATTTTCTAAATATAGGAGAACAGTATCACGCTGTATTTACCCCCTTCAAAAATTTTCTAAGTGCTGAACACATTGAACAAGTTTTTTTTTTAGTGCGCACCTGAAAATCCCGCCGCAGAATTGAACCCACGGCCCCCCACGGAACCCTCCCTTCCGGTGTCCACTGCAGCGGAGCAGGTTGAATAAGTTGATCGAGTATATTCCTCAATAAAACTCTCTTAGTAAAAAAAAAAACTCACAATGTGGAGCACGATCTTATTTCCTCGGAATTGCCCAAGATTTTCCACGGGATTTGGCAGCGTATCCTCCAAGGAACGGGGCGAATGGATATGGGGTGTCATGTTTCTTGGGCCCAATCCCAACAGGGCCGGCGTTTCCAACAATACTTCACTTGCCTGTTCAGAAACAAAATAAGTATTTCACTTTTTATTATATTTTTTGACTAAATGCCAAAGAAGCAAGTCAGTCATGTTTCTTTGACGCGTGAATTAACGGAATAGCCCCCCTCTGCTGCGCCAACGGGACCGACGGCATCCTTCATGATGTACAGACCGATGCGAATGCGATGGACTTGCACAGTTGACACGGAGATAAGAAGGGACCCTCGACGAGGGGCTGATCGGGAATATTATAATAACCGATGACTTCCCCAGTCAAGTCTCCCGACGGATCCATGCCGTCTACTATACTTTTCCACGCACATTAACTTGACAGGCGAGTGCCGGGAAGCCCCACTGGCCAGGAATTTCCACGCGGCTTTCATGTTATTTTGACTAGATATAGAGTTTTTTATTGGCAAAAAAAAAAAACTAGATATAAAAATTTCATATAAGAAAAATTAGGACCCGACTTAGGACGACACCCATCATCTTCCCCCTCACCTTTCCACCGGAGGAGGTATCCATGGCGTCTCCCGCCCTCCTCTTTCTCCTCCTCTCCCCCGTCTTCCTTATCTCCGCCGTCGTCCACGCTTCCGACACGGAGGCCCTCCGCCTCCTCCTCTCCGATTTTGGCGGCGGCTTGGTAGGCCAGCTCAGCCCGGTCGTCGGCGGCGGCGCCAGCCGCCTCCATCCTTGCCGCGTTCCCGGCGTAACCTGCGAGCGGCGGAACGGCGCCGTCAGGGCCGTCCGCATCGCCCTGTCCTCGCGCAGCCTCGATGGGTCGCTGTCCTTCGCCGTCGGAGAGCTGTCGGCGCTGCGGGAGCTGTCAATTCCCGGCAATCTGCTCTCCGGTGGAATCCCGGCTGAGATAGCCGGCTGCCGGGAGCTGCAGGCGCTCGACCTGAGCGGCAACGCCTTCTCCGGGAGGGTGCCCATGGAGATCTCGTCTCTCGCCAGCCTTCGCTCTCTGGACCTCTCCGGCAACCAGCTCCGAGGGGGCCTCGAATTCCTCACCCTCTTACCCAACCTGGAGAATCTTTCCGTCTCCGACAACCTCTTCACGGGGCTGGTGCCCCCTTCCCTCTCCTCTTTGCGCAACCTTCTCTTCCTCGACCTCTCCGGCAACCCAGGTCTTCGGGGGGCCCTGCCTACTCTTTCCGCTGCCGTGAAGGTCGTCCCCCTGGATCTGAAGACCACCCCCACCGGTGTGGGAGGGGCTGGAGGAAATCTCCTTCCCAAGCGCTACGTGCTTGTGGAGAATTCCACCGGAAAAAACGCTACTTCCCAACGAGGCCACAAGGGCGCATCCGGCGCCTCTGCCCCGGCCCCCGCCCCGGCGGCGTTGCCGACCTCTACTCACCGCCGTCATAAGCGGCGTCTGGTGACCTGGTTCCTGGGCTTCGGCGTGGGCGCTTTGATGGGGATCGCATCAGGGATGGTGTCCTCGGTGCTGCTCCGCCTGCTTCTCAACTGCATCCGCGGGCGGTACCGCAGGCCCGCCGGTCCGGCCATTTTCAGCCCCCTGGTCAAGGCCAAGCAGCTGGCCTTCCTCGAGAAGGACGACGGGCTGGGGTCGCTGGAGGTGATTGGGCGAGGCGGGTGTGGGGTCGTGTACAGGGCGACGCTGCCGGGGCCAGGGGGGGACACGGCGCCGGGGCGGGTGGTGGCGATTAAGAAGATCATGAAGCAGAGCCCGGACGCGGGAGCGTCGGAGCTGAGCGAGGAGGAGAGCCGGCTGCTGGACAAGCGGATGCGGCAGATCAAGTCGGAGATCAACACGGTGGGGCACGTGCGGCACCGAAACCTGCTGCCGCTGCTGGCGCACATCCCGCGGCAGGACTGCCACCTGCTGGTGTACGAGTTCATGAAGAACGGGAGCCTGCAGGACGCGCTCAAAGGGGCGGCGGACGGGAGCCGGCCGGAGCTGGCCGAGTGGCCGGCGCGGCACCGCATCGCCAGGGGGATCGCGGCGGGGCTGGAGTACCTGCACACGCAGCACAGCCCGCGCATCATCCACCGGGACCTGAAGCCGGCGAACATTCTGTTGGACGACAACATGGAGGCGCGCATCGCCGACTTCGGGCTGGCCAAGGCGATGCCGGACGCGCACACCCACGTCACGACGTCGAACGTGGCGGGGACGGTGGGGTACATATCCCCCGAGTACCACCAGACGCTCAAGTTCACCGACAAGTGCGACATCTACAGCTTCGGGGTGATTCTGGCGTCGATGGTGATGAGCAAGATGCCGTCGGACGAGTTCTTCCAGAGCACCGACGAGATGAGCATGGTCAAGTGGCTGAGGAACATCATGGCAAATGGGCGGCACGAGGAGGCGATCGACCAAAGTCTCCGGAATAGGGGCCACGACGAGCAGATGGTGCTGGTGCTCAAGATCGCCTGCCTCTGCACCGTGGAAGACCCCAAGCAGCGTCCCAACAGCAAGGATGTCCGCTGCATGCTGACCCAGATCACCGCCGCCACCACCAGGCCCTGATAAATAACCTATTATTATTAATATTAATAGCCTAGCTACAGCTACTCTTTAATTATCTATCTACTCTTATCCTCTCTTTCTTCTCTGCTCTGCTCTGTCCGCTTCCACGAGTAAAGCCGCTTAGATGGTGTACGTAGCGAGAGTGGTGCGTCTCATTCTCTCCAATTTACATACATATATATCCGTGTGTTGTCAAAGATGTTGTACGTAGCGAGAGTGATGCGCTTCATTCTCTCCAATTTACGTACATATCTATCCGTGTGTTGTCAAAAATGTTGTACGTAGCGAGAGTGATGCGTCTCATTCTCTCCAATTTACTGCGGCCAGCCAGCAAGCTTGGGGGTGTTGTGGGCTTGCAACTCCAGTTGTATACTACATATGTTTCAGGAGAGGAAGGTATGTACCTGCAAGTGCAACCTGTTTGTGACCATCTCTCTGTCTGTCTCATTATTAATTAATTAATTAACAGAGCAGATGAAGATGCGCAAGGCGCTCATTTCTACTGTTGCACGTGTATTTGATCCGGCGCCAATCCCATTGGTCCACGGCGTACGACGTCAAGGGCCGATTTCGGAGGCATGTCGGAGTACTCCTCGGACTTTCCCGCTATTTGGATCGGGTTTGGTCGATTCCCACGCGCTTCTTACTTTATAGTTTGGTATGATTTCTATAGATCATCTTTAAACATTTAAGCTAAATTTTAGATTAAATTAAATGACATAAATTTAAAATTAAAGGCAATTATATCGAAATATTCATGTTAATTTGGTTAACAATGACAATAGTACACTCAATTTACTAAAATAAACTCCAAAGGCCCTAAACTCGTAATTGACTGACTTATATAATTTTTATTGATTCCAATCAGTCACATTATGTGTAACGTCTCTCTTAAACTCAGTACAGTTATACCAACTCATATTGGATCTAATAGAGATATTACAGTGAAATAAATCTAACATTTTGACGATACATGTTGAGATATACACAAATGACAATTTAACTCCAATAATAAGCAACGTAATATGGAACTAAATGAATGAAGTCAACATTATACTTGTTGCTGAGAAAATCAGCAAGGATCGTCGGCCGGAGCCAAGCAGGGTGGGCCCCGAGGGATTGGTCGCGCCGCGCAGTCGTCAGAGGAGTGAGTTCAACCTGCAAAGAACCACCGAGACTCCTCGGTGGTCGGACACTCCGACGATCAAGTTAGAAAGTCGTTAAGAGAGAGAGAGAGAGAGTTTTTGTGCTACGAATAGCCTACCTTTTCCTCGTGGGTCTCTATCCTTTTTATAAGGGCCTGGTCCTTTGGACAGACAAGGAAGGTGGCGGACGAGCCTCCGTGAGGCAGGGGCGCTAATCAGGGAACCCTCGCCAGCTGGACAGGGAGAGTCCTGCCTTGACAGCCGCTTGCCTAAAGCGGGTATGGGCCAGCTGGGGGTCGTGATTTACGGGGCTCGTCTGTACCTAGGGTAAGCGTGACCTGGCGCCGGCTGGGGACGCCCGGACTTAGTGCTTATTTGAATTAGTTCTTCGCAGTGATGGACTAACCTGTGCCGACGACTTCCGACAACTTAATTGTCGGATCGTCGGTATGGCCGATCCTTGATCTCGTCGACCCAATTTGTCGGCTGACGACGACCGTATCACTAGTCCCCCGGGTTCTTTTCGAGGCGAGTCCTCGGCTCGAAGAGAAGCCATTTATTATTCTCAGGAATTCGTACGGGCGTTGGCGCCGCCTCGCATTCCGCGCGCTGAATTTGGGGGCGTTCTGCCACTGTTATGATGAAGGTCGTGGTCTTGTCATAATGGCGGTACTTCTGATGACGGCTTGTCAGGTACTCCCCTCTGAGCTCTGCGCCATGATGACGCCGCCCGGTTTCGGGGCGCACGCCACGGATCCGGGTGAACGTCTCCAGGCCGTCGGGCTTCCGACACGTGGCGGAATCCTGGGTGCGCAGGATTTCTGGGCCGTCCGATTGCATTGGCATCGCGGTGCTATAAATAGCTGAGGTTCGATACGAAACAGACGTTCCTTTGCCTCGCGCGCGCGCCTTTCGACCCCTGCCGCCCCGACGTCTGCCGACGATCCGACGATCGTGTCCTCGTACGAAGTCGATCGACGGTCTTCGCTTGCTTCCTTTCGAGGTAAACGATGAGCCTTTCCTCTTCCTCCACCTCTCCTGAGGCTTCCTCCTCCTCCTCGTCCGCAAAATCTAGGGACCCCCATGTTCCCGTCGACGCTCCCGACCATGTTTCTGAAAGCCTTGGGGAGGGGTCGGTGTCTATAGAAACCCAGATCTGGGGGCCCGTGGACGATTCCTTCGTTCTTGAATTAGTCCACGGGACCTATGTTCCCAAGGAACCCTCGGCCCATACCTCCGGTGCACGCCGTCGAGCCGACAACGTGGCCGAAGCCCGTTGTGAGACCTCCCCTGGGACCTTCAAGTGGCTACGGAAGCACCCTAGATTCGTTCTCCCTGCCGACGCCTTTGTGTGCGCCAACAGGGATTTTAGGGCTCACTATGTTTTGGACGGGGGGTTCTCGGTTTACACTGAGGCGGTCCGGGCTGGCCTCTGTTTCCCCTTCCACCCCTTCGTCATCTTTCTTCTCTTGGAGCTCGGGGTGGCTCCTTCCCAGTTGGCTCCGAACGCCTGGCGAGTAATCGTCGGCTTTCTCTCCTTGTGCTATTCGGCGGGGGTCCCTCCGACCTCGCGCCTTTTCCTGTACCTGTTCTCTATCAAGCCGTTCGGAGACTGGTTCTACTTCGCGGCGAGGAATGGTCGGCATATTCTCGGGAGACTCCCTTCCTCGCTTCACGGCTGGAAGAGGAACTTTGTTTTTGTTTATAGTTCCTCGGGTTGGCCGTTCCCAACCAAGTGGTCGGCCGTTGACGTCCGGAGCAAAGCTTTTGGATCGCCGAGGCTGACTTCGTCCGAGCTATACGACCTTAAGTGTTTGAAGGAGGTGGAGCCCCCCAACCTGATCGATATCTCGGACGAGTTATTCCAGCTGATCGAAGAGGGCACACAAGGTTGCCAGCCTCGTCGTCGTATTTTTTACTCCATCCTCGGCTTCCTTAGCTAACGGTCGGGCGTTTGCAGCTATGGCCGACAAGGTTGGCTCTGCCCCCTCCTCGCGAAAGGGGCCGTCGCTCGCGGATCAGGCCAAGAGCCGAGCCCAATCAAGGGGGAAGAAGATGGCTTCCCGCGCCGAGAAGCGACACCGCGATGCCGAGGCCGTGCCACCAACGGCGCCGACGCCTGGTCAGAGCTCGGGAGCCGTCCCGTCGACCGAAGAAAGACCGAAGAAGCGCCCAGCTCCAGCGTCGTCGGGTACGGCACCCGACGCTTCAGTTCCGCCTCAGGCTCGTTATTCCTTGGACCCCGTCGAGTGGGGCCGACAAGCCTTGCCACCCGAGGTTAAGGCTGAGACGCTTGGCCGCCCCGCACGTCGGCTCGTACATGAATTTTATCATGGTATGCTGAGCCAGCTGGCCGCCTTCGACGCCTTCGTGCACCGAGCTGAGGTGAAGAGGCTGGCCTGCGACAAGCGTATCGCCGAGGCCGAGGAGCTTGTGGCCGCCGAGAAGGCCCGTAGTCTCCGCCTGGAGGAGGAGGCAAAGAAGAGGGAGGGCGCCCTCCAGGCGGCCCTTGAAGCTGTGAAGAAGGCGCAATACGACGAGATTGCGGCCCACGAGGAGACGAAGAACAACTTTTCACGTCTCGTTGCTGAGGAGAGGGAGAAGGCGATTGAGGAGTACCGCAAATCCGACGAGCTTCAGGATGAGATCGCCGACCTCTTCCAGGGTGGATACGACGACTGCCTTGCCAAGGTTAAGGGGTTGTATCCCGACCTCGATTTGTCGGGAGCTACTCTTGCTGAAGACGACGACGGCGACAACCAGGTCACCGAGGGGGGAGGCAAGGAGTTCGCCGCTGTCGTGGACGAGGCCATGGAGTCGGCTATTGATCGTTCCCTCGACCAGGCAGCTGAGGCTGTTTTGAATGAGGAATAGTCGCCTTCCTTTATGTACTCTGTAATCCTCGTCACTGAGAATACACGGTTTTTAGTTTCTAGCCGACGACTGTCTATTCCATTGCGCTTGTATAAATGAACTTGTCGACATGTGTGCTCAGAATTGCCTCGTCGGTGAGGGGGCCTAATCGACCACGTTAGCGGGTGCCTAAGCGACCTCGCATTGTAAGAGTGCCGAGGCGACCTCGTAGAGTGCCGAAGAGGCCTCCGGCTCACGTTAATAGAGTGCCAAAAAAAGACCTCGGGCTTACGTTTAGAGAGTGCCGAAGGGACCTCGGGCTTACGTTTAGTGTGCCGAAGAGGCCTCGGGCTTGCGTTTAGAGTGTGCCGAAGGGACCTCGGGCTTGCGTTCAGAGTGTGCCGAAGAGACCTGGGCTTACGTTTAGAGAGTGCCGAAGGGACCTCGGGCTTACGTTTAGAGTGTGCCGAAGGGACCTCGGGCTTACGTTGAGTGCCGAAACGACCTCGGGCTTACGTTTAGGGTGTGCCGAAGGGACCTCGGGCTTACGTTTAGAGAGTGCCGAAGGGACCTCGGGCTTACGTTTAGAGTGTGCCGAAGGGACCTCGGGCTTACGTTGAGTGCCGAAACGACCTCGTCGTTGTCGAAGCGACCTCGCTTAGAGTGCCGAAGCGACCTCATTATGGGAAATATTGTCGTAAATGTTCGGCATTCCATGTCCTCGGCAAGGTCGTCCCGTCGAGGTCTGATAGGCGATACGCACCTTGTCCGAGATCATCGATGACTTTGTAAGGTCCTTCCCAATTCGGCGATAACTTTCCGACAGCTGACTTTGGTTCGGAGACGGCGAGTTTTCTCAGGACGAGGCTTCCCACGCCGAAGCGCCGTGGCTTGACTTTTTGGTCGAAGCTTTTCTTGATTCTTCTTTGATAAACCTCCATCCTCGTAGAGGCCCTCCCCCGCCTCTCGTCTATGAGGTCGAGCTCGGCGCGTAGGGATCGGTTGTTACTTTCTTCGTCGAATCCGAGAACTCTCAATGAAGGGACGAGCATTTCTACAGGCGATACGGCCTCCATCCCGAAGGCCAACGCGAAAGGCGACTCACGAGTTGCCTCCCTTGGGGTCGTCCGGTATGCCCAAAGCACGTGTAGAAGCTGGTCGGCCCAAGCTCCCTTGTGGCTTGTTATTCTCTTCTTCAGCCCGTCCAAGATCGTCCGGTTGGTGACCTCGGCCATCCCATTGGATTGGGGGTGAGCCACTGAGGAGAACCTATGCTCGATCCCGAGTGCGTCGCAATTCCTACGGAATTTGATGTTGTCGAATTGTTTCCCGTTGTCGGTGATGATCGTTCGGGTAGGCCGAACCTGCAGATGATGTTCTTCCATACGAAGCTCCAAGAGTTGGTGTCAGTGATTTTGGCCAGGGGCTCGGCTTCGACCCATTTAGTGAAATAGTCCACTCCGACGATAATGAACCTTCTTTGGCCAGTGGCTGGGGGGAATGGCCCAAGGATGTCCATTCCCCATTGCGCGAATGGCCACGGGGAGTTTATGCTGGCGAGCTCTGACGGGGGTCGTCGGTCGATTCTGCCGAATAGTTGGCATTGTCGGCAACTTCTGACATACTTTTCGGCGTCTTTAAGCATCGTCGGCCACCAATACCCTTGTCGTGTTATTCTCCTCACCAAGGATCTGGGGCCTGCATGGGAACCGCACGTACCTTCGTGTATTTCGTCGACGATTTTTTCGGCTTCAGTGGGATCTACACACAGGAGGTATGGATAGCTAAATCCCTTTCGATATAAATTGTTGCCGAGGATGAAGAACCTGGCCGATCGTCTCCTTGTCTTCTCGACCTCGTCTTTGTCCTCTGGCACCACGTTGTCCCTGAGGAAATTAATTAATGGGGTCATCCACGTCGTCCCTACGTCGACGATCATCATATCTCTGGCCGCTATGGTTGAAATCGTCAGCTCTTCTATCAGCAGTGATGGGGGCGCCTCTAGTGCCGATGAAGCTATCTTCGATAACTCGTCGGCTTGTTCATTCTCGGACCTCGGTATCTTTATGAGCTCCGCTGAGTCGAATTCTGCCATCATCCTTAGCACCTCGGCTTTGTACAAGGCGAGCTTCGCCTCCTTCGCTTCGAACGTGTGGGACACTTGGCCGACGACCAGTTGGGAGTCGCTGTGAATGCGTATCCTCTTTGCTCCAAGGGTTTTTGCCATTTTCAGCCCCGACACCACCGCTTCATACTCTGCCACATTGTTAGATGCTTCGAAACCGAAACGAACTGCGTACCTTAAGTCGAGGCCCTCGGGAGAGCGCATTACGACGCCTGCGCCGCCTCCATTGGAATTTGAGGCACCGTCGACGAAAATTTTCCAACTCTCGTTGGGTTCTTCGTCCATCGCTGCCCGGGCGGTGCCTTCGGAAATAAAATCCGCGAGGGCCTGGGCTTTGATGGCGACCCGGGGCCTGAACTCGATATCGAATTCGCCGAGCTCGACGGCCCACTTCGCCAACCTCCCCGAGGACTCGGGTCGCTCGAAAATTGGTCGGAGCGGAGCGTCGGTTAGGACAACGATCTTGTGTGCTTGAAAGTACGGGCGTAGTCGTCGGGCTGCCATGATGAGAGCGTAACCGAGCTTCTCCAGGTTGGTGTAGCGCTGTTCGGCTCCTCGTAGCGCCTTACTCGTATAGTACACCGGGAGGTGGACTCGATCTTCTTCTCGGACGAGCACCGAGCTGATGGAATAGTCAGTCGCAGATAGGTACAACAGCAGTTCTTCGTTGTCGCATGGCTTGCTTAACGTCGGGACGTTCGCTAGGTGTTCCTTCAGTTCGTCGAAGGCCCCTTGGCATTCCTCGGTCCATTCGAAGCGACCCTTCCGCAGTATCTCGAAGAAAGGCCGGCAACGTTCCGCCGACCTGGACATGAACCTACTAAGAGCAGTTATCCTGCCATTAAGTCTTTGTACCTCTTTGATTGTCCTCGGAGCCGTCATGTCGAGGATGGCTTGGACTTTGTCGGGGTTGACGTCAATGCCTCGTTGTGAGACGAGATACCCTAGGAATTTCCCCGCTCGGACACCGAAGACACACTTCTCGGGGTTCAGCTTCATCCCGTAGAGCTTCAGTACTTCGAAAGCTTCGGCTAGGTCTTTGACGTGGTCCTCGGCTTGTCGGCTTTTTACCAGCATGTCATCGATGTATATCTCCATGGTCTTGCCAATCTGCTTCTCGAACATCTTGTTGACCAATCTTTGGTATGTTGCTCCTGCATTCTTCAATCCGAACGGCATACGGGTAAAGCAATACAAACCTCTCTCCGTGGTGAAAGATGTCTTTTCTTCGTCTTCTGGGGCCATTCTTATTTGGTGATAGCCTGAATATGCGTCGAGGAAGCTTAAGAGCTCGTGCCCGGCAGTTGAGTCGACCAGCTGGTCGATCCGCGGCAGGGGGAAGCTGTCTTTTGGGCAGGCTTTGTTTAGGTTGGTGAAGTCCACACACATTCGCCATTTGCCATTTGCCTTTCGTACTAGGACGACGTTGGCGACCCAGGTTGGATAGAATGAATTCCTAACGGTTCCTGCATGCAAATATTTTGTCAACTGGTTTTCAACCACTTCCTGTCGTTCGGCTGACAGGGGCCTCTTCTTTTGCCGGATAGGTCGGGCCTTGGGGTCCACGTTCAAGTGGTGCTGGATAATGCTCGGGTCTATTCCTGGAAGATCGTCGTCAGACCAAGCGAAAACGTTGCCACTCTGACCGAGGAATGTGGTGAGGTCAGCCTCCAACTCTTTGAGTTCGGTCCCGATGATTAGAAGTCCGCTTTCGATTTTTATTTGCTTAGTTAGTTCTACTGGCTCGTGTTTTGGGGCGTCATTCACAGCAGGTACGTACTCAGGAATAGTTGGTTCTTTAGCTTTAATAGAGTTAACATAACATAGGCGCGCCTCGGCCTGACTCCCGACAACTTCGCCTACCCCGCTTGGAGTTGGAAATTTCAGCTTCTGGTGGTATGTTGACGGGACCCCTCCGAGCTTCCCGAGCAGACCGCGCCCAAAGATCGCGTTGTAGGCCGACTTTACTTTCACAATCAAGAAGTCGACCTCAACCGTTACTTGCCGAGGACTGGCTCCCAGTGTTACTTTGAGCCGGATGGACCCCTCGGCGGTGACTGGAGTTCCGCTGAACCCAAACAGAGGTGTGGCGACCGGTTTGAGCTCCGTGCTCAGGTTCGTCATCTTCAGGAAGCAGTCGTAGAAGAGGACATCGGGCGCTGCTCCGTTGTCGATGAGGATGCGATGCACGGTGTATCCGTCGATGTCGGCATGAATGACTAGCGCGTCGTCGTGAGGAAAGTTTAGCCCAATTGCGTCGTCGGCAGAAAAGGTGATCGGCTCCAGATTGGGCTGGTGAATCCCGAGGACGACGGCTGAAGCGTACGCCTTCCTCTTCCTGCTGCTGTCGCCACCACCCGCAGATCCGCCGGCGAGGACCAGGACGGCGCCTTTCCCCTCGCGCTCGCGATCCTCGTCTTGATCGCGGTCTTTCGGTTTGCCGTCGACGACGTCTTTACCGATTATCCCTCGGCGCAACATCTCCGATATCTCCATCTTCAGGCTCCTGCACTGGTCTGTTAGGTGACCGAAACCTTTATGGTACTCACAGTATAGCTCGGCCCCTCGTCCCGATGGAGGCCTTGTGATGGGTTCCGGTCGCCTGAACTCTGGTAGCTTTTTGATGACGGGGAGGATTTCTGAAGGTGGCCTCCCGAACCGGGGGAGATCCCTTACGCGACGATACTCGTCGGGTCGTCGGTCAGCCATTCGTCGGTTCTCTGAGTCTCGGCGCCTGTCTCCGCGCGCTTCCTCCCTCCTTGGCCTCTTTTCGCTAGCCTCCGAGCTCGTGCTTCCCCTCTCCAGCGGCCGCTTCAGTCGCCCAGCGGCTCCCAGGGTTGATTCCAGGCGGACGTATTTCTGCATCCGAGAGAGGAGGTCGGAGAGGCTTACCGGTGGTTTCTTGGCGATCGACGCCACAAATGCTCCGTCCGTGCACACCCTGGTCAGAATGTTGACCGCCGTTCTCAAGTCTAGGTCCACCACTTTCATCACCTCGATCTGAAAGCGTTTCGCATAGTCTCGAAACATCTCGTTTTCTTTTTGAGATACCAGCCACAGGTCGTCGGTGCACAATGAGTGCTGCACCGTGTTGTAGAAGTGGTCGAGGAACCTTTGGGCCAGGTCCGAGAAGCGGGAGACCGATCGCGCCGGCAACGCCTTGAACCATTGTAGTGCTGCATCATCAAGAGTGGACATGAAGGCCCTGCATTTCAGAGCGTCAGTCACATTCATCATTTCCACCTGGCCCTGAAAATGATCGAGGTGGTGGACTGGGTTGGTTGTTCCGTTGTAGCGTCGGAACTTTGGCAACTGGAACTTCGGTGGGACCGAAGCCGATGTGATTTCTTCTGTGAAAGGCGAGGAGGAGAGAAGCGTCGCCACGGATGGGGCGCGAGTGCCGAGCTGTAGGGCTTCTATTTTCCGATTCATCTCCCGCAGATCGCTCTTCCACCGAGGATCGAGCGGGGACTCGCCGATGGTGATAGCGGTGGACTCCGCCGTAAAGTGGTCGGCTAGGTCGGCCCTAGCCATATTTCCGGCTGCGGCTACCGGCGTCACGGGAGGAGCGTTGTCGGCGTGGTTAATTGCCGGCGCGGGAGTCCCAACTATCGTCGGTTGCGCTTCGGCGTGACTTGCCGATACCGCCGGAGGCGCTTGTTGCTGGTGGAGAGCTTCCGTATCACCCTGATTACCTTGGGTTTGTTCTACTTGGCGAGTCGAGCCCTCGCCTCGAGGAGGGTGAGCTTGTTGATTCTGCTCCATCCTCATAAGGATCTGCTGAAGGTGCATCAGTGTCTGCTCGACCCGATCGAGCCGCGACGAGGTCGTCGAATCCTGCTCCCCCGCGCCCGAGGCTCCTCCAGCTGCTGCCCCTTCAACAATGCTAGTAAGGGCGACTTCTTCCTCCGACGGGCGAACTGCGACCTTTCCCTTGGGTGCCATGAGGAACAGCTTTTTGTATCGCTTCCCACAGACGGCGCCAAATGTTGCTGAGAAAATCAGCAAGGATCGTCGGCCGGAGCCAAGCAGGGTGGGCCCCGAGGGATTGGTCGCGCCGCGCAGTCGTCAGAGGAGTGAGTTCAACCTGCAAAGAACCACCGAGACTCCTCGGTGGTCGGACACTCCGACGATCAAGTTAGAAAGTCGTTAAGAGAGAGAGAGAGAGAGTTTTTGTGCTACGAATAGCCTACCTTTTCCTCGTGGGTCTCTATCCTTTTTATAAGGGCCTGGTCCTTTGGACAGACAAGGAAGGTGGCGGACGAGCCTCCGTGAGGCAGGGGCGCTAATCAGGGAACCCTCGCCAGCTGGACAGGGAGAGTCCTGCCTTGACAGCCGCTTGCCTAAAGCGGGTATGGGCCAGCTGGGGGTCGTGATTTACGGGGCTCGTCTGTACCTAGGGTAAGCGTGACCTGGCGCCGGCTGGGGACGCCCGGACTTAGTGCTTATTTGAATTAGTTCTTCGCAGTGATGGACTAACCTGTGCCGACGACTTCCGACAACTTAATTGTCGGATCGTCGGTATGGCCGATCCTTGATCTCGTCGACCCAATTTGTCGGCTGACGACGACCGTATCAATACTCAAATATAAAGTCTAGAGCATAAAAGAGATATAACAATAGTCCCAAACTTATTACAATTCATAGTCCAAATGCATAAAGGAAAATACATATAGTCCTCACATGCAATAGTCACTCTAAAATCTCTCAACCAATCTAAGTCTCCTCGTCCTCTCGCTCCGAGTCAGTGTGTACTAACTCCTGAGTGTTCTCTGATTCTCCTGAAATGTTAAACAAGTATGAATTTACAAGACTCAAAAAATCACATAAAAGACAGTTCATGATATTATAAATATAATAGATTTAAATCATGATAACATATTATCACTCATTTCATTGATATCATATATTCTTCCTACGAACATGGTTCTAAGTCAATTGACAATCATTCATTTCATAGCATTTCTAATTATTATGGAAATAAAACATATCATGTAATGCATAAACTCCACATCTTATCTTCTAACAATTAAATCAACATGTTCTTACATATAGCTTGTAATCTTTCTTATCATGGAATCTACTTTTTGTCATGTAACATATAAACCATTTTAATGAAAGTTTTACACTACATTATGCAATATGCAACAGTTATCATATAACAATTGATCATTTAAGCATGTAGCAATTCTTTTACATACCAATTTGCATGTAATTCATGTAACATTCAACACATAGACATGTAGCATGAAATCATGTAGACAATGTTCATGTAGGCATGTAGCATGCAGGTCATGTAGACATGTAGACATTTTCAATTATTTGCCAAGACATAACCCGCACTATAATAGAGATCATTAGTCATTTGTCATTCACTTATCACATAGGCAATACAGTGATGAAGTCATGATATTTGCGCAAAACCAGGAAAAATCCTTCCCACCTTAACTAGTAGAACATGTCTACCTCCAGGATTTCAATCCGTTGCCCACAGATTCATTTAGTCATTTACATGTAGGTGAACCATTACCATAGGGGCATCCATGATGTAGTTCCTTGTAGGAATTTCTAACATAGCAATGTTTTATTGGCATTCCATTTCAATGCATGCACTAATATGTATGATATCATTTAATTTACATTTCATGCAATTGCAATAATCTATAGCATGTCTTTTCAGTTCTAAAATTCTACTTTCTGCATGACAGACCTCTATCATGATACTAAATGCAGCACATTCATTCATGTACATACTTGCATTTTTATTTAAATTCTACATGAGTTCATTATTCAGAAATGCATAACAGAATGTACAAATGTCTAAAAATTCCGAAATTTTAACAGAAATTCAGAATCAGGTCGTACTAAACACATGCAAAATTTTGTATTTTTTTGATCTCTATAACTATTTTTCATAATTGAATTCCACTAAATCAATCTAATTATTATCATACAATTAGTGAGAAAATCATATGATTCTGCATACAACATGTATGCAAGATTACAATCTCCAAATTATAATTCTCCATCATGGATTTCGTTCATATTCACTTCAATTTTCTTTTATCATTTTCATGAATATCACAAAATGATTAAACTATATGCACATGTGACTTATACCCAATTTCAATATTCTGTCCATGACATGGCATTGATAAAACACACAAAATATCACCTGGCCGAAACCTCATACAAGCAAGGCTTATAGATAGATAATTAAAATCAATTTTCAGAAAAAATATGGTACTAATAAACTTGACGGTGGGGTATGTGACGTTACTGAAGTCGACGTCTACATACACTATCGTTAAGCCTCAATAGACGGCGGCACATAGCGCCGTTAACTTATACTAACGGCGGCACATAGCGTCGTTTACATATAATAAAAGTCGGAAAACAATTGTCATTCATATGAGGTAGACGGCAGTCGATGCCGCCGTTTACAAGATATAGGCGGCAAGCGATCTGGACGTCTAGTTCTAAATCGCAGAAAACACAAAAACCCTACATGAAATAACACAACTTCTACCCCTTCCCGTAGGTTATTTACATGCTTTAAAAATACGGAAAAATGGTAAATCTATAGTGTATCATATCCTAAACCGAACCCCCATGTAACTTGCCTTTAACCCTCCTACAAGAGTGACGATCTTAAGCCCAAAGAAGCCCGCCTCGTCTGTGAGGCAATCCCTTTCCTTCGACTTCAACCGCTCCAATCCGCCTCTAATCGTGGCTCCTCCGATTGGATGAGCTTCTGATCACGAAGCCGGACACACCGCCTTGGTCTAAAAGCCTCCAATCCGCACGAACCAGCACAAAATCGTCCTTTCTCGGCCCTCTTTCTCTCCTCCAAAAACCAGAGCAGAACCCCTTTTCTAATCATGGAATCCAGTCTTATAAAGACCTCCCATGCAATGGCCAGCCTAAATCCTGACCCTCAGATCGTAAACGCTGGGATCATCGTATTAAACCCTGGAAACGACCGATCTCTCTTTCCCCGAATGGAAATATCAAAAACAGGCAAGTCAGATTAACGTCAATGTAAATTGCCGTCAGCCTCAATGTAAACGTCCATCGATGATGTCGTTTATAGGCTTGCCCCAAAAATTAAATAATTTAGAAAATAATAGACGACACAATAGTCTGTCGTTAACAGAAAATAAACGGCAGGCGATCTTGTAGCTAACAGGTATTAACGCCGAAAGATGTTGATGCCAAGCTCACCACAGAACAACACTCAAATACATGCAGTATTAAACATACAATTTGAAAAATAAATTCAAGAAAATTTTCTAGGGCACTACATCCTCTCCCCCTTAAAATAATCTTCGTCCTCGAAGATTGAGTTAGATTACTCACCAAACAAGGACGGATAAAGCTTCTTCATTCTCTCTTCAAGCTCCCACGTCGCTTCTTCACGTGAGAAGTTCTTCCATAAGATCTTCACGAATAGAATAGACTTCGATCTTAATTCTTGCACCTTCCGATCCAGAATCTCCACAGGCTGCTCCGCATAAGACAAGTCTGGCTGAAACTGCACTGGGTCATAACTGATCACATGAGCCGAATCTCTAACATACCTCCTCAGCATGGATACATGGAATACTGGATGCACCACTATTAAAGATGGTGGCAAAGCCAACTGGTATGCCACATTCCCGATCTTCGTCAAAATCTCAAATGGTCCAATGAACCTCGGGTTCAACTTGCCTCTCTTTCCAAACCTCACTACACCCCTAGTTGGTGAAACCTTGAGAAAAACATGATCTCCAACCTCAAATGCCAAAGCCTTCCTCCTTGTATCCGCATAACTCTTCTAACGATCCTGAGCCGCCTTTAATCTCTGCACAATCATCTGAATCTTCGCTGAAGTCTCCTGTACTACCTCTGGTCCAACCAGGTGCCGATCTCCTGACTCCTTCCAACACAACGGGGATCTACAGGGCCTCCCATACAAAGCCTCAAAAGGTGCCATACCTATGCTCAAATGGAAACTGTTATTATATGCAAATTCCACTAGAGCTAGGTGACGCTCCCAATCACCTTTCCACTCCAAAACATAAGCTCAAAGCATATGCTCCAACGTCTGAATAGTCCTCTCGGACTGCCCATCCGTTTGTGGATGAAATGCCGAACTCAGCTTCAACTGACTGCCAAAAGCCTGCTGCAAACTCTGCCAAAATATGGAAGTAAATCTCATATCACGATCTGAGATAATCGACTTCGGAATCCCATGCAGATTCACAATGCCATCAATGTACAGTATGGCTAAGTTCTCAATGAACTGCTTCTTCTTCATGGCAAGGAAATGAGCACTCTTCGAAAATCTATCAACGATCACCCAAATGGAATCATTTCCTCTAGCCGATCTAGGTAATCCAGACACAAAGTCCATAGTCACTTGCTCCCACTTCCACTGAGGAATATCCAGCCTCTGCATCAAACCTGAAGGTCGCTGACGCTTTGCCTTCACTTGTTGACAAATCAGACACTTCATCACATCATCAGCCACGTCTCGCTTCATTCCAGACCACCAGAAAGAACGTTTCAGATCCTTGTACATCTTCCCACTGCCTGGGTGAATAGAGAACTGAGATCTATGTGCTTCCTCCAAAATCTCCTTCCTCAGATCAGCATCATTAGGGACACACACCCTAAGATTCAGACGAATCATATCATCCTCATCTCTGGTAATACCGGCCTTTCCAACCAACTCCTGCAATAACGGGTCATCTTTTTGCAAAGCAATAACCCGATCAAGAATAGACGATCTCAATGACAACTGAGCCACGAACATGCTGCACAACTGAGGTTCTAGAACAGCCAAAGAACTCGAAGCATCTTCTAGAAACTTCTAGTCTTGCCTCATCAACTGCCTCTTCCTGCTCAAAGCATCTGCCACCATATTGGCCTTCCCTGGATGGTAAGAAAAATCAAAATCATAATCTTTCAAGAATTCTATCCACCTCCGCTGCCTCAGATTCAACTCCTTCTGCGAGAACAAATACTTGAGACTCTTGTGGTCTGAGAAGAGTTCAAATCTAACTCCATATAGATAGTGCCTCCAAATCTTCAAAGCATAGACCACAGCCGCTAACTCCAAGTCATGAGTCGGGTTATTGCGCTCATGCTCCTTGAGTTGCATGGAAGCATACGCTACAACTCGACCTCCTTGCATAAGAACACAGCCAAGCCCAATCTTCGAAGCATCTGTGTAGATAGAGAAAGAATCTACATCATTGGGCAAGACAAGTACTGGCACTGAGGTCAGACGAGTCTTCAGCTCCTGGAATGCCTTCTCACAAGCCTTTGACCACTCAAACTTGACTCCTTTCCTTGTCAACCTCGTCAAGGTCGCCGCAATAGAAGAGAATCCTTCGATGAACCTCCTATAATAGCCAACCAAACCAAGAAAACTCTTGATGTCAGCTGACGATCTCGGTGTTTCCCAGTCAAGGACAACTTCTAACTTAGCCGGATCCATAGACACACCTTTGCCAGATATAACATGACCCAAGAAATGGACCTCCTTCATCCAGAAGTTGCACTTGCTGAACTTAGCATACAGCTTGTGCTCCCTATGAGTCTCCTCATCAGGTGAGTAGATCAGCACATCATCTATGAAGACCACAACAAAAGAATCCAAATACTGCCGAAAAAACCTATTCATACAGGTCCATGAAAACTGCTGGGGCATTCGTCAAACCAAAGGGTAAGACAAGGAACTCGTAATGGCCATATCTCGTCCTAAAAGCCGTCTTAGCAGAATCCTCCGGCTTAATTCAGAGTTGATGATATCCAGAACGAAGATCAATCTTAGAGAACACCGAAGCTCCTCGCAACTGATCAAACAAATCATCGATACGAGGTAAATGGTACTTGTTCTTGACAGTTACCTGATGAAGCTTGCGGTAATCAATGCACAATCTCATCGATCCATCTTTCTTCTTCATAAAGGGAACAAGTGCTCCCCATGGCGAAACGCTCGGTCGAATGAAGCCCTTATCAAGCAATTCTTGCAGCTGCTTCCTCAATTCTGCTAACTCTGCTGGTGCCATACGATAAGGTGCAATGGAAATAGGTGCTGAGCCAGGAACTAGTTCAATGCCAAACTCGATCTCCCTTGCAGGGTGAAAACCAGAAAAAACCTCTGGAAAAACATCACTGAAATCACAGACTACCTCAATATCTTCCACAGATAAAAGCTTCTTCTAATCCTTAGACACAACCACACTAGCCAGAAAATCGCTATAACCCTTGCTCAACATCCGGGCTGCCTTCAAAGAAGAAATAACGAACTTGCCTGACATGCTCTTAGGCAAAGGATGAACAAACTCCTCCTTACTAGGAATCTGGAAAATAATAAGCTTCCGCCGACAATCCATCAGCGCATAATGCTCCTCGAGCCAATCTAAGCCCAAGATAGCATCATAATCCTTCATCTTTAGCAAATAGAAACTACCAGGCAAAATATGCTCCCCAATGCACATAGGAAGATACGAAAAACACTGCTCGGTCAAAATAGTTCCTGCTGGAGTATGCACAGACAAGGAAACCTCCAACGTTTCCGAAACCAGACCATCATCCTTCATCAAGACCTTGGCAAATCCTTCGGAAACAAAACTATGCGTGGCACTGGTATCAAACAAGACTCTAGCATGCATTCCCATAATTAAAATTGTACCTTCTGTGACATGTTGTGCCAACTCTGCCTCGTCTCTCGCCAAAGCGAACACTCGAGCCTGAGCCCTCGGTCTCCCTGCCACTCTCGGTGCCGGTCTAGCTGCTACTGGTGCTGCTGCCGCTGCAGTCTGCTGCGCCATCTTCGGACAATCTCTGATCTTGTGGTTCTTATCACCACACCTCAAGCACCTCCTAGAAGTCACCCAACACACCTCGCCTCCATGACGCTTCCCACACTGGGTACACACTAGTTTCTCTGCAACTGTGCCTCCGCCCGGTGTCGGTGCACCCACTCTCGCCGGTACAACTGCTCTCTGCTGGAAAGCTGGGGCCTTCTTCTTTCTGTCCTGATGCTGGAATGCTGATGCTGGCCTTTTCAATGAAGCCCTCTTCTCCTTCAGGTAGACCTCCATCTCTGCCTTCTGCATGCATGCCGCTGACAAAGCCTCCTCCATGGAACGATGTCCCAAAGCCACCAGTCTCGTCCTCAAGGACGGCTTCAGCCCCATAATGAATTTCTTTACCTTCCTCCGCTCATCTGCCACTATGTGGGGCGCATACTTGGATAGCTCCGCAAACCTTGCCTCATACTCAAGTACACTCATTGACCCCTGGGTCAATATCAAAAACTCCTGCTCCATGCGGTCCTGCACATGCTCTGGAATATACTTCGCCCTGAACAAACGGACGAACTCAGTCCAAGCAACCTCCATAGCCCTGTCTGCAAACTGTGTGCGTAGTACAGAGGACCACCACACATCGGCACGCTCCTGAGAAGAAAGATCAATATAGCCAAGGGTACATTTCAAACAACATGCATAAAACCTTCTAAGCCAACCTTTACCTGTAGCATATATGTAGCCAAAGTCACCCTCTCCTCTTCCGCACATCGGATGGCACGAAAGATCTTCTCTGTCTCCCGGAGCCAACTCTCTACCAAAATAGGATCACTCTCCCCCTTAAAGAAAGGTGGGGTCATCCTCCTGAACCTCTCCATCATAGGCACACCTCCAAAGACTGCCTCATGAGCAGGTGCTTGCGTCTACAATCCAAAACAAGCTCTTAGCTTACAATTTCATCCAATTAACTCCTTGAATAACTCTTGCATCTACCAACCTGAACCTGCACCTACGCCTGCAATGTCGCTGTAGTCTGAGCCTGAGTCTGCATCGAATGCACCAATCCTTGCATCAATGCTCCATAGTCCACAGGTGGTGGTGGGGGTGGCAAAGGTACTCCAGTTTGGTTCTGAGCCTACTGAGTTGCAGCCTGCGACTGAGCCTGCTAAGCTGGAGCCTGCAAACCTCCCGCTGACTCATCACCCCTAGACGGGCCAACTCCTCTACGTCGACGAGTCGCCATAGTAATAGTCTGCAAAACAAACATCAATTATCATAACCTATTATTCTACATAATTTTGGACTAATTCTTTATGCAGACTTAGAACATGAATACAATGCTGATATTTCATTTATGTACATGCTCAACCTGGAACTCTCTGATACCAATCTCTGTAATGCCCCTCTTAGACCCAGTACAGTTATACCAACTCACATTGGATCTAATAGAGGTATTACAGTGGAATAAATCTAGCATTTGACGGTACAGGTTGAGATATACACAAATGACAATTTAACTCCAATAATAAGCAACGGAATATGGAACTAAATGATTGAAGTCAACATTATACTCAAATATAAAGTCTAGAGCATAAAAGAGATATAACAATAGTCCCAAACTTATTACAATTCATAGTCTAAATGCATAAAGGAAAATACATATAGTCCTCACATGCAATAGTCACTCTAAAATCTCTCAACCAATCTAAGTCTCCTTGTCCTCTCGCTCCGAGTCAGTGTGTACTAACTCCTGAGTGTCTTCTGGTTCTCCTGAAATGTTAAGCAAGTATGAGTCTACAAGACTCAGCAAATTACATGAAAGACAGTTCACGATATTATAAATATAATAGATTTAAATCATGGTAACATATTATCACTCATTTCATTGATATCATATATTCTTTCTACTAACATGGTTCTAAGTCAATTGGCAATCATTCATTTCATAGCATTTCTAATTATTATGGAAATAGAACATATCATGTAATGCATAAACTCCACATCTTATCTTCTAACAATTAAATCAACATGTTCTTACATATAGCTTGTAATCTTTCTTATCATGGAATCTACTTTTTGTCATGTAACATATAAACCATTTTAATGAAAGCCTTACGCTACATTATGCAATATGCAATAGTTATCATATAACAATTGATCATTTAAACATGCAGCAATTCTTTTACATAACAATTTGCAAGTAATTCATGTAACATTCAACTCATAGACATGTAGCATGAAATCATGTAGACAATATTCATGTAGGCATGTAGCATGTAGGTCATGTAGACATGTAGACATTTTCATTTATTTGCCAAGACATAGCCCGCACTATAATAGAGATCATTAGTCATTTGTCATTCACTTATCACCTAGGCAATACAGTGATGAAGTCATGATATTTGCGCAAAATCGAGGAAAGTCCTTCCCACCTTAACCAGTAGAACATGTCTACCTCTAGGATTTCAATCCGTTGCCCACAGATTCATTTAGTCATTTACACGTAGGTGAACCATTACCATAGGGGCATCCATGGTGTAGTTCTTTGTAGGAATCTCTAACATAGCAATGTGTTATTGACATTCCATTTCAATGCATGCGCTAATATGTATGATATCATTTAATTTACATTTCATGCAATTGCAATAATCTATAGCATGTCTTTTTAATTCTGAAATTCTACTTTATGCATGATAGACCCCTATCATGATACTAAATGCTGCACATTCAATCATGTACATACTTGCATTTTTATTTAAATTCTACATGCAGTTCATTATTTAGAAATTCATAACAGAATGTACAAATGTTTAAAAATTCTGAAATTAAAAAAAAAATTCAGAATCAGGTCGTACTAAACACATGCAAACTTTTGTATTTTTCTGATCTCTATAACTATTTTTCATAATTGAATTCCACTAGATCAATCTAATTATTATCATACAATCAGTGAGAAAACCATATGATTCTGCACATAAACTGAGTACAACATGTATGCAAGATTACAATCTCCAAATTATAATTCTCCATCATGGATTTCGTTCATATTCACTTCAATTTTCTTTTTATCATTTTCATGAATATCACAAAATGATTAAACTATATGCACATGTGACTTATACCCAATTTCAATATTCTGTCCATGATATGGCATTGATAAAACACACTAAATATCACCTGGCCGAAATCTCATACAAGCAAGGCTTATAGATAGACAATTAAAATCAATTTTCAAGAAAAAACATGGTACTGATAAACTTGACGGCGGGGTATGTGACGTTACTGAAGTCGACGTCCACATACACTGTCGTTAAGCCCCAATAGACGGCGGCACATAGCGCCGTTAACTTATACTAACGGCGGCACATAGCGCCGTGTACATATAATAAAAGTCGGAAAACAATTGTCATTCATATGAGGTAGATGGCAGTCGATGCCGCCGTTTACAAGATATAGGCGGCAAGCGATCTGGACGTCTAGTTCTAAAACGTAGAAAACACAGAAACCCTACATGAAATAACGCAACTTCTACCCCTTCCCGTAGGTTATTTGCATGCTTTAAAAATACAGAAAAATGGTAAATCTATAGTGTATCATATCCTAAACCGAACCCCCATGTAACTTGCCTTTAACCCTCCTACAGGCGTGACGATCTTAAGCCTGAAGAAGCCCGTCTCGTCTGTGAGGCAGTCCCTTTCCTTCGACTTCAACCGCTCCAATCCACCTCCAATCGTGGCTCCTCCGCTTAGATGAGCTCCTGATCACGAAGCCGGACACACCACCTTGGTCCAAAAGCCTCCAATCTGCACGAACCAGCACAAAATTGTCCTTTCTCGGCCCTCTTTCTCTCCTCCAAAAACTGGAGCAAAACCCCTTTTCTAATCGCGGAATCCGGTCTTATAAAGACCTCCCACGTAATGGCCAGCCTAAATCCTGACCCTCAGATCCTAAGCGCTCGGATCATCACATTAAACCCCCTGGAAATGGTCGAGCTCTCTTTTCTCGAACGGAAATATAAAAAACAGGCAAGTCAGATTAACGTCAATGTAAATTGTCATCAGCCTCAATGTAAACGTCCATCGATGTTGTCATTTACAGGCTTGCCCCAAAAATTAAATAATTCAGAAAATAATAGACGACACAATAGTCTGTTGTTAACCGAAAATAAACGACAGGCGATCTTGCTGCTAACAGGTATTAATGCCAAAGGATGTTGACGCCAAGCTCACCACAGAACATCACTCAAATACATGCAGTATTAAACATACAATTTGCAAAATAAATTCAAGAAAATTTTCTAGGGCACTACATTATGTATTAAGAAAATTAATTCGGAGTTCTTGACATTAAACATACTAATTTTCTAGTCCATGTTAATAAAAGATGCTCCAAGTAGTCCTGCCTTTTGATGGACTTTAATAATTAGTCTCTGGAAGACAATGTTCTTTCTTTATTTTATTTTTCATTTTATCTTTTCATATAATTAATACATATATTTATTCATTATCATCAAGTATATATGATTTAAATGTTAAGTTTAAAGGTATTAAAATAAGAGTTTGAAGATATTAAAGTAAGTGTTCAAAGTTGTTAAAATATATGTGACGAAGAGTTAAAATATGCGGAATTTAAACTCATTATTGATATGACTTAAAGTCTAATTTCGAAAACGTTAAAGTAAATGTTCAAAATTATCCAAGTATGTGTGACTAAGAGTTAAATGTGTGAGATTTAAAGTCACTGTTCACATAACTTAAAGTTTCAAAGACATTAAAATAAGAGCTCGAAGACATTAAATTAATAATTTGAGGTCATTAAAATACGTGTGAGGATTAGTTAAAATGTGCGGGACTTAAAGTCATTATTAATATGACTTAAAATCTAAGTTTTATAGTCTTAAAGTAAGAATTCAAAGTTGTTAAAGCATGCATAATGGTGAGTTCAAGTGTGTGGGACTAAAGGTAACTATTGACATAACTTAAAACCTAAGTTCGAAGATATTAAATAAGAGATTAAAAATATTAAAATAAGAGTTTAAAATTGTTGAAGTATGTGTGAAGGTAAGTTAAAATGTGTGAAAATTAAAGTTATTATTAATATGACTTAAAGTCTAAGTTCTAAGATGTTAAATAGTTTGAAGTTGTTATAGTATGTGTGATGGTGAGTAAGTATGTGGGATTTAAAGTAACTATTGATAAAGCTTTAAAGTAACAGTTGCTTATAGCTAGAAGATGGAAAACATCACTCGAGAATCATCTAATGCAGATCTTAATAAAGTAGATATTAGAAATTAACACCCATAGAAGTGCTTGGACCTTTTTTGTGCAATAATTTCTAATACAGACTTGCAATTAAGATGCTCTCATTGACAGAGACCTATAATTAATTTTTTTCAAATATAAAAGATAGATAAACTTTTCATACCATTTTGGATTGTAGAGTTTATTTGAAACTAGGATAACTAAATTACACCATCATACCATAATCATTTGCTTTACGTATATAGGATAATAAAAAAGATTATCATATTAATTATCTATATATTTATATAATAGACTTTTTCTTTCAAAATCATCCTTATGGAAAATTTACAATTCTGCAAACTTTGCTAAAATATTGCTATATAACATTGTATAACGTAAAAATATTATAAAAATGTCATGGGATTAAGTTCCACAAAAAGGAATATCTCACATATATTCCATTATTCCTGTCACTTATTAATTTAATGGATACAATATTATTTTCCTCATACACTCCTCTCTCTCCTTCTCTCTCACCCTATGGAAAACACCAGAGAGAGAACCCCCTTTGGTCATGGCTCTCTCTCTCTCTGTGCGTGCGTGCGTGAGTGCGTGTGCGTGCGCGCACAAATGCAAAAAACCAAGTATTTAGCGGGACATATTTGATATTATCTAACAAGGTTAAGCTTAACATCGATTAAAAAGGGGTTCTCTAATGGAAGCATTTGGCAAGGGTTTATTTAGAACTTTGTGGTACATTATAAGATAGACAATAGGATTCCAAAGTATTATTTGGAATATCAACATATTTCAAGATGATGAAGCTGGTTCTAAACCCTCAAGGATCGTAGCAAACTAACTCTGGGGTATCCAAGATTAGGACCTCAGATTTGGAGAAAGTAGAAGTTGCTGCCTTTGTTGGTGTTGATGTCATTGAACTTGCATGGAAGTTAGGTCTAGGACAGTGTTGTTGCATTTTGCACTGCAGAAATATCTCTACACTATTCAATTTTATGTGATCAACAAGTCAATCATATTCATTAAGGGGATTAAAACAACCTCTTACGCATACATATCTTATTTTTCTACATGCTCAAAAGAATTAAGATATATGATTCATTTATATCTTATTTTTCTACATGCTCAAAAGAATCAACTTATATGATCCATTTCATCTGTGATGAACATGCTTTATTATTTGGAAAACATGATTTATATGTCAGTTATAAAAATCAAGTCTAAGGGACATTGTTAAAACGAGTCTTTGTCATTCAAGTCCCTGGCAAAAACATAGAAACAAATCTCTAGATAGAAATGGAAAACAAGTCTCAGACCATAGAAGAAATTCAAGTCTAAGAGAAGCTGAAAAATCAGTCTTAAAGACAAGTCTTAAGTGGCATTTTATAACACTTATTTAAAATGTCTAAAATCTATTTATCATCTTATCTGTAAATCTAAAATTTAAAACGTACTTAAACATATTAAGACATGAAAAAATTAAGAGTTGTTTGATAACTCATTTAAATAACATTTGAAGACAATGAGATACATTCCGACAATTGATGGTCGGTATCTGAAGGTCGGCACCTGACACCAGATAGTTGGCTGCCAACGCCCAACGGTCAATAGCCGCCATTCGACGCCCGACGCCCGAAGACTGTCGTCTGATGGTCTAGCGGTCGACAGTCCATACCTGACAGTCAGCGGACTGGCAAGGGTGCCCGGCTCCCAATGGTCCAACATTTGGCGATCGGTGCCTGGAGATCTTCGGTCTGACATTAAGCGGTCTGGTGGTCGGTGCCTGGCGCTCAGACGAGGGGTTCCGACCGCCCCGACTCTGACCATCGGGAGCCGGGAGCCAGGCATCGACCGCCAGGCACCAGGCACCGTCTATAAGGCCATGGGCCTTATTGGACCCTTAATGGACCTTTTTCTGGAACAATGTTTGTTGACGTCAAGGAGCTTGACATCAACAGTAAGTTGATGGCAAGGAGGGTGCCATCTGCTTGGTCTTGACGTCAAGATATGTTGACATCTACTGATGTTTCCAGAGTCTTCCGTACATTGAACTTGACGGCAATTGATGTTAACGTCAAGTTCTTGTCGGCGCAGTTGATGGCACACATGTGGACGTGAACTTGCCCAGGGTCTATTTTTATGGGCGACCTGAGGCCCCCTCTTCCCACCTTTTCTCCCTCTCCTTCCCACCACCTTCACCCCTCTTCTTCTCCACCTCTTTCGGCGGCCGACGGGAGCTCGTGGGGAGGTCGTGGTGCGCGTGGCGGTGTTGGATCGGGTGAGAGATCGTGGTTTTAGAGGATTGACCTCGCGGGGTGTGCTCTGGGGAATCGGCGCGATTCAAGGTTCTTTTGGTTTTTCTAGCATCCAAAGGTAGAGACTCTTCCCCTTGACCGCCCTTGACTGCATTGCCATGTTTGTGTGTGTGATTTGTGTGAAAAATTGAGGTTTTGGGGAGGGTTTTTCCATGTCGGGTTTTGAGGAGAAATTTCCGATCCAAGCACTGGATCATCATTTTCGGCTTTACATTGGTGTTATGTGATGAGGGAAAGCGTTTCCCATCATCAACTTGTGGTTTCATGGGCTGGATCGCCCTTGGGAATGGCCTAGGGCCATATCAGCTGCTAGAAACTGAAGAACTTAACGACAAGATCGGTTGTCGTCAAGTTCTTCAGGAGGAACTTGACAATAAGAGACCTTGCCGTCAAGTTGAGGTTGACAGTAACTATTTTTATAGATGGCAAATGTTGTGCCATTTACCCAGTGTTAACGACAATCAATGTTGCTGTTAACCACACAAGTAGGTCCCAGTAGGCTAAGCCCCTTACGTTTGTGCGAGGAATGGACATACGGTGTCTACCTTCTGGCACGGTGTGCCAGACGTTGTGCAGCGGTCCTTGTTGTTCAAACCCCTTAATCTAATAACGGGCTTGACCCGACTCCGCCTCCCACGAACGAGCCGTAGCCTCGCAAGGGATACCATTCACATTTCCGTAGAAATATAAAGGAAACAACTCAAATATATATAAGATTGCCATCTCACAAATATTTACATGAATTATACATAGCCATTTTCTCAACTATAGCCAGACACAAGTACAAGAACGACCTGAGGCATACCCGAGGTGTACAAAGAATGAAAATTACACTACTGGTGGTGCAGACCCAACCCCGCTACGGTGCGGCTTCGAACTAGAAGAGGGGCGAGAAGTCTCCTGCTCTCCCTCACCTGAAAGAAGTAGGGGTGAGCCTCACGAGTCACTGGCTTAGTAGGGAAACTCCCCCAAAAGCCGAACAAAACCAAACTCATAAGTAAGAAGCAGGAAGCTACGCTAGCAATTTATAGAACTATCCACACAGGATATTAAAGCTGTAAACACTACTTACCACATGCCATTAATAGAAATCAGCCTTTAATAAATAAACGACAAACCTTACCAGGTGTACGTTGTCATGCCGCCAATTTAGCAGCGAAATAAATTGGGGAGGCATGAACAACGTGTATGGTAACGATATTTACACGTACAGTCGCAAATATCAGAGCAAACTAATGAACAATAATTGTAATAAACTCCTTATTTTATTGATAATTCATCTAAACTATTACAACCACTAATTCAGAACCAAAACATAGGGTTCATTGACTTCATTACATTGGAAAGGATAACTAAGCCAATATCTAACTAAATTCTATAAAGCTAAGACCAGTCCATCGCTATGACTCCAGGTCGCTCATCACTCCAGTCCATTCCGTTGGTGTGTGTAAGGTCATCACCCGACTTACCTGAAAACACAATAACAAATAACGAAGGGTGAACGATAACACTCAGTAGGACTTAATATCTCGTATAAACAAGCATGCTTTAAGTGATTAATGTCTTGTAAAGTAGGTTAACTAGAGAGAACGATCAAGTATAGTCAAGAGAGAAATAGCACACGATAACAAGTGAACGATATACATTCCACAAGATTATTGCAAAACTAGGATGATAGAGAATTGACCATATAATGAGATAGCGTGTAACAATATAGCATGTATGGTTGCATAACAGTGCACTAGCAGAATACGGTAGTAGTCACTCTAGGACAGTAGCCGTTCAGTAACAGTCAGTGATAGCATAGTAATATCAGAGCACGTCTAAACTAATCAAACTAATAGCAACAGTATAACAGTCAGATGTCTAGTCAATTCAGAACAATTAGTCAGAACCGGTGCAATGCAGACACCGTCATTAGCCCCTACAGGTATTTTCGGGTGGCTCTATGCCCCTAGGACTAGATTGGAGCCCCTTGGACACTCTCCGTGCCCTACACAGTATGCATTCGAGTCAGTAGAGTCACAGGACACATATTATAGCACTAGACAGTCATGTATAGTACAAGCAATAGGAGCCACAACAGCTCAAGAGTCTCAAGAGAGTACTAGATGAATAGACAAGATAGTAGAGTGAACGTGAATAGATGAGAGTACAAGGAGAATAGATGAGATAGGGGTATAATCGTGAAACAATGTTAAACCGACGATAGTCACAGTTGCACAGCACTAGATCGTGTGCCGGCATTCTGGTAGAAGTCACATCCGCTCATTAGCCGTGCTATGAACACTGGCTAGATGATCCGGCGTGATCCCAAGATAAGAGAGAATTCACTAAGGCCATTTGGATCGTACTGATCCCTAAAGGTGTATTGGGTTTTAAGGTACAACCAGCTTTTCTGTAGCAACCTGGATTTTTTTAAAAATAATAATAATAATAATAAGAATAAATAATAATAAAAGTTTAATAATTAGAAAATCAAAGAAAGATAATTAAATAAAACCCATCAAATGAAAATAAGTAATGGGCTTTATTAAATGGACCCATTAGAAATTAGTTGGTTAAAATAGAGAATTTAAAAAGGGGAATAATAGAGAAATACCCAAAATTCGTAACTAAAATATTACTAAAATAGAAAAGAGATATTTAATACATTAAATAGCTAGTTTGAGTTAGAATTGGATTCCAAACCTACCCTAATTGATTGGCCATGAAATCCCCTCTCTCCCAACCCAAATAGGAGATCTCTTGCTTAAAAAGGGTAGTGGAAAATAGGAAATTCAAAATTTAATAGGAATTAGACTTAAACTAGGAAAGGGAATAGGGAGAAGTTTAAATACTTCTATTAAACCCTCATGGCCGGCACTAGCTCGTGCCAAGAGGTTCTTGGACCAGGAGGAGAGGCCAAGAGGAGGAGAATTTGTGGAGAGGAAGGATCTCTCAAGTTCTTCCCCGAGTTCTTCAAGTCCTAACCCTAGTAGAGGAAAACGATCAAAGGTAGGCATTCTCACAAGCATAAACCATGAAACTTTTTCTGTAGTATGTCTCGTCTATCAGGAACAAAAGCCCTTTGGTTTCATAATTTTCCATCGAGCATATCTTTCGTTCTTGATTGTTCATGTTCTGCAACTTACATGACCCCGAACCCTATTCTTAATTCTTGATCTCCTTGAATACTCAACCCCATGCCACGAGATTTTTGCTGTAGGAACTGATGCATGTTAGACATCTTTTGCCCCTAGAAGCCCTAAATTTGATATATCCTATCTTGCGAATTTAATCGTTGATCTCAACTATGTACTGTTTCATGTTCATCATGAATACCCGTGTTTAAAACATGTCTAAACCCTGATTGTTTTCCAATTCCTATTTAGTGTAGGTACCCATGCATGTCTAGGTCGTTTTGCAACTAGTTTCATGATTTTTCATTGACTATACAATTAGTTGTGATTTTCTGAATCACCCTGTGTCAAATAGGGTAAGTTCTGGCCCGCAATCCAATGTAAAGTCCTTTCTCTGTCAGACTCGGGCGCAGACCCTGTGAACGCGACGGCCCGATAGGCCGCATTCACAAGGGCCGTCGCGACAGTGCCCTCTGTCACTATATGATCGCGACAGGGCCTGTTGTCGCGATCTACTGCCCGACCTGACTAGGCCTGTCGCAACCTGTATAAGACCCCGTCGCGATCTCAGTTGACCCCATCGCGACCCTCATTAGGGTACGTCGCGAACTGGGTTTTTTGCCAGAAACCCCCTGTCTCAGCAATGCTTGATTATCTATAGTGTTTGTATGCTGGTTTAACAGTCATACATATAGAAAATAACTCTTGTTATAAATTAAACATTTATGTATGATTAAAATACATGCACATGATCCTTTCTATCTACAATTTCATGACACTTACACACACTTTGAACCATCCAATTATGGCGTAAATTGGCATGAAATTATTTCATAATACATCTGGTAAATTATGCAATTAAATTACCATATTTTAAATATACTTGTCTATTGTTTCTCGCGATGTTTTGGGAACACCGATATCGACGCTCCACGGTTCTAGAACTCCTCTAGAACGTCGAGCACTTGTTTCTATATACACACTTTCTTGACTTGGACGAACTCTCCGTCGGATACTCCTTCTGCCGGACTAGTAATGCTTTGTTCAAGGCCTCCGTAAGTCTCCTCTGTCCATGGATTCCCACATGGTCGACGAGCCGGTTGTACCCTAACACCTATTACACCCTTTAGGGATCAATATGGTCCAAACGGCTATTAGAAATTCACTCTCGTCTTGAATCACGCCGGACCTCTGGACTTGTGCTTAACATGGCCAGTGGTAAGGTCGTGAGTTCCGCCTGACTGCCAACACCATGTGCGCGTGTTGTGCAACTGTTACTATCGCTCGTTACTCGACGTTTCATGTGCAAGGTTCACTAACTCTCATCTATACTCTACTCGCTCATCTATTCACGTTCACTCTACTATCTCTTCTATTCATCTAGTGCTCTCATCTACTTCTTGGTACTCTATATTGGCAATTGACTGATTGTCTAAAGATAAACAATATAATCAATGCCTGGCAATATATAAAGGGCCTGATCTGGTCCTGGGATGTGCGCCCGAAAGTGCTAGTGCCCATGGGAGTTAAATGATCAGAGTGTTTGGCATTACACTCAAGTGCTATCTATCTTGACTATCTAAATGACAATCAAAAGTGCTATGTTCTCTCATTGTCCATTGACAACAAAGTGCTATGCTATACTCGTTGTGCTATTTGTCCTATGGCCATCTTGCTATACTCAACTTTGTGCTATCTTGCTATTATTGTGCTATTCCAAACACTTGTGCTATTTTTGGAAAGTCTATATTTAGAAAGTCTTGCTATTTCGTTCACGTACTGTCCTGCTATATTTTTTTACTTGATTCTCTCTCCCGTTCTATCATTAGTTACTCTGCCTTTAATGCATTAATTACTTAAAGCCTGCTTAAGCCTGAGATTTAAGTCCTACTGGGCGATGTTCGCTCACCCTGCGTTATTTGTCGTTGTGTTCTCAGGTGAGACCGAGGATGAACCATACACTCAAGAGGACGGGAACGACCTGGAGTGATGTCATGAGTACCCTAGTGTCCTATTGCTATGTTTAGCGTTGTAGTAGTTAGGTTTGAAGTTTAGTCTTTTGCTTTATTTCAATGTAATTGGGCCCTATAGATTGGCTCTGATATTAGTGGTTGTAACTAGACATTGGAAAGTTATTAATGAAATGAATTCGCTTTAGTATTATTCACTGTGCAATGGTTTGATGTCTAGTACTCGCTCTATACCCTTTACTTGCAACTGCCTCGCGTTCCGATATTCCGCGTCGGGGCGTGACAGTTTTGTGGTATCAGAGCCTAGGTTATTCTTAAGTATAGGATGATCTAGGTTAACCTGCCTCGACTAGAGTCAATTATCCACCTATGTGAGTTGAGGTTAGAGCCAAGGGTAACTAGTTAAAATAAACTCACACACGCACAAATTAAATTCCACATCGATATCATGACAATAAGTTATTTTGTAGGAACTAGGCAATCAAGATGACTGCTGAATGTGCTCAAATGAGGGGCTTGCAACAAACCATCCAAGAACTGACACGCACCATTGTGCAAGCTACTCAAGGAGGTGGCAATCGTGGAGCAGGCGACCTGCATCGCAACTTCAGAAGTCTGAACTCACCTAGGTTCAGCGGATCCATGGATCCAGATGAAGCTGAGCACTGGCTCCAAGAGACGGAAAGAATTTTCCGTGTCATGTAATGTGCAGCGGGGGACAAGCTGCTACTGGCCACGTTCTAACTAGAGAAGGACGCCCGCGCTTGGTGGGAGTCAGTGGAAGCTACTAGAGAGAATGAGCAATTCACCTGGAACGAGTTTAAAGAAGCGTTCAACTCCAAATACTTCTCCGAGCGTGTTCAAGAAAAGAAGGCTGCAGAATTCGTTGCTCTTAAACAACAGAGCTTGACTGTGGCCGAATATGAAGCCCAGTTCTCTAGACTGGCAAGGTATGCTGAGCATTTGGTGAACACTGAGAGAATGAAGGCTAAGCGTTTCCTCAACGGCCTTAAGCCTCAATACATTACCCAACTAGCACCTCTTGACATCCAGACCTACGCCGAGATGGTGAAGAGGGCTCAGCTGCTAGAAGATGCTACGGACTTCACCGACCATATCAAAGGAAAGTTCGTGAAAAAGGAATTCACCTCTGGTCAATCATCTGCTAAGCCGAACAACGGCAAGAAGCGTCCCTTCAACATCACGGAGGGATCTAGCCAAGAAAGGAAACCCAAGGTTTTCGTACCCAACACTCCAACAAAGAGCCACTGCAAACACTGTGACAAGCCTGGTCACACGGATGATGATTGCTGGAGGAAAGCCGACGCGTGTCTGTGCTGCGGAAGTCGCGAGCACTGGATCCCCGAGTGCCTGCTACTGAAAGAGAATGAAAGGCGCCCTAATGCGCCTAAGAATCAGGGCCGACTACAAGCCCTGCATGATGAGGAACCTGCTATGGAGGGTGGTGTGGTAAAGGATACTCTTCAAGTTTTCTCATTATCAGCATTTGTTTTATTTGATATTGGAGCCACTCATTCATTTATATCTCAAAACTTTGCTGATACTATGAATGCTAAACCTATATCCATGGGTTGTGAGTTCTCTATCACAATGCCACTAGGGGAAAAGGAGAAATTGAATAAATACTTTGCCTCTGCCAATGTAATGATCGAAAACCATAACCTAAAGGCCGACCTGGTGTGTATGTCCATAGAAGGCTATGATGTAATTTTGGGAGCCGACTGGTTGTCCGCATATAGGGCAAGTGTCAACCGTAAGAAGGGGAAGGTTACCTTTAGTGACTTTCCTAAACTGGCATTCTTCGGGATTAGACATAAGAGACGGATGTCTCTAGTCTCCACCATAAAAGCCCACAACATGATGAGGAAAGGCTGTATTGCTTTCCTAGCAGCCGTAGTAGTGGAAAAGAAGGGTTCCAAGATAGAGGACATAGATATAGTACAGGACTACCCAGATGTATTCCCCGAAGACCTGCTAGGGATTCCCCCTGAACGAGATGTCAACTTCGCCATTGAGCTGGTTCTAGGAGCCGCACCGGTATCGCGTCAACCGTACCGGATGTCACCTACCGAGCTGAAGGAATTGAAGGCGCAACTGATGGAGCTACTAGAAAAGGGGTTCATCAGACCAAGTACTTCCCCATGGGGAGCACCTGTGCTATTCGTAAGGAAGAAAGATGGATCGATGAGGTTGTGCATCGACTATCGACAACTCAATCAACTCACCATCAAGAACAAGTACCCTTTGCCCAGAGTCGACGAACTGTTCGACCAAATATCGGAAGCTCAATATTTCTCCAAGATCGATCTTCGATCTGGCTACCACCAAATGAGGATCAAGGAGGACGATATCTTCAAGACGGCTTTCAGGAGCAGGTATGGACATTATGAATTCGTCGTTATGCCTTTTGGGCTAACCAATGCTCCTGCAGCCTTTATGCAACTCATGAACAACATATATCGGCCCTACCTCGACAAGTTCGTGGTCGTCTTTATCGACGACATCCTCATATACTCCAAGACCAAGGAAGAGCATGAAGAACACCTGAAGATAGCACTACAAGTTTTGCGAGACAACAAGCTATACGCAAAGCTTAGCAAGTGTGAATTCTGGCTCGAAGAAGTATCCTTCTTGGGCCATGTCATCTCAAAGGACGGCATCTCCGTTGATCCCTCCAAAGTCGAAGCTGTACTCAACTGGGAGAGACCAACCAATGTCACCGAAATCAGAAGTTTCCTAGGACTGGCTGGCTATTACAGGCGATTCATCAAGGACTTCTCAAAGATCGCCGTTCCTCTCACGCGTCTGACACGAAAGGAGAATCCATACTCCTGGAGTAAAGAGTGTGAGAAAAGTTTCCAAACCCTCAAAGACTGTCTTACCTCAGCACCTATTCTCGCTCTGCCAATAGAGGGAGAAGGTTTCTCTATCTACACCGATGCCTCAGGAATTAGGCTAGGTTGTGTACTCATGCAAAAGGAGAAGGTCATCGCCTATTCTTCAAGACAACTGAAGACACATGAAGTCAACTACCCTGTACATGATCTCGAGCTGGCTGCCGTGGTCTTCGCCTTGAAGATTTGGAGACACTATCTATATGGCGAGCAATTCACTGTCTACTCAGACCATAAAAGTCTAAAGTATTTATTCTCTCAGAAGGAACTCAACATGAGACAAAGGAGATGGCTGGAATACTTGAAAGATTTCGACTTCCACATCCAATACCACCCAGGCAAGGGAAATGCCGTGGCTGATGCTCTTAGTAGGAAGCCAATGGCATTTGTCTCAAGTCTAGTCCTTGGCGAGATGCAACTACTAGAACAATTCGCAAGGTTAGACTTAAGTATTGAACATAGAGATGATCGAGTCTTGGTTGCCAATATCAAGATTCAATCTGATCTGCTAGAGGAGATCAAAGCTCAACAAGACGATGTTCCATTCTTAGTTCGCATCAAAGAAACTCTAACTGAAAGACCGGACTTTGCAATGACTGAAGACGGAAGGCTTGTCTTTCAAGGAAGGACATGTGTTCCTGACAATGAAGAACTAAAGAGAAGACTAATGGATGAAGCTCACAAGACAAGGTATACTATTCATCCAGGAGGTACCAAAATGTATCAAGATATGAAAAGAACGTTTTGGTGGCCGAACATGAAAAGAGAGGTAGCTGAACATGCCGCTCACTGCCTTACTTGCCAACAAGTAAAAGCGAAACACCTGCGCCCTACCGGTGTACTCAGACCGCTAGATATTCTGGAATGGAAATGGGAAAGCATTGGCATGGACTTCATCATGGGTTTACCCAAGACTCGTGGTGGACTCGATGCCATATGGGTCATTGTGGACCGACTAACCAAATCCGCCCACTTTCTGCCTATAAAGAGTAAGTGGTCCGTGGAGGTACTAGCTGCCTTATATGTCACGGAGATTGTAAGACTACATGGCATTCCATCATCTATTGTTTCGGATGAGATCCGAATTTACATCTCATTTTTGGAAAGGACTGCAAGGTGCACTGGGTACTAAACTCAACTTTAGTACCGCATTCCATCCTCAAACCGATGGGCAAACTGAAAGAACCAACCAAATAGTGGAAGACATGTTGAGAGCTTGCACATAGATTTCCAAGGTATTGGAATGAACATCTATCTCTAATTGAGTTCGCCTATAACAACAGTTACCAGGCGAGTATCAAGATGGCACCGTTCGAAGCACTCTACAGAAGGAATTGTAGATCCTCTGCATGCTGGAATGAGGTTGGAGAACAGCAATGGCTAGGCCCAGACATGGTGCAACATACCACAAAGGACATTCAGGTAATCAGGGATCGGCTCAAGATTGCCCAATCCAGACAAAAGAGCTATGCCGACAAAAGAAGGCGAGACTTGGAATTTCAAGTCGGGGATCATGTGTTCTTAAAAGTGTCACCTACTCGTGGCATCCAAAGATTCGGTGTAAAGGGAAAGCTCAGCCCTAGATTCATCGGTCCTTTTGAAGTACTCGAAAGGGTTGGTGAGTTGCATACCGGCTGGCGTTGCCACCGGATCTGTCATGTGTACACAATGTGTTCCATGTTTCCATGCTTAGGAAATATGTGTACGACCCCACGCACATCATTCGCCACAAGAAGTTGGTATTGAACAAGGATGTGACATACGAAGAGAAGCCAGTCAAGATACTAGAACAGAAGATACAACAACTCAGGAACCATCCCATCTATGTGGTTAAAGTTCTATGGAATAACTGTGGAGTGGAAGAAGCAACCTGGGAACCGAAAGGAACCATCAGACGGAACTACCCCGATCTTTTCGGTAAGACATTCCCTTCATTATGATCATATGAATTTGGGGACCAAATTCTTTTTAAGAGGGGGAGGATGTAGCAACCTGAATTTTTCAAATAATAATAATAATAAGAATAAGAATAAATAATAATAAAAGTTTAATAATTAGAAAATCAAAGAAAGAGAATTAAATAAAACCCATCAAATGAAAATAAGTAATGGACTTTATTAAATGGACCCATTAGAAATTAGTGGGTTAAAATAGAGATTTTAAAAAGGGGAATAATAGAGAAATACCTAAAATTCGTAACTAAAATATTACTAAAATAGAAAAGAGATATTTAATACATTAAATAGCTATTTTGAGTTAGAATTGGATTCCAAACCTACCCTAATTGATTGGCCACGAAATCCCCTCTCTCCCAACCCAAATAGGAGATCTCTTGCTTAAAAAGGGGAGAGGAAAATAAGAAATTCAGAATTTAATAGGAATTAGACTTAAACTAGGAAAGGGAACAGGGAGAAGCTTAAATACTTCTCTTAAACCCTCATGGCCGGCCCTAGCTCGTGCCAAGAGGTTCTTGGACCAGGAGGAGAGGCCAAGAGGAGGAGAATTCGTGGAGAGGAAGGATCACTCAAGTTATTCAAGTCTTAACCCTAGTAGAAAAAAATGATCAAAGGTAGGCATTCTCACAAGCATAAACCATGAAACGTTTTGTGTAGGATGTCTCGTCTATCGGGAACAAAAGTCCTTTGGTTTCATAATTTTCCATCGAGCATATCTTTTGTTCTTGATTGTTCATGTTCTGCAACTTACATGACCCCGAACCCTCTTCTTAATTCTTGATCTCCTTATATACTCAACCCCATGCCACAAGATTTTTACTGTAGGAATTGATGCATGTTAGGCAT
This sequence comes from Colocasia esculenta, assembly GCA_014218235.1. Taxonomy (NCBI): domain Eukaryota; kingdom Viridiplantae; phylum Streptophyta; class Magnoliopsida; order Alismatales; family Araceae; genus Colocasia; species Colocasia esculenta. The sequence continues at coordinate 75,489,452 of CM024754.1, read as the reverse complement.
CTTTTGCCCCTAGAAGCCCTAAATTTGATTCATCCTATCTTGCGAATTTAATCATTGATCTCAACTATGTAATGTTTCATGTTCATCATGAATACCCGTGTTTAAAACATGTCTAAACCCTGATTGTTTTCCAATTCCTATTTAGTGTAAGTACCCATGCATGTCTAGGTCGTTTTGCAACTGGTTTCATGATTTTTCATTGACTATACAATTAGTTGTGATTTTCTGAATCACCCTGTGTCAAATAGGGTAAGTTCTGGCCCGCAATCCAATGTAAAGTCCTTTCTCTGTCAGACTCGGGCGCAGACCCTATGAACGCGACGGCCCGATAGGCCGCATTCACAAGGGCTGTCGTGACAGTGCCCTCTGTCGTTATATGATCGCGACAGGGCCTATTGTCGCGATCTACTGCCCGACCTGACTAGGCCTGTCGCGACCTGTACAAGACCCCGTCGCGATCTCAGTTGACCCTGTCGCGGCCCTCATTAGGGTACGTCGCGAACTGGGTTTTTTGAAAGAAACCCCCTGTCTCAGCAATGCTTGATTATCTACAGTGTTTGTACGCTGTTTAACAGTCATACATACAGAAAATAACTCTTGTTATAAATTAAACATTTATGTATGATTAAAATACATGCACATGATCCTTTCTATCTACAATTTCATGACACTTACACACACTTTGAACCATCCAATTATGCCATAATTGGCATGAAATTATTTCATAATACATCTGGTAATTATGTAATTAAATTACCATATTTAAATATACTTGTCTATTGTTTCTCGCGATGTTTTGGGAACACCGATATCGACGCTCCACTGTTCTAGAACTTCTAGAACGTCGAGCACTTGTTTCTATATACACACTTTCTTGACTTGGACGAACTCTCCGTCGAATACTCCTTCTGTCGGACTAGTAAGTCTTTGTTCAAGGCCTCCGTAAGTCTCCTCTGTCCATGGATTCCCACATGGTCGACGAGCCGGTTGTACCATAACACCTATTACACCCTTTAGGGATCAATATGGTCCAAACGGCTATTAGAAATTCACTATCGTCTTGAATCACGTCGGACCTCTGGACCTATGCTTAACATGGCCAGTGGTAAGGTTGTGAGTTCCGCCTGACTGCCAACACCATGTGTGCGTGTTGTGCAACTGTTACTATCGCTTGTTACTCGACGTTTCATGTGCAAGGTCCACTAACTCTCATCTATACACTACTCGCTCATCTATTCACGTTCACTCTACTATCTCTTCTATTCATCTAGTGCTCTCATCTACTTCTTGGTACTCTATATTGGCCATTGACTAATTGTCCAAAGATAAACAATATAACCAATACCCGGTAATATGTAAAGGGCCCGATCTGGTCTTGGGATGTGCGCCCGAAAGTGCTAGTGCCCATGGGAGTTAAATGATCAGAGTGTTTGGCATTACACTCAAGTGCTATCTATCTTGACTATCTAAATGACAATCAAAAGTGCTATGTTCTCTCGTTGTCCATTGACAACAAAGTGCTATGCTATACTCGTTGTGCTATTTGTACTATGGCCATCTTGCTATACTCGACTTTGTGCTATCTTGCTATATTGTGCTATTCCTGACACTTGTGCTATTTTTGGAAAGTCTATATTTGGAAAGTCTTGCTATTTCGTTCACGTACTGTCCTGCTATATTTTTTTACTTGACTCTCTCTCCCGTTCTATCATTAGTTACTATGCCTTTAATGCATTAATTACTTAAAGCCTACTTGAGCCTGATATTTAAGTCCTACTGGGCGATGTTCGCTCACCCTGCATTATTTGTTGTTGTGGTCTCAGGTGAGACCGAGGATGAACCATACACTCAAGAGGACGGAAACGACCTGGAGTGATGTCATGAGTACCCTAGTGTCCTATTGCTATGTTTAGCGTTGTAGTAGTTAGGTTTGAAGTTTAGTCTTTTGCTTTATTTCAATGTAATTGGGCCCTATAGATTGGCTCTGATATTAGTGGTTGTAACTAGACATTGGAAAGTTATTAATGAAATGAATTCGCTTTAGTATTATTCACTGTGCAATGGTTTGATGTCTAGTACTCGCTCTATACCCTTTACTTGCAACTGCCTTGCATTCCGATATTCCGCGTCGGGGTGTGACATTGTCGGCTAAGGACGTGCGCCAAAGCCAAGAAGACCTACGGAGGCCTTAACAAGGAGTCCCTGGCCCAGTCGAGAGTATTCCCGATGGAGAAGTGGTCCGTGCCAAGAGAAAGTGTGTATAAAACAAGTGTCTGTCGTGCCTCGAGTGCTCGAAGGCCGAGGGGAGCGATAATAGTGTTCAAAGCGAATAGAACAAAAACAAATGTTATTAACTAAATGAGGAATTTATTAATTAATTTCACTTAATTACCAGATACATTATTGAGTAATTTAATAAGGTTTAATGGAAAACATGAATGTTAAGTATGTGCATGTGTAAGAAATCAAGAGAGCATAATGGATTGTGCACATAGCTTTTAAGTTAATTAATTCATGTAGACATTACTCGTTATTGACTAATAAGACATTACATTCATAACAGTATTTAATTAGGGTTAAAACAAGGTTTAAATGGTAACAATAGCAAGGTTGTATAGGCAATTACAGTTCTGGCCTCAACACTGATGTCGCGACGGGTATGGCCGTCACGTTCAGGTCGTGATGGGTATGGCCATCACGTTCATGTTGTGACGGGTATGGCCGTCACGTTCAGGTCGCGACGGGTTTGGCCGTCACGATCAGGTCGCGACTGGTTTGGCCATCACGATCATGTCACGACGGTTTGGCCATCATGATTAGGTCGCGACGGGATTCTAGGGCGCAATAGCCGAACCGGCCGGCCTGGCGCGACGGCGCGGGCCGTCGCGTTTAGATCACGACGGTCCGGCCGGCCGCGTCCCCTCTGATGTCGCAATGGGTCGGGCCGTCGCAACTTTAGAGGAGCGGCCCGACCCAGAAAAGGGTTTTTCCCTTTTTGGGTTTTGGTCCTTCCCTCCAAAGCATGATGCAGAGCTCTTCTAAAGCTGATATAAAATCACACGATGATCAAAAAATCATGAAACTAGTTTTAAAAGAAAGTAGACACATAGATCTATCAACATGCATGAGTAATTAGATAACGGAGAAGGTTTGTGCATGCTTTAACAAGGTTACATTTCAGTGACCTAAACATGTGCAGTCATGAAAGAACGATTTAATTGGCAACAAATACATGATAGGAATTAGGGCAAATAGGGGCGTTTGAAAGCTAGTAACAAGTAGTATTTATGAGAATAATTTTAGGACATGGGATCATGCACACGCATGGATTGAGAGCAATCATGAAGGTTTGGGTACATGGAGTTGACAGGATTAATACAATTGATACTCCTTTATGGATCCCCGAAAAATAGGGAAATCATGGGGGATTCAAAGAGGATCATGTGGGCTACCTAGGTTAATTTTACATGATTTGTGCATGAGAGATTGCCTACCTTTTCTTTCTGATAAGAAAATCTTAGGGTTTTGATGAAGAACAAAATAAAATCCCTCCTTTCCAAGCTCCTCCCTCTTGCTCCTTCGTTCTTCAGCTCTCCTCCTCGTCCATCAAAGCTCCAATAATCGTTCTATGGGGTGATAGGGCCGAATTGGTGTTTTGTTTGGTTTAAGAGTCCAACTTTCTTAAAATTCCGCTTTCTCTTCAAACTCTTAATTTCTATATTTATCTCCTTATTTCTTGCATTATCCCACCTAATAGGATAGATGAGAGGTCTAATTTCGTGGGTAATGGGTTAGGATGGGATGATGACTCTTATTTAGGATAATTACATCCAATTTAGTCTTTATCTTACCCTTTTCTATTTATTACTATTTTTAGATACGAATTTAGCCTAATTACTTCCCATCTCATGATGGACTCTTCATATTTGGGCCCAACAATTCATGTTAGGACCATTAGTCAAACCCATTACTAATTTAACTGAATGGGTATTGATTTAATTCTATTTATTCACCCTTTATTCTTATTTAAATCTATTTATCACACTTATTCAATTAATTTCTTATTTTAATCTTGTTTAATATTATTTATGCCAATATTTCTAATCTTCATCATTTAGGCTCTTACTCTTAGCCCAATAACTCAAGTGAGCTTAATTGTACAACCCATGTACTTACTTTACTTAATGGATTTTTAATTATCCTTTTATTAGAGAATATATTCATGGGCCAAGATTGTCTATTGGTCCAAATATCATAATGGGCTATCAACCCATATTATTTAAAGTCTACCTACATGTTTATTTTAATTTATAATCCACTTTGGCTCATAAAATAGTAGGTTCTCCGACTTATTCCTTAATTACGCTAATAAGTCGCATAAATTCTTCAACTTGGTCTAAATGATTTTTCTATGCCCAAATTTCTTGATGGGTCATTAGAGAATATTATTTAAAGTATAACTATTATTTTTACAAAATTTTTATATGAGTTTTTATACATGAAATAATGGCACATATATATTTTTAACTAGTTTGA